>OY740791.1:55138510-55572339 GCA_963514005.1 Raja brachyura | reverse complement strand
CTGACTATGGGTGATGTCTGTACTGAATCTGTACATTCTCCCAGTGATCTGTGTGGGTTTTCTCCGGGATCTCCGGGGTCTGTGGCGCCGTGAGGCAGCGCCTCTACCAGTGCCACCTCTTTCAATCAAAAATTCAAGAGAACATTAAAACACCCTGTTTTAGGGAGCAATGCTCCCCCTCGGTGGATGCAATGCTCCCCCTGATTGCATCCACCTCCAAGTATGGTCAAATTCCCCCTTGAGTTCACAATCCTGAGTTGGACATAATCTTCCAGTTGAGATCTAAATTTCTACTGGAGTCCAAATTTTATATCTTTCAGGTTTTACATGGAAATTAAGTTTTACTTGTTTAGCAAATCATGAAGTGCATGTATCTGAAAGGACTTGCTCACAGAGTCATTGCACCATACATGGAGCACAGAAACACACTCTTTGGTATCCACCACGTCCATAACCACGACACCAACTGTGTTAAGGAGGCGTCGCAAGAGATTGCAGATACTGGAGTCTGGACTCTGGAGCAATAACCAATTGGGAAGAACTCAATGGGCCATGCAGCATCTGTGGGTGGAAGTGGGTGGAAATCTGTCAGTCTTCATCTTGGAGTAATTAGTGAAAGATAACATTTATGACAGACAACTATATTAATCCCATTTATTGGCACTTGGCCATTGCCTTCTGTGAGTTGAATATTAGAATCCAGATTCCTCTTTAAACCATTGTGTATATTTTGTACATCTGTGGGCCATCTGTCCACCACATGTGTGCGTCACTTATCTGGAAGTGGAAAACTGGAAAAGTAGCTACGAGAAAAAAATGTGTCCGCTGATGAACTGTTTTGGATGCAGTTTAACATTCATGTTCAAAGGTTGCTTGTCTAACGTTACGCGGACATTTTTTCAATTATGGAACTCCTGAGAAGGCATGTGCAGGATACAGGATATTGCTCACATTGCACAGTAACAATGGTGATAACAGGATAAGATAGCAGTTTCCAAGAGACAGCCTGCAAGGGCGTTGGTGCTGAGATCCTAAATAGGCGTTTGATTAGAACAAATATGATATTTTGTTTTTTGATGCTTTTTCAATCCTCCTTAAAAAAGTGATTCAATTTAATCAAAGACAGTGAAATAACCCTTCTCTTTCTCATCTCACTGACAGAAAGAGGCACAATGATTACAATGCCATTTATAGGAGATCTATTGTCAGGAGATTACTAGAATTAAAATCAAGGGGCAGAGTAATATGCCTTAAATGTTCATTTGATCAGAGACATCTTTAACTGATCAGCATGGATTAAAAAAAAAATTAAATCATATTTAGTGATCTTGCCTGATCTTTTTTTTAAAAACAATGGACAGTGACATTTCCATCGATTTTTAGAGAACAACTAATAATGTTACTCACAAGGGATTGATATTCAAAGTTTCTCATGGAGTTGAAGACTCATTATTGACTTAGTTCTTGGTGGCCAGATAAAGAAAGTAAATTGTCTGCATGTGACTGGTCATCCATGAAACTGGGCTGCCATAATTTATCATCTTTCTGAACAACTTGGATTATGAGACAGATTGCCGTGCACAAGTTTAACAATAATTTTATCAAAGTCATCATTTATTAAGGAACTTAGGGCTAGGTTTATTATTGTCACGAGTACTGAGGTACAGTGAAAAGCTTTGCTTTGCATGCTATCCAAACAGATCAGATATACCATACATTGATACAATCAGGTCAAACTCAAGCACAGTGGATGGAGCTAAAGGAAAGGTACAGAGTGCAAAATATAATTCTCACCATTCATATCAGTTTCAGAGACAAAGTCCAATGTCTGCAATGGGGCAGAGGTACTCTAAATAATGGTAGGATCATCTAGAAGTCTGACAGGGGAGGGGAAGAAGCTGTTCCTGAGTCTGGTGGTGCGCGCCTACAAGCTTCTGCACTTTCCGCTGGTTGGCAGCAGGGAGAAGGAATGACCGGACAAGCCTTTGTTTATGTTGGCTGCTTTCAAGTGTAGATGAAGTCGATGATGGGAAGTATTGTATGCGTAGTGCACTTAACTACATGCACCATTCTTGTACTTTGGCTGAACTACCCCCCAAAACAAGCCGGGATGCAACCCAACAGCATGCTTTCGATGTCTAAGATGGAACTGCAGATGCTGGTTTACAGCGAAGATAGACACAAAAAGCTGGAGTAACTCAGCGGGACAGGCATGCCCACATGCCTTCTTATCTTGGATTGTTCAAGTAGTGATAAATGAAGATAGATACAAAAAGCCGGGGTAACTCAGCGGGTCCGGCAGCATCTCTGGAGAAGAATAATAGATGATGTTTCGGGTACGGACCCTCCTTCAGACTGAGAGTCAGGGGACAATAAATGAACATCTGTATATCGATGATGGTGCTTGGCCTTATCTCTAAACACGTATAAAATTATCATTGGTTGTACAATTGTTGAATGAGTGTGTGGACTGCACCAGTAGAGTGAATAGGAACTTCTCCCCCTTCCCAAGGGGAAGCTTCAATAGAACAAATAAGTGTCTGCAAGTCCTGAGAATGAATTTGTGCGAGTGATCATTCACACAAAAAACTGGAGCAACTCAGCGGGTCGGACAGCATCTCTGGAGAAAAGGAATAGGTGACAATTCTGGTTGAGACCTTTCTTCAGGCTGAATTTGTGCGAATTTAAATTTGTGTAAGTGATTATTTTGCTCCATGAAAAGTGGTAGAAAAGGCTCAGTGGCCTTCTTCTGCTTTTGAGAATAACTTTGTTTTTACGTCTTTGCACCACATACCATTAGGTATTCCTCAGTGCTCACGTTTGTTGTCACATATGACATCGATTGGGATGATCGGCCTATCTATGCCTTAAGGGCCTGTCCCACCAGCATGCAACTCTATGCGATTAGCGCGACCTAACGTGGTCGCTTGAGCCGTCCGGGGTCTCGGGGCTGGTCCCACTTCGATCACCGGAGCCGTGCGGAATTGTGCGGAGTTCGTCCCGAGTTCGTCCCGACACCGCACGGGGCTCCGAAAAACTGACTATGTCCAAAAATTCCACGCAGCAACGGCTTGTCGGCTCGCAGTCGCCTCGACGTTTACACACCGCCCCGACATCGTGCCTCTGTGAACCTATCTGTAGGTGCCTCCGTGACCCTCTATGTGTGTGGCTCCGTGGCCCTCTGTGTGTGTGTGCCTCTGTGCCCCTCTCTGTGTGCCCCTCTCTGTCCTGGCAAACTTACCTTGGACTTCGCTCCAAGTTCGCCTCACTTTGCGCCGCGTTGCGCCACTCACCCGACCTCCGCGCGGCCCCTACTGCCGGTTTGGTTGCGCTTGCTGCATGCAGGCGCATGCTGGTGGGAACGGCCCTGTACAGGGGATCAACCGACCTCCACGCGGCCCCCGCTTCTAGTTTGATCGCGTTCATCGCATAGAGTTGCATGCTGGTGGGACAGGCCCTTTAGTCCATAATTCCCCACTGTGGTGTTATAACATTGATTTGCTGCATAGTGTGACTGTTCCTTGTGATCTTTTACCATCAAGCAGTGGAATTTCAAGCTGCCACGTCAAATCAAATAATGTGACCAATATCCTTTATTTATTGATCGATCAGAAAAAGCATGCTCAGTTCTCCCCGTGACCATGTGAGTTTTCTCCAAGATCTTCGGGTTTGTAGATTGATTGGCTTGGTATAATAATAGATTGATTGGCTTGGTATAAGTGCCAATTGTCCCTCGTAGGTGTAGGATAGTGTTAATGTGCAGGAATTGCTGGTCGGTGTGGACTCGGCGGGCCGAAGGGCCTACTTTTGCACTGTATCACTAAACTAAACTAAAGGCTCTTCATCAGAACCAAAGTCCTACTATCATATCTGCTCCCAACTTTCTTTTGCCCAGGATCCAAGAAAAACAGTCAATCCTTGCAGTGGTAGTCCATGATTCCTGGAACCATTCTGGCAACTGTTGTGGCATACAGATGGGAACAATATAAAACAGAATTTCCAGAAAATGTACTGGAAACTATAGCAATGATTTTACTGCTGTGATAGCACCCCCTTTCTTCTGATCCCAATCACTGCTGACAGGCCAGGAGAGGCCAATCCCCAGTATCACTGCTACCAGCTGGGCCCACTGGGTGGCATGGTGGCGCAGCGGTAGAGTTGCTGCCTTACAGCGCCAGAGACGCGGGTTCGATCCTGACCACCGGTGCTGTCTTTACGGAGTTTCTACGTTCTCCGCGTGACCTGCGTGGGTTTCCTCTGAGATTCCACACTCCAAAGACTTACAGGATTGTAGGTTAGTTGGCTTGGTATAAATGTAAAATTGTTCTTAATGTGTGGAGATCGCTGGTCGGTGCGGACTAAGTGGGCTGAAGGGCCTGTTTCCGTGCTGTATTTCTAAACTAAACTAAAAAAATAAGCAGACATCGGATTGGCTCACCAGGACGTCATCGGCCTATTCCTTATAAAAAAACAGGCATTCCAGACAGAGGGGAGAGAAAGGGAGAAAGGAAGAAACTTTGGTTGTTCCCAGCAAGCCGTGTTCCCCTGTTGCAGGATTGAGGAAGACTGAGCCATTGGATCAAAGCTGAGACCACCAGCGCCACTGTGTGGTCAAGACTGGGCTGCCTGGAACAAGCCCTAGATGGCCAGCACCTCTACTGAGGCTAAGACGGAGTGGCCGGGGCAAGCCTGAGATGCCAGTGCCTTTTCCTGGCCACAGACTCAGAGGCAAAGACAGCTGCCAGTAGAATCCAGAGATACAAGCATGCCTCTTCAAGCTCCATTGCTGAGCCACTGGGATAAGCCAGGGGCCGCCAGTGCTTCCTCTCGAGGCAAGGGTGAACTGCAAGGAGAAACCTGAGATCACCACTCCTGTTCCGTTGAGGCCAGGACTGAGCTGCCAGGACAAGCCCGAGATTGCCAGCACCACTGCTCATTCGCCCTGTCAACAAGAGACAGCGCCCCCATGTGGTCCTGGACTTCCTCGTCAGTGTAAATAAAGCATCGTGTGAGTTCACCCTGCTGCGGGTGTTGATGTGGTCACTGCCCAAGACGGCCACATCCCCAATGCAACAATGCCTTCAACAAGTGTGCTGAAGCCTGCTCTTGGTGCCGGGCCGAGACTCAAGAGATGAAAGATGCTGGAATTAGAGATAAAAAAAGAAACAGCAGGTCAGGCAGAATCTGTGGAGGGAAATGGACAATTAACATATTAGTACCTCGAGTTTGTGTTTGACCTCAATCTTCTAGCGGAGGATGCTGAGGGCAAACACATATGTGTTTCATCTGGACTGAAAGAGTATCAAGAAAGTCATCGGAAAAAGAGGTGGCAGGAGGGGCGGAGCAGGATCTAGGAGGAAAATAGGTGGATAAAGATGAGGAGTGTTGACTTGGCAGGTAAGAGTTAGGTTGGAGAGGGGAGGGTGGACATAGTGAGAGAGGCTGAGTGATAGATGGAGAACAAAACGATGCAGATTCTGGGATCTGTATGGGTAGAAAGGAAATGGAACCAAATAAGCAGGGATGGTGGCAGATGGGAAGGAGATGGGAAGGAGCAGGAAGAGCATTTAGGTGGGAGAAGAATGTGGATGATGGGCTAGGTGCGGGTAGTGAAAGGAAACGGTATGATAGGGGGGGTTAGATGTTTTGGTGGGAAACGGGATATTAGAGAGGACCAGGATAGAGTAGAAAAAGGTTGGATGGGGAAACGTGAAATTGGAGAATTCTCTGTTCATGCCATGGGGTTGTAGACTCCCCGGGGGTAATGTGAGGTGCTGTTCCTCGAGTTTGTGTTTGACCTCAATCCTCTAGTGGAGGAGGCTGATGGCAAACGGGTAAGTGTAGGAATAGGAAGGGGAATTAAAATGGCAAGTAACCATACAATCCAGATAGCTATTGCAAACAGAGTGCAGGTGCTCAGCAACTAGGTGATCACCTAATCTGCCTTCAGTGAGGAGGCAATATTGAGAACATTGAATGCAATAGATGAGGTAGGTTGGTGTAGATTCAGGTGAATCTCTGACTCACCTGGAAGGGCTGTTTGGGTCTGTGGATGGTGGTGAGGGAGGGGGTGTGTAGGTACAAGTATCATACCTCCTATCTGAAGAAGGATCCTAACCCAAAACCTCACCAAGTTCTCCAGAGAGATGGTAATATGTAGAGACTGCATGTCCATGGTAAAGATGAGGTGGTGGGAGCCAAAGGATTGCAAGTTTTTGAAACGGTGAAGAGCTTGCCTCAGATGTGGGTGGGAAGGCACTGGACAAGGAGGGCAAGAGAGAGTCAAGGTGTGAGGAGATAAGTTCAGTCATCAACATGAACATAACGAGTAATTATAAATAATTACTGCCCAATATAATAAATGGAAAGCTGAAACTCAGTAATTTTAGCATTTGGACATTTTATGGGAACTATCTTTGTTTGAATTTGCTTATGGTTTAGGCACAGGCCCCCCTGTGGACCCTAGCTCTGCCAGCCTCTTCATTGGGCTATGGAGCAATCTTCATTCGATACAATACAACATGATACAATAGAACTTTATTCATCCCAGGAAGGAAATTGGTCTGCTAACAGTCATAAAACACAACATCAAACATGAAATTAAAGTAATGAGTGGAAAGTCCAGGATCGGGGATGTGTAAAGATTGGGGGGAGGAAGAGGAGACGGTCCACCCCACAACAGAAGGGGGAGGAGTTGTACAGTTTGATAGCTATGGGGGAAAAAGTATCTCCTGTGGCATTCTGTGCTGCAAGCCCAGCCTATTCCAAGCCTATTCTGACACCCCAACTCTTTCTCAGTTACTTTGATGCATTGGTGCTGTCTCCTGCACCAATGTGGAACTCATCAATTTAGGCTTGGATCAAAGACTGATCTATGCAATCAACGAACCGGCAGAACTAGGGCCCATGCCTTCACTGTCAGCAAATTCAACTTAAAGTCCAACTTCTAGCTCTATTGTGGCAGGTATGACATAACAGTCATAAATTTCCCTTCATTGCTGTATAGATGGCCCATCACACGCAGGAAGCTATGATAGTCAGACCTAGATTATAAATGTGAAAATACATCTACAACTGAGTAACATGCATTTAGAAAAGTTACAGCAACTTAAGAAATTTATGACACCAGCAAGGTTGGAACTATATATTCATCCCGGGCAATTTAATGGACTGTGCTGGTGATAAAACAGAAACCTGTTCCGGCTATTGAACTGATTTAATAAAGGCCTTTTGGTTAACATTTAATTGCTCGACACTTATTAGCAAAGATCCTACAGCGGATAGGATCTTTGCTCATTAGGCACCTTGGAACTTATTTAGCATAAAGGCAATGTGGAGCGTCTGGTATATTTCAGTTGTGGAAGGACAGAACTTAATTTTATTGGCAGTCTGAAGCATAATCTTTGGTCTGAAGAAGGGTCTCGACCCAAAACGTCACCTATTCCTTTTCTCCAGTGATGCTGCCTGGCCCGCTGAGTTACTCCAGCATTTTGTGTCTATCTTCGATGTAAACCAGCATCTGCAGTTCCTTCCTATACTTACTTTTATTTGTTAGTTGACAGAATGTATACCTTCCCAGCACAGTTTGTCCATGAAGCAAAGAGGGAGCTGGATTACATTTAGGTCGGCCCAAGCAATGAAGAACCTTAATCCAAGGGATTTGTTTTTAACAACAGTAATCTAGATGTTTCACCACTTAAGGGGCTGTCCCACTTGGGTGACCCAATCTGCGTGTTTTGGCGAGTTTACCCTCGACTCATCCTGGCAGCATGGTCAACACGAGGTCCTAGAAGGTCTCTCCTTCATGCACGAGAGTAGTCCCCATGTACTCGAGGCCTCAGCTAGGTCGCGGCGTATTTTCCAACATGTTTTAAAATGCCCGCGAGTAAAGGTCGCCATGGAAAAAAATAGATACTTTTTTTACTCGTAGGTTTAGTCGTAGTAGGTCGTAGTAGGTCAGCATGTTAGTCATAGGTAATCGAAGGTAGTCGAAGGTAGTCGTAGATAGTCTTCATCATAGTCGAAGGGAGGTCGAAGGGAGGTCGAAGGAGATCGAAGGAGGTCGTCTTCACTCTCCACTCTTCGGTGTCCAATTTTCCCCGAAGTTAGTCGTAGCTAGTCATAGCTAGTCGAAGCTAGTCTTCAACATAATCGAAGCAGGTCGAAGGAGGTCTTCTACATAGTCGAAGGAGGTCTTCAACATGACATTTTTTTCAAACTCTCCTAAACACTTCTAAACTTGCCAATTAGGTCGCCCAAGTGGGACAGCCCATTTATGAGACCTGCTCTATTTCCAGATTTATTTACAGACTCTCCTTAGGTTAAGATAAGGGCTCGTTGCTGAGAAGTGTCCGTAACCCGAATAGGTTACAAGTCAGAAATGCGCCCACAAACCAAGATCCCACACCGCAGAAGATGCCTGCGGCCCTGCAGCAGCCAACAGATCCACCCATCTGCCCTCCAAAATGCTGGTTCATATGTATGGGCTGTACACAAGTCAGGTGCTCATCAACTGGGGTGGACCTGTAGTTGATTGCTGTGTTATTGGAGATTACACGATGCTTCACATTCATGGTCTACTGCCTCGGGTCACACATTAAAGACTCTTACACTATTTTGTCAAATCATATGGGAGTTCTGCTGCTATCTCCATGCTATTATTTATCCACAAATCAATACTGCTTACGCATGTTCTCTGGACTTTATTACAGTGGGAGATCGCTGTGCAAAATATGCTGCCGCATTTCCTATGTGATTTTGCATTAAATTGGTCACCAAACACTCTGTTGTGAAAGGTGCCATTTAAATGAAAATTATTTTTCCTGTTTTTCCCGGGATGTTTTCCACTTTGGTTCTTTCTCGTTCAACATTTCCCATGTTTGCTGATGATTTTCTGTTTCTCTGGCTTATTTGGAGTTACAGTTATGATCACTCTTATTTCTAATTATACAGGTTCTTGGGTATTGTGGTAAACAGCAGCCGACATGTGGACAAACAAAATGCCCCTAAATGCTTCTACCTAGAGTTAACATTTTTGATAGGCAGTGCAGGGTTAAGTCTGAAGAAGGGTCCCGACTCAAAACGTCCCTCTACAGATACTGCCTGACTCATTGATTTGCTCCAACATGTGTATTGTGCTCAAGAGTCCAGCATCCACAGTTTCTTGTATCATAGAGTCATAGAATGATACAGCGTGGAAACAGGCCCTTCAGCCCAACTTGCCCACACCGCAAACATGTCCCAGCTGCACTATTCTCACCTGCCGGCGTTTGGCCTATATCCCTCCAAACCTGTTTTACCCATGCACCTGTCTAACTATTTCTTAAATATTGGGATAGTCTCTTTCTCAACTACCTCCTCTGGCAGTTTGTTCCATACCCCCACCACCCTTTGTATGAAAAAGTTACCCCTCAGATTCTGCTTCACCATAAACCTATGTCCCCTTGTCTGCCATTCACCTACTCTGGGCAAGAGACTCTGTGCATCTACCCGATCTATTTCTTTCATGATTTTATATACCTCTATAAGATCACCCCTCATCCTCCTGCGCTCCAAGGAATAGACTCTCAGCCTCCTCAACCTCTCCCCATAGCTCAGACCCTCTAGTTCTGGCAACAATCTCATAGTTCTTCTCTGTACCCTTTCCAGCTTGACAATCTCTTTTCTATAACATGGTGCCCAGAACTGAACACAATACTGGCACCTCCTCCAACCTCATCTACTGCATCCGTTGCTCCAGATGCCAGCTGATCTATATCGGTGAGACCAAGCGGAGGTTGGTGATCGTTTCGCCGAACACCTCCGCTCAGTCCGCAATAACCAACCCGACCTCCCGGTGGCTCAGCACTTCAACTCCCCCTCCCATTCCGTATCCGACCTCTCGGTCCTGGGCCTCCTCCACGGCCAGAGTGAGCAACACCGCAAGTTGGAGGAACAGCACCTCATATTCCGCTTGGGGTCTGCATCCTCTGGGCTTAAACATTGAATTTTCTCAATTCTGTTAACCCTTGCTGTCTCCTCCCCTTCCCACCTCTCCCTCAGCCCTCGGGCCCTGGCATTCCTTCTCTCTCTATCTCTCCCCAACCCAAGTCGCACTAGCTTCTCATTTTCACACTATAAACAGCTTACAATGGCCTGTTTCCTTTATCATCGATACTTTTCTGTATATCTTTTATTCATTGTTCTTTATCTCTCCACATCACCGTCTATATCTCTCGTTTCCCTGATCCCTAACCAATCTGAAGAAGGGTCTTGACCCGAAATGTCGCCTATCTCCTTCGCTCCTTAGATGCTGCTGCACCCGCTGAGTTTCTCCAGCTTTTTGTGTAACCAACAGGTTACTGTGTCTCAGGATAAGTTTTATATTCCAGGTGGAAGCCAAAGGTGTCTGTGTTTTTAAATAGCAATATTCAACAAAAAATCTAGACAAATGTATGATGTGTTCTAGACTTAATTTAGATACCGTCACAGAGTTCTACTTCTGCTAAAGATGGAGTCAAAGTGATCGCGAAGTTGACCACCTAACCTCGGCATCTGTTTCATTTCTCTATGTGCATATCGCAGAACCCAAGAGTGATTATGATTTAAAACAAACAATTCAGAGGGTCAGGCAGCACTTGCGGATGGAAATGGAAAGACACCGTTATGGGACAGGACCTATCCTCAGACTGATGGAGCAGAGAGGAGGTAGCTGGTAGAAAGAGGTGAGGGGAAGGGGTAGGGCAAGAGGTGGCAAGTGATAGGTGGATGCAGATAAGGAGGGGCTGTTTGGCAGGTGAGTCAGGTGGGGGAGAGAAGGGTGGAGATACTAACGTCTCCAGCCTTGGTTACTCCATCATACTCCACCTCCAGTTTAAATTCCATTTGGAATATTTTGGAGGACCAAGAAACCAAGAACCAAGAAGGCTCAAGACCGGAAACATGATTTGCCCATTCTCTCTGAGCGTGCTGGGTTCATTTTGGCTGCTCCATTTCCTCCCACAACCTAAAGATGTGCAGGTTAGCAGTTAATTAGCCATCGGCAATTATTTCCAGTATGTAGGCCAGTGTTAAAATTATGGAGTTGTTGATGGAATTTGAGGAGAATAGGTAACAAGGAAAACTCATGGGAAATGGGATTGGTGTATGAGCTGGAATAGACTTGATGGGATGACTTGTTGAGCTGAACAGCATTCAATGTTATTAGAAAATTTGGAAATATGGCTACAATGGAGAATATCCTCTAATCATGTATTCCTTTGGTCCCACTGTGTCAAATCCATACAATAAATTGTAAGCAGAACTTCCTCACCTTAAAATAACTTGTGTTCTGGTATCTTGTGTGTGTGTGTGTGTGTGTGTGTGTGTGTGTGTGTGTGTGTGTGTGTGTGTGTGTGTGTGTGTGTGTGTGTGTGTGTGTGTGTGTGTGTGTGTGTGTGTGTGTGTGTGTGTGTGTGTGTGTGTGTGTGTGTGTGTGTGTGTGTGTGTGTGTGTTCTTGCAGAAGAGCTTGGTGTTCAATTGTCTCCTTGCCTTTGGAACAAGAATGAACATTGTTCTGACCATTGGTAGCCTTTCAGTCACCACACAGCATAAGTCTTCACCACCCCTCACTGTCGCAAAAGCATTTCATTTTCAACCTGTACATGGATAGGACAGGTTTGGAGGATTATGGACCAAGCACAGGCAAGTGGGACTAGGGTAGCTGGGACATTGTTGGCCAGTGTGGGCGCGTTGGGCCGAAGGGCCAGTTTCCTCACTGTATCACACTATGACTCTATGAATCTAACTGCCTCAGGAGAAGAAGTTTGCTAGTTTATTATTTCCCAATAAGGCAGATGCCAAGAAAGAACACCAACACCTTCCTCAGAACAAAATCAATTGGCATGTCTCAAGCAGCTCTTACCAACTTGTACAGTTTCACAGTAGAAAACATACTGTCAGGATGTATCATAGCTTGGTTTGGCAATAACTCTGCAGAAGACCACAAGAAATTGCATAAATTTGTGGATGTAGCCCAGTCCATCACACAGCTCAACCTCCCCACCATTGACTCCATCTACACTTCATGATGCCTCAGGACAGCAGCCACTATATTTCCCATTCCTCATCATGGTAATTCCCTCTTCTCCCCTCGCCCTGTTGGGCAAAAGACAGAAAAGCTTGAAAGCACATACCACTGATTTAGGAGCAGCTTCTTCCGTAGCAGCTTTTAATCAGAATTGTCCTCCCATAAACTAGGGCGTAGTCCCAATCTTCAATCCCTCTTCATTGTGGATCTTGGAGTTTTTCTCTGTAATAACACTTTCATGCTATAAAACTATATTTGGCACTCTGGTATTTTTCTCTTTGCACTACCTGTATGGCTTGATTGTACTTGTGAACAGTACGCTTTTCACAGTATCTCAGCACAGGTTACGATAAACCAATACTAATACTGGAGTACGTGGCCACTTGGCATGGTGAATGGTGCACTGTTTGTATATCTTGTAATAGATAAAAGGTTTATAAGAGGTTGCTGGACCAGATCATGACTGGAGTGTTGTTCACATCCCATGGAAGTGAACACTTAGTTCATGTAATCTCCAGGACAAATTCAGATTATCTGAGGGGAACAGAGAGAAATTTAGGTTTTCAGATACTTTAGTCCTTAAGGGCCTGTCCCACTTGTGCGTCATTTGCGCGTCATTTAGGCGACATCATTTACGCATCACGACGCACGACGCACGCTTTGTGACGCTCACGTGATGCGCGCATGCCGTGCATTACGCGCGCATGGCATGTGGTGAGGCATGGTGGCATAGGCAGTGATGCACGATAGCGCGCAGCGCCCCAGGATTTTGGGATTCACAAAATCTTCGCGTGCCACCTGCGTGATGCGCAAATGACGCCCAAGTGGTACAGGCCCTTTACTCCCCCAACTTTCTTGAATGTGTGTTTGCCTCAATCAGGAGGTAGAGGTGAATAGAGATGGAGTAGCACTTGCACTTGCCTAGCACGTTTCATCTTTCATTGCATGGGACAGGTTTGTTTGGCCAACTGTCCTCAATTTTATACGTTTGTGCTACATATATACCAATAGATAACGCACATCACATTTTTCATTGTTTCAATGATATTATCTAAAGTTAACTCTAAAGTCTGGTGACTAGAATATAAATTGGGTAGTGACTTAATAATTTTGCCATTTATTTTTATTTATGGGGTGTATTAAAATTGGTAGTAATTAAAGGGAATACGTCAAAATTATGGTTGTCGACCAGACTTTAATCTCATTAGTTTGTTTAAAGTCGGCTACTTATTTCCAAAAGGCAAAATAGGTCAGTGTCTAAGCCACTGCCGCATCCTTTTTTAAAAAAAGATTTTGTTATATTGGCACGGCATTCACATCTCCTGGGGATTGCCATGAAAACCTTCCATGTCAAAGCTGAACATTAAGTCAGTATCACGCAATGTGCTTATTTACTTGTCAGTCGAAAAGCAAACCATCCCAGATATCTGAATGTGCACTCTGTGTCCATCGGTACCTGGAAAAAGATTTCAGATTAACATTTTAGGTGTGACTCTTCTTCAGAACAACATTTAATGCCATCCCAAAACAAGATTAATAAAACAAGCAGACAATAACATCATGGCCACTAAATGCAATACTTAAATGATGCCATCATCTTCCTTCATTGGTTTTCTTAATGACAGGGTAGTTTGCAAAGAACTGTTATTCCTTGATCTCTTTCATAGCTGATGAAAATAGATTATTTGCAGATTTCTGTATATAAAAAATCAAACAAAAATGGAAAACACTTTGAAAGTGTAGGATACAGAGAAATAAACATTGTATTTTTAGGTGATAGTAACAAAATGATTATATTCAGTGAGCAAAATGGTAAAAATCATGGAACGTTCTGAGGTTGATTCAGGAATTACATAAACATTATTCTTGGATCAGAAATTCTACACAGAGGGGATGAATGGGAAGTGGTTTCAAGCTCAAAATACCATGGTTGGCTTCTAATTATGTTTGGATTAGGTAACCATTTGTGTGGAGTCAACAGTATAAAATAATTTACTTAGTATTACATAAAAAAATTACAAACTGAACTGTAATACATATGAGATTACTAATCTTAGTTCTGTCGGACAAATATACTAATTTCCTCAAGTTCTTTCTTGTTTTAAAGCGATTTTTAATTGATGGAAAAAGTTAATGTTTTTCTTTTAATTTTTGTCCACCAGTTCTCCACATTTCTTCCATTTTACTTTCCTATGGACATCCATCACAAATTAGAACACGTTTCTGACAGGAGCTAAGCTGCCCTGGCAGCTCACCCCAGTGGCAACTCAGCACGAGTGAGCCTAGACGTTGGTGTTGGCAAGTTATCTGACGGTCAAATGCATTACGTATATCATTTTCACATTTCGTGAGTCTGGATCCAGACTGTGTGAATTGGCAGTTCCTTGCACATCTCACCCCATTTTTTATTTCTAATACAGTGCTGAACTAACCTAGAAGCAAGGAACTGCAGATTCTGGTGTACAAAAAAGGACACAGAGTGCTGCACTAAAGGGCCTGTCCCACTTTCACGACCTAATTCACAACCGTTTTCACTCGTGGACATTTTTCATCGTGCTAGAAAAAACGCCCCGGCCTACTTGATGCCATGAGTACCTACGACTAGCATCACGACCTCCTACGACCTAGCTACGACCTCCTATGACCTCGTGACGACCATGCTGCGAGTATGGTCAACCTATCCCTGTTCTCTGGCGATGCTGCCTGACCCGTTGAGTTACTACAGCATTATGTGTCGTTTTCCAAACTATCCTTGTGCCTTTTTGCTGATTTGCAAAGAGCGGCTATGAAGCTTGGCTCCTTTAGTAGCATTGGCTCTATGAGTCATAAAGTCCTCATTCTGGAGTTGAATTCATTATCTGGGCAGTCACCTCAATTTAATAATGAGGATGGATTGTGAAATTGGAGTGCTGTATTTTGGATCAGAAACTCAGATAAACAGTCTGTCCATGTAGCTGGACAGAAATGGCACTTCAAAGTGATGCAGAGAAAACCTCATTAGTTTTCTTGTTAGTTTCTCGATGTTTGCTTGTTGTAAGAACTTGCTCCACCCAAACCATGAATGTTTCTATCATGCACGGTATATTCACATTTCAACAGAATCTTATCAACTGCACGGACCTTAACTTCTCAGACCTTAGATGCTTCAGACCTTCAGTTCCTTCTTTAACACATCAAATAGAACAAGTTGACTTACAACTTTAGGCTGTGCACGCCAGACGCAAGAAGAAGTATAAGACCTGTACCCTTTCATTAGTTTCTCTTCACAAGTAGAGGAAGCAGTTAATTCTAAAATTAGTAATACTACCTCATCTTTCAAACTTCTTTCACATGAAGATAGCAATATTCTTCCATCTTACATACAGATTCAGATACAGAACGTAAACAGGCCCTTCGCCCCACCGAAGCCGTGCTGACCAGCATTCCCTGCACACTAACACTATCCTACACACACGAGGGCGATGTACCATTTTTATTTGACCAAGCCAATTATCCTACAAACCTGTATGTCTTTGGCGTGTGGGAAGAAACTGGAGCTCCCAGAGAAAACCCACGAAGGTCACAGGGAGAACGTACAAACTCCATACAGACAGCACCTGTAGTCAGCATCGAACCCAGGTCACTGCCGCTGTAAGGCAGCTACTCTACTGCTGAGCCAGACAAAACTGCTGGAGAAAGTGCTGGATTTTGAAATGTTCAAAATCTTTTGGCAACATATCTTTTGGATATGACGCCAGCAGTTGCCGAAAAAATCGGCAAGTGGGTCAGGTCGTTAACTTTACCACTAGCTTCCACCCTGCCCTCACATTCACGTGGACTATCTCTGGCATCTCTTTCCATTTTCTTCATCTCTCTGTCTCCATCACAGCCGACAGACTATTGACTGACATCTAATGTATCTTATCCAAATACTGCATATGCAGCAATCCCTGTGAATGCTGATATCAGCATTTCATTAAATGGATTCAATTTTCTGATGCTGGGTCAAGATTGCAAGTAGTTATTTAACAAGGAATACATGTTGCATACATTTTTATTTATTTCCATGAGTAAGCATGAGCATGCTATTGAGAGTACATTGTCTATGGTGTGTACTGAATATAACGTAATGAACAAATAGACTTAGATCAGGCTGAATATTGATTGAATACCCACCTGTATGTAATGCAACTCTAGACACAGCTTTTCTTTCAAACAGACAAAAAGAACTGCAGATGCTGGTTTAGAAAACCCCCCACAAAGTGCTGGAGTAATTCAGCGGATCAGGCAGCACCTCTGGAGAAGGGTCCCGGCCCGAAACATCACCTATTCATGTCCTCCAGAGATGCTGCCTGACCTGTTGAGTTACTCCAACATTTGGTGCTTTATTTTTGTGAACCAGCATCTGCAATCCCTCGAATCCTAATTTTACTTTGGAGTCACGTGAGTGACTTCGTGAAGACCCCGCCAACACGCATGCGCGGCAAATCATCGCGCGCATTTGCTCACGGCAGCTGGGGGGGGGAGTGCGCTCCCTCAACCGGCTCCTTCAGAAAGGTAAGCAGCTGCAGGTAAGTTAACCTTAAGCTGGTTCGATGTGCTCTGCATTGTTTTGCAGGGCCATGGAAGGAGGAAGGAGGATTCGGAGTCGCGTTCAGCGAGTGAAGTCCCCGGAGCTGCCCGCTACATTGGGAGCAGCTGAGACACCACCGGGGAAGAAGTCACGGCAGTCGGGGAGCTCTGGGCAGCTGGTCAGACCCGGCACAACCCCTCTGGCAAAGAAGAGGGTGTCCGCGCAGGAGCAGGGGCTGGGAGACCCTGACTCCAGGCCTCCAGTGCCCAAGTCCAGGGCTGGAGGTAAGGCACGTGGGGCTCTTGGAGCAAGCGTGTCTGCGGGTGCATCCCCCCCTTTAGAGGTCCCTCGTGGGCAGAACAGGGGGGAAGCCTCGCTAAAGTCCAGCCTTATCGGTGCGGCAGGCAAGGACAAGCCACTGCGTACACCTGCGAGGAAGCAGACCAGTGGCAATGTTGGCATGCCGAGGATCCCTGTGGGGGCAGGATGTACCGGCACACCACCGGAACAGGCTGCCGTAGTGCGGGCCGGTGGCAGCAAAATACGGTCCAGCACCCCTGCTGAGGCGGGTATAGCAGACCATGCGCCGCCACATTCCCGTTTATATGTGGAACACTGTGGTGGTAAGCCCGCACGGACATCGAGGAGTCTGGCTTCTGGTGCAAGCGCTGACTCAAGCCCTCTTCCCTCCCACCAGACAGAGGGGCCGCTGCTGTCCAAACGACGGCGGACTAGCGGTATGTCCGTGCGGGAGTCGCACAGCCCCACTGGAGTGGGAGCTGGCGACTTCCTGGCAGTGCATTCCGTGGGGGTGCTGACAACTGCCGGAAGCCCCGGTTCCTCTGGAGAGGCTGGGGAAGACGACCAGTGGCCCGCGTGCAGCGGTGACGGTCGTATGGCCCGGTTGGAGCGAATGGTGGAGGTGCTCTATAAACGGGACCTGGAGCATCAGGAACGGCAGTCCCAGAGATCTGGGAGCTACGTACAGCGGCCACCTTCCATCTTACCATCGCTTATTGAGAGCCAGCAAGGAAATATGGGTGAGTCTGAGGAGGAGGGAGAGCTCGAGGACCCACAGGAAATGTTGGAGGCGGTCTCGAAATTTGACGCCTGCTACAGCAGGGGACCCATTACATCCCAAGATAGCGGCTTCGGTTGATTTCCTGACTACGCACCAGCTCCAGGATACCGTGCTCACGGAAACAATGGCGAGATATAAAGCACCAGCAAACTGCAACTCCCTCAACGTTCCGAAGGTAAATACAGCAATATGGGGGGAACATGTCTACCAACACAAGGATCAAGGAGGGCAAGCTCCAGAAGATCCTGAAACTGCTGACGGCAGGTATCACGGCCTTTGCTCGGTCTCTGGATGCCACGAGTGTTTCCGAGGAGCAGCAGGATGCACTAGCGCTCTTGTGCAACACTCAGTTTGAAATAAACTGCTTTAGGAAAAGCTCCATCCGGCCAAATTTAATTCCCAAGTTTGCGGGATTATGCAGCACCTCCACCGCACCACCACCAAGGCAGCTGTTTGGGGAAGACCTACCTAAACGGGTGAAAGAGCTGGACGAGGAGACCAAGACTGTGGGGATGATGAGGCAGCCTTATTCATCTAAGGCTCAAGTTTACACTAGGCAGCAGCCACATTCCTCGGTCAGGTCCCGCACACCGGCGGACAAGGTCCCCAGAACATACCCGCAAACAACATACTCCACGCCGGGGCCCCAACAGCAGAAGCCTTTTTTATTCCAAGGCCAGCCCAAGCCGGCTTGGAAGATGCGGCAACAGGGCCACGCCACACGGGGAGCAAAAACACCACAGTCCAGACCCCGGCGCTAACCTTGGAGGTAAGGGGGCTTGGTTCCTTCCACAAAGTAGCAATAGTAACCTCACCGGTGGGGGGACGGCTACAGGATTTCCGGTCTGCCTGGGATACCATAACTACGAATCCTTTTATTTTACAAAGCATTCAGGGTTATGAGATAGAGTTTATTAATGGCAGGGATCCCCCTTCGCAACATGAGCCTAGTCGCAGATTTGCACTCTCTCAATTAGAGAAGGAGCGGGCTCATGTTGAGATACTACGATTGGAAGAAAAAGGGGTAATACAGAAAACGACGCATGAGCCACTGGAGTTTGTATCCAACATCTTTACTAGAACCAAGAAGGATGGAGGCTGTCGGATTATCATCGACTTAACCCAGTTGAATGCTTTCGTACAATATACCCATTTCAAAATGGAGACGTTTGAGACAGCCAAGCAGTTGGTCAGTCATGGGTACTTTATGGCTTGCATTGACCTGAAGGATGCATATTATACAGTCCCTATCGCTAAACAACATAGAAGGTTCTTGAAATTTGTCTGGGAAGGTCAATTATGGCAATATAAAGCTTTGCCTAATGGGATTACAACAGCGCCGAGACTATTTACTAAAATTGTTAAACCTATATTGGCACATCTTAGGAAATGAAACCATGTCGTAATGGCATATTTAGATGACATATTCATAGCGGGGGAAACCCTAGCGCTAGCCCAGCTGGCAGTCTCAGCCGCCATCTCTTTGTTTCAAAGAATGGGGTTTACAATCCATCCAGACAAATCCAAGTTCAACCCTTCGCAGGTCATGGACTATTTGGGGTTCACTATAGACACTAACCAGATGGAAATCACTGTCCCAATTGACAAAGTGGTGGACATTCAACACGCATGCATCAGTTTACTTGACAGCAACAGGCCAACCATTCGGCAGGTTGCAAAGGTAATTGGGAAGCTGGTAGCTACGTTCCCAGCTGTAAATTATGGTCCATTGCACTACCGGAAATTACAAAAAAGCAAATTTCTGGCGTTAAAATTGAATGCCGGACATTTTGACAGACCTATGCAACTGGCCATAGGGGAAAAAACCGAGTTGAAATGGTGGGTTCACGGTATTAGAGGAAGTTCCAAACCCATCATTCTCCCAAATCCAACAGTTCTGTTGCAAACTGATGCAAGCGCACAAGGCTGGGGAGCAACTGACACCATAACCAGCTGCGGTGGTAGATGGGACGCTCATGAGTTCACCCTTCTCCCAGTACAAGGCATTAATTATCTGGAGATGCTGGGGGTCTTTCATGGGTTATGGGCATATTGCAATAATTTGCGTCATGCACATGTCCGCCTTCAAATAGACAATACCACGGTTTAGCCTATATAAATCATATGGGTGGTATCAGGTCAGTATCTTGTAATGATTTGCCAAATACAATTTGGCTCTGGTGCATCAAAAGGGATATTTGGATATCAGCAACGTACCTCCCGGGGATACTCAATACAGTGGCGGACACCAGGTCACGAGTGTTCAATGATAACATCGAGTGGATGCTGAATCCCCATGTGTTTGCTGAAATTGCAACAAAATTTGGTATGCCAGATATTGACCTATTTGCGTCTAGGTTGAACCATCAGATACCAACGTATGTATCGTGGGAACCAGACCCTGGGGCAGTGGCGTTGGATGCTTTTTCGCTCCACTGGGGGAAATGGTATTGCTACGCATTTCCCCCATTCTGCCTCATCAGCCGGGTATTGCAGAAGATCAAATTGGACTCTGCGTCAGGCATTCTGGTAATACCCGACTGGCCGACACAACCATGGTACCCGGTGGTCTCCCAGATGTTGAAACATCCTTGGGTGCAAATTGCAAACAACCCACAATTGGTAACTAATCCTGTCACTGGCGCATCGTATCCGTGCCACGGCTGTCTAAACCTGTTGATCTGCAGGTTCTGAAAAGGCCTTTAATAAACACCGGGATTTCATCGAGGGCCATGGATGTAATCGCTGCATCGTGCAGAACATCTACCAGACGGCAGTACCTGACCCAGATCAGGAAATGGGAGCTATACTGCTCAAGGAAGAATGTTTCCTATGATTCTGCCACGATACCTGACGTCCTGGAATTCCTGGCGGGCCTCCATTACGATGAAGGGCTCAGCTATAGTGCCATCAATAGCGCCAGGAGTGCGCTGTCCTCGTACCTTCCGGTAGGAGTGGGGACCAACAATCTGGTGTCAAAGTTCATGAGGGGTGTATTTAATACCAACCCTCCACGGCCCAGATATAACGTTGTCTGGGATGCAGGAGTGGTCCTGTCCCTTTTAAGATCATGGTCTCCCATGGCGGGGTTACCACTTCACCGACTCACCCTAAAGGTGGTCATGTTGATGGCACTCACGTCTGCTCAGCGGGTACAGGCACTTCAAAAGTTACGCATTGACAATATGCTCTCTACCCCTGGGAAAGTAACATTTTACGTTGCAGAGTTGCTGAAGCAGCATAGACCCGGGACTACGGGGCTGCAATTGGAATTCCAGGCGTACCCCACTGATGCCACACTCTGCACAGTCGCCCACCTCCGTTACTACATCGAATCAACCCAGCCAATCAGGAACTCAGAACAAGGACTGCTCATAAGCCACAAAAAACCACATCACCGGGTGACAGTGCAGACGATCTCCAGGTGGCTCAGGGAGGTGTTGGATGCAGCAGGTATTGACACTCACATTTTTAAATCTCATTCCACCAGGGCTGCATCCACATCAACAGCGAGGGCCATGGAGGTGCCCATGGATCACGTCCTCGCTACAGCAGGATGGGCCAGTGAGTCAACCTTCCAACGGTTCTACCACAAGCCATTGGCCGGACCTGCAACATATGCGGATGCAGTACTCAGGGCTGCTCCCTAATATCATTTGTCCCCAGACAGGGGGTTGTTTATGATTTGTTTTAATAAATCTCCATTATTTTTTGGTTTCAGCTTGTCCAGTCTGGATTGCATTAACAAACTTCCTCCATCAGGATTGCGGCAGTGTGGTAGCATGGACGTTGTCCAGGGCGTGTAATCACAGAGCTTTGAAGTCTTCACGAAGTCACTCACGTGACTCCGAAGTAAAATAGTAAGATTAAACGAGAACTTACCAGTTCGAAGGTTGATCTTTATTTTATGAGGAGTTGCGATGAGGGATTTCGTGCCCTCCGCTCCCAACCCTCGATCATTATGTTCAACTGGTTAGTTCAAAGTTTAATCTTAATATCCTTACTTTTGGTCGGGTCTGTGATTCCACACCGCTGCTTTGAAGGATGCCGCGCATGCGTGTTGGCGGGGTCTTCACGAAATCCCTCATTGCAACTCCTCATAAAATAAAGATCAACCTTCGAACTGGTAAGTTCTCGTTTAATCTTACTATTTTAAAACAAATTGAGTTAGAGCAGATGGTAAATTGGCAAAAATTATAGGCAAAAATTAAATGTGATGAATATTATGTTAATTTTCTGTTTTTTATCAGAATTTAAGTTTATCCAACACTAATAACCCAGCTGCAGAGATTTTAGTATGATCGTAATATTAATCATTGTCTTGTCTCACAGTGTAGTTGGAAATATAAATATCCTGCTGGCATTGAGACAGATATTAAATCTAAGTTAGGTGTCATACAATGTTGACAACCTTATTAATGAACAGAGAGAAGGGATTTTGTACAAAGTATTTAAACGTACTTTTCCAAATAAAACAAATCCAGGAGGCTATAAATCTAAAGCATAAAGTATTGCATCAGAAATTGTTCAATTAATATTTTCCAATGAAATGAAACTCAGTTTTTAACTGTCCAGATTTGTCACCGAGCCAACACATCGCATGATCAGTCTGAAGAAGGGTCTTGACCCGAAAAGCCTTCTCTCCAGAGATGCTGCCTGTCCTGCTGAGTTACTCCAGCTTTTTGTGTCTGTCTTCGGTTTAAACCTGCATTTACAGTTCCTTACTATACATGATACATTATATATATGGTCTGAGTCACAGCAAGTTTGCTGCTCGCACTGGGAAAGAGTCCGAACTCATAGAACAGCCAACGTGTCAGTTGGTGACCCAGGGCTGAGTCACCCCAACACAGCTCACACAACTTCCTAAAGCACGTTCATACCCAACTGCATCAACAACTGGAGAAGCACAGCACAAAACCTTAACCTGGGCTCCTGGGCTCCTGCTTTTCCTGGGCTCTATAATTTATTTCTTGAATAAAGTATAACTTTAAAACTGCCTAAAAATAAAATTGGGCAACTCTGAAGATTTGTGATCTCTTAGTTTACAGATTACGTAGGACTATGAAAGAATGAGAATTATAGACAAGGATTTAAAAGGACACAAAGTGCCAGAGTAACTCAGTGGGTCAGGCAGCATCTCTGGAGAACATGGGCAGGCGATGTCTCGAGTCGGGAGCTTTGTTCAGACTAGGACTTCTTGTTTGAAGATTACAAAGACTAAATGACACAGACCAAAGACCATAGAATAAACCTTATACAATTTGAAGACAGCAGACAGCTGACCAAACATTCCAATGTGACTTCACCGTGTATATATAGAGTAAGGTTTCCAGAGATTGAAAAACTATGGACTGAGAACCACATAGGTTTATAGATAAGGGATTTGTCAGCCTGGGCAGAGTAGGATGGGACTATAGAGGCTGAAAAAAGGAAATCTTGCATTTATACCTTTGAATGGTCCAACATATTTCCAGTGAAAAATGTGTATTTAAATGTACTAACAGTTGTAAAGAAGGAAACATAAGATTTTGCCATCAGCTAAAGTAATGAGTAAATTAACTGCATTGTGAGTGTAGACTGAATGATAAATATTCACCAGGATTTTCTTAAATAATAGTGCCTGTATTTGCATGCAGCAGAAATAGCTGACCAAGTCTCACTTTAACGTCTTGCCCAAAAGATGTCACTTCCAACAAAGCAGAACTCTCTTGCAGTGGAAGTTTAGTAAAAAAAACAAACTAATCTTTCAAGAGTCAGCCTGGATATTTGGGTTTGTGTTTCTGGAGTACAATACGAATGTTAGAAAAATCTGAGACTAGAATCTAAACTATACTCTCAAGAGGCCTACAACCATGCAGTCAAATTCTGATCTCATCTATATAATTAAAAGTCTCATCTTGACCACTTTCTGTCTGCACTGTGTATTGATTTTAGAAAAAATGCTACTCTGTATCGCTGTGATTTTTGGCCATCTTACTCACAGTCCTCCTCCGCTGAGCCAGTGCTGAGGACTTTTCCCATCGATGAGAAATAAAAAACCTTGAGATCAGCTGATTGGTCCTCTCGCCTGTCAATCACTGCAATGAAGGTAATGCCCTTTCTGGGGGGTGGGGAGGGGGGCAGCACTATGAAACCCCAGATGCCTGGATGTGAGTCAGTCACTCTGCAAGATCGCGAGGGAGAGGCCACGACTGTCATTCAAAGCTGTGAATCAACTGAACTGTGAGTTTGCAATGTACTTGCGATAAATGATTTGTTAGTCCTTAATGACATGCAATTAGTTGTTTGGCCTGCTGACCTGCCTGTGCTTGAAACTGCAATGATTTATTATGTCTGGGGGTACACAAAATGTTGGAGAAACTCAGCGGGTGCAGCAGCATCTATGGAGCGAAGGAGATAGGTAATGTTTCGGGTCGAAACCCTTCTTCAGACTGATAGGGGGATGGGGGGAGGCGGGGGGAAGAAAGGAAGAAGGAGGAGGAGCAGCCCAAGGGCTGAGGGAGAGGTGGGAAAGGGAGGAGACAGCAAGGGTCAACAGAAATGAGAGAATTCAATGTTCATGCCAAGAGGATGCAGACTCCCCAAGCGGAATATGAGGTGCTGTTCCTCCAACTTGCGGTGTTGCTCACTCTGGCCGTGGAGGAGGCCCAGGACCGAGAGGTCGGATACGGAATGGGAGGGGGAGTTGAAGTGCTGAGCCACCGGGAGGTCGGGTTGGTTATTGCGGACCGAGCGGAGGTGTTTGATGAAATGATCGCCAAGCCTCCGCTTGGTCTCACCGATATAGATCAGCTGGCATCTAGAGCAGCGGATGCAATCAATGAGGTTGGAGGAGGTGCAGGTGAACCTCTGTCGGACTTGGAAGGACTGCTTGGGTCCTTGAAAGGAGTGGAGGGGGGAGGTAAAGGGACAAGTGTAGCATTTCTTGCGGTTGCAAGGGAAAGTGCCCGGGGAAGGGGTGGAGCGGGAGGGAAGTGAAAAATTGATATCCAACTGTGTTTGGAAGGAATAAATGCTTTATTAGGTCTGACTGTGTTTGGAAGAAATAAATGCTTTATTAGGTCTGACTGTGTTTAGTTCAAACGTCCCGCTCGTTTTATGACTTCCGCTTAGTGGACACGTCTCGCTGATCGCGTAATTTCCGGTAAGTGCAGAGGTTACGCTGATTGCGGAAGTGCCGCTGACTGCGGAAGCCCCACAGTGGAGAGGCCGCGCTCAGCCGTGCGAGTAGATTCAAGAAAGTTTTATATATGGTGTGTGAGTCAGTGAGTGTGTGTGTGCGAGTGGGTGTGTGTGCGAGTGTGTGTGTGTGTGCGGGAGTGTATGTGTGTGCGGGAGTGTATGTGTGTGCTGGAGTGTATGTGTGTGCGCGTGTGTATGTGTGTGCGCGAGTGTGTGTGTGTGCGTGAGTGTGTGTGTGTGCGCGAGTGTGTGTGTGTGCGCGAGTGTGTGTGTGTGCGCGAGTGTGTGTGCGTGCGCGCGAGTGTGTGTGCGTGCGCGCGAGTGTGTGTGCGTGTGTGCGAGTGTGTGTGCGTGTGCGCGAGTGTGTGTGTGTGTGTGTGTGTGCGCGAGTGTATGTGCGTGTGCGCGAGTGTATGTGCATGTGTGCGAGTGTGTGTGTGTGTGTGTGAGTGAGTGCGTGTGGGTCTGTGTCAGTGGATGTGTGTGTGTGTGTGTGTGTGTGTGTGTGTGTGTGTGTGTGTGTGTGTGTGTGTGTGTGTGTGTGTGTGTTGGAATTGGCGGAGAGGTGGAATATTGCGTTGGGGGACCAGCCCTCCCGTGTGAAGCTGGGACACAACCGGTCCCACTTAGTCTAGTTCCATTTACAAGTTTGCAGATGAGACTACACTGTAGTGGGCTGGATCTCAAACAACAATGAGAGGGAGCACATGAAGGAGATAGCAAGCTGAGTAAACATGGTGTCAGGAAGCAACCTCTCCCTCCAACGTTGTCAAGACATTGCAACGAATTGTGGACGCTGCCAGGCCATCACACAAACCAAACTCCCTTCTATTGACTTCTTTTATGCCTCACGCAAGGCCAGCAGCATAATCAAGGACCAGTTGCACCCTGGCCACTCACTCTGCTCCCCTCGCCCATCAGGCAAAAGATACATAAGTGTGAAAACGCACACCTCCAGATTCAGGGACAATTTCTTCCCAGCTGTTATCAGGCAACTGAATCAACCAGAGAGCAGTGCTGAACTACTATCTACCTCATTGATGACCCCCGGACTATCCTTGATCGGACCTGCTGGCTTTACTTTGCACTAAACGTTATTCCCTTATCATGTATCTATACACTGTAATTGATTGATTGCAATCATGTATTGTCATTCCGCTGACTGGTTAGCACGCAACAAAAAGCTTTCCACTGTACCCCGGTACATGAAGGTGAAGGAGCTAGTTATTGACCTCAGGACATGAGGTAGTGTGCATGTCCCAATCAGCATCGAAGTTACAATGGTCATGAGCTTCAAGTTCCTTGGTGTAAGTATGACCAACAATTTGTCCTGGACCAACCACATTTGAGATGTGGCATACCAATGCTTTCTAGATCTCCCAGAGGGTGACCATTATAACCCCACTATCTGTTTCTGTCATTTCTGTCCTCAGCCTCCTCCACTGCCAGAGTGAGGCCACATGCAAACTAGATAAAGAGGACCTCGTATTCTGCTTGGATAGCTTATAACCCAATGGTATGATAAAATTCTGAAGAAGTGTCTCGACCTGGAATGTCACTCATTCCTTCTCTCCAGAGATGCAGCCTGTCCCGCTGAGTTACTCCAGCATTTTATGTCTATCTTCAGTATGAACATTACATTGTCCAATTTTAGGGAGCAACCCCCCTTCCTCTGCCCTTTCCTATACAACCCGTATCCCAGTGCAAACTCACTACCGTCCCCCCCAACCCCTCCCCTCCCCACCACCACATCCCCTTCCACCTCTTTATCTCCCTCTGGCTTTACATGTCACTCCCCTTCTCTTCTTATTTGACACTTGTTTGTCTCCTTTTCATCTCTAGACTTTGTCCACCCATCTGACAATTTAAAAATCCCCTTCACCTGTATCCATCTCTCACTTGCCGGGCTTTATCATGAACCCATCTCTTTTCCAGCCTTCTCCCCCCATTACCAATCAGTCTGAAGAAGGATCCGACCCCAAACATTGCCTATCCAGGACCTCCAATGATGCTGCCTGACCTGTTCAGGTACTCTAGCACTTTGTGTTTTACTCAAGGAAGTTTGGCATGGCGCTAATGACTTTTACCAACTTCTACAGATGCACCATAGAACGCATCTAATTGGGATGTTTCACAGCTTGGTTTGCCAACAGCTCTGCCCAAGACCACATGAAATTGCAGAGGCTTGTGGATGTAGGCTGGTCCATCACACAGACCAGCTTCCGCACCATTGACTCCATATTCACTTCATGCTGCCTCAGGAAAGCAGCCAACATCTTTATCTTAAAGGTCTCAAGGATCTTTATCTCCCTGGTAATTCCCTCTTCTCCCATTTCCCGTCTGACCAGAAGATGCAAAAGCTTGAAAGCATAAATGACTAGATTCAGGATCAGCTTTATCCCTGCTGTTATCAGGCTACTGAACGGTCCCTCCATAGCCTTGGCTGTGGTCCCAATCTTACAAACTGCTTATTGCGGACCTTAAACTTAAAAAAAAAACTGTAACACTATAATGTTGCAACACTATATTCTACACTCTGATATTTTTCTCTTAGCACTACCTGGTGCACTTGTCTATGACTTGATTGTACTCATATTGAATTGAATTGAATTTCCTTTATTGTCATTCAAACAAGTTTGAACGAGATTTCGTAACATTCAGTCTTGACAGAAATAAAGCAACAAAACACACAATGAACACGATTTAACACAAACATCCATCGCAGTGAATCTCCAGGCACCTCCTCACCGTGATGGAAGGCAAAAAATGTTATCTCTTCCTTGCTTGTTCTCCCGCTGCTTCAAGGCAATCGAGGCTGTCGATGTTGAAGCCCCCGCTCGGTTATGGTAAATCCCGCAGCTGATTTTAAGCTCCGTGAACGGGCCGGTTCAAACTCCGCGATTCGGGTTGGACGAAGCTGCCGTTGCGGGAGCTCCTGAAAATCGTTCACCCACCTGGGAACTGCGAGCTCCCGATGTTACCGTCCACAGGCCCCGCGGCTGACGCCTCCGAAGCTCAGCCACCAGAGTCACAGTCACAGCGCCACCACAGCCTCCGAAGTCGGCCAGCTCCGTGGTGGTAAGTCCACAGGCTCAGCCACCAGAGCCCCCAATGTCGATTCTGGTTGGAGGCTGCCAGCTCCATGATATTAGGCCTCAGCGCAGACGGAGACGGAGATACAACAAGGAAAAGGTCGCATCCCCGTTGAAGATAGAGATTAAAAAAACGTTTCCCCCACCACCCACAGAAAAACAACTAAAAATAGACTAAAACATACATCTAACAAGACAAAAAGAAAACATTAAAAGGAAAGACAGACGGACTGCAGGGGAGCCGCAGCTGCTTGGGCATATATAACATGCTTTGACTGGATAGCATGGAAACAAAGCTTTTCACCTTATCTCGATACACTTGACAATGATACATCAATACCTATAGCTAATAGGTTAAAAACTGTATTGATTTGGGATTGGGCATTAAAGATCACCCTACTTCTGTTTCTGTATTATTGTCGATAAATTCTTCAATCATGTCCCCGTCATTCCCTGAATCATCCATCACAGTGGGAGGTTTATTAATATTCCCACTGCCTCTTAAATCACCTACTAAAACCATATTTCCTCTTCCATTTCCTCTCTTCCTAGGTTCAAATTTTACTCTTGATGGAATCTGCTGAGTGCCATCAAAATATAGAAAAATCATAACATTAATATTATGATGTCATAGTGAGTTAAGTCACCATAAGACATGTTATTCACGAACCGTATAAGTTAACAGAAATACCCTATTTGACTTTGCCATGAAGTCCAAACATTCCAAAATCTCTTCCAATGCCTCTGTAACTTTGTATTTGACTACAAATCAAATATTTATTCAATTTTCTTTTGAATGTAAATTCACCGTTTCCTTGGAATGACAATGCATGTTCTACAACTAACTTCAACAATTGCATTTTGGTAGTGGTAAAATTAACCAGGGTTTACTCTGCATCGCACAATCAGACTTGCTTTAGTTATAGAACGTGTCAACATTCACCGCATCTTTTCCACCGCATTGCCTTGTATTTCAACAATGCAAAATTATCAAAGTGAGCAAGAATTATCAAAGTGTGCCGTCATGGTGGCGCTGAGGTAGAGTTGCTGCCTTACAGCGAATGCAGCGCCGGAGACTTCGGTTCAATCCCGACTACGGGTGCTGTGTGTATGGAGTGCGTACATTCTCCCCGTGACCTGCGTGGGTTTTCTCCGAGATCTTCAGTTTCCTCCCACACTCCAACGACATACAGGTTTGTAGGTTAATTGGCTTGGTAGTTAATTGTCTCTAGTGGGTGTAGGATAGTGTTAATGTGTGGGAATTGCTGGTCGGCGCGGACCTGTTGAGCTGAAGGGCCTGTTTCTGCACTGTATCTCTAAACTAAAACTAAAACTAACTGAAGTTTGTAAGGCTAATTCTAGGGATGAAGTGACAGTGGAACGAGACAGTGATGGAAGTTTTTAGTTTAGCTATATTAATAAATACACTTTTAAAAAGGCACAGGAGAGATTGGTGATTCATGCATAAATCATTCAAAGTGGCAGAAGAGGTTTGGAAAGTGATTAAAAAAGCATAATGGATCATGGAGTTTATAAACTATGGTGTAGACTACAAGACCAAGGAAGCCAACAATCTTTATGAAGCACTGATTCGGCAACGAGTGGGGTAATGTAGAGAAAAGGAACTGGTGACTTTTCAGGTCAAAACCCTTCTTCAAATTCAGGTGAGGTTTTGGTTCAAAGCTCTTTTTCAGTCCCGAACCATCGCCTATTCCTTTTCTCCAGAAATGCTGCCTGACCGGCCGAGTTCAGCATTTTGTGTCTATCTTCGGTGTAAACCCACATCTGCAGTTCCTTCCTACACAACTGTAGTCATGGTGTCAGGCACCACACTTCAGGGAGGGAGTAAAGTGTTTGGAGTGGTTTGTGGGAAAATGCTGGACATGAGGGTCTTCTGTGAAAGGACTGGAGAAATGGGATTGCTCCCCTCAGAGAAAGATTTCAACTCTTAATTTTCAGGGAGCTGAGTGCAGCCGTGCATGAAAACCAGATGACATTAAAGCGACTGATCAAAAAAACACTTCAAACTTATGTACTGAGATATAAAAAGACCAGTGTAGACACACGGCAGGATAGGCAAACCACATGGAAGGAAAACATTCTGAGGACATTTAAATAGTTGTGGCTCTTTGCTGGCAGTTATATAATGAATTACTGTTATTTTAAACACCACAATATACTTCTTATTTTATCTTTGCAAAGTGCTTTGATTTAACCTGTATTTACATTTCTGGTGACAAAGATAGATTTACCTCTCTTTTACAGACATTGCCATAATTCAGTTGCTAATTGCCTTATTTCCTAATACACTATATAAAAAGATCAGACAGGTAGGGAGAGGGATGTGTGGAGTGTGAGATGTCAATAGAATGGGGACTCTCAGTTCATAAGTTCTAGGAGCAGAATTAGGCCATTCTGCCCATCAGGTATTTTTTAAATTTCACAATAGACTTTATTCAGGTAATAAACATACAATACATGAACTGTGCAAAAAATTCATCTGACATTTTCGGAGGCTATACAAAATATTCAATACAGTCTACTTACATTGCTCAAATTTCACAAATTTATCCCCCACCCGTGCCACTCATATGGCCCACTGGCGTGGAATACCTTCCCTTATTTTGAGGGGCGTCTCCACCACATCCTGCCCCCCATGTTCAGCAGCGGAAGGACCCTAGACTGTGATCCTCCCCCACTGAGCCTTGGCGTTGGCTGCATCGAGCTTCAGTGCGTCCCTCAGCATGCATTCCTGCAGTCTGCAGCGGGCCAGTCTGCAACATTCCCCGATGGACATCTCGTTCCATTGGATGGTCGGCCCATCAAGTTTACTCCACCATGCAATCATGGCTGATCTTTCTTTCCCTCTCAACCTCGTTCTCCCGCCTTCTCCCCATAACCCCTGACACCCATTTAAGCCACAATGACTGGAAATCTTCAGAGATTATAATCTTGAGGCACCTCTCCCTGAAAATTGAAAGAAGCGATTTGTCCCGTTGTGTCCACACCAGGTGAGGCCGAGGTATTGCTGGTAGAGCTGCTGCTTCACAATCTTGACCTCCAGTGCTGCCTGGAGCTTGCATGTTCTTCCTGTGACCATATGGTTTTCCTCTGGGTGCCCCGGTTTCAAAAATCAAAACTAAAATATTCCTTCATTACGACAAGTGCCTTCACTGTTCAGTCTTCATACTGTTTGGTCAGCAATTAGGTTTAAACAAATAAGTGGCTGCATTTTTGCATTTTTGCTCTATTAAATGACTCTATTAAAAATGACTCTATTTTGCTCTATTAAATTAATGTAACACGATCACTGTTACAAAAAAAAATTGCATGTAGGATTTTTCTTGATCTCTGGATACCGCTAACAAAATACTTTTGACACGTTGTCACTTTTTATAAGGCGTAATATGCCGATGCATAAATACAAGATCTCACTGACAGAACTGTTCAATCTGTTTGTGTGATGTTTTGCAGAATAAACTGACTGAGAACACTGTGTTTACGCTTGAAGCAGAGCCACAGATATTTTTATGCTCGCCCGAGAAAAGATTCGGGACCTTGGTTTAGTGGGGCAGGTTTACCATTGCCCACAAATTACTGGCTGATGGTCATGGGTGAAACTGTTTGCTCCAGCGTGGCACCAGATGCAGAAACAAGGACTGGCATAGCTGAGTGCAGCACAAAGGCTGTCTCAGTGCACACTGCCTGCTGAACTCACAGAACAGCATTAGCCGCTGATTAGGCCCAGCTCCGTAAACCATCCGTGTAGGAAAGAGCTGCAGATGCTGATTTAAATCAAAAGTAGACACAATATGCTGGAATAACTCAGCGGGACAGGCAGCTCCTCTGGTGAGAAGGAATGGATGACGTTTTGGGTCGTGACCCTCCTTCAGACTGTGATGTCAGTGAAGAGACGCTGATTTACTGTAGCATTTTGTGTCTACCTTCCCGTAAATCACCCGCTTGCAGTCTAGTTGGAGCAATCAAACATTCAAGGAAGCTGGAAAACATTAAAATAGTTTAGTTTAGAGAAACAGCATTGAATCAGGCTTTTTTACCCATCGCGTCCAAGCCGACCGTCGATTACCCCTCTATCGACTAGTTCTATGTTATTCTGATTTGAGGAAGGACATCCTTGTGATTGAGGCAGTGCAAGGTAGGTTCACGAGATTGATCCCTGGGATGGCGGGACTGTCATATGAGGAAAGATTGAAAAGACTAGGCTTGTATTCACTGGAGTTTAGAAGGATGAGGGGGATCTTATAGAAACATATAACATTATAAAAGGACTGGACAAGCTAGATGCAGGAAAAATGGTCCCAATGTTGGGTGAATCCAGAACCAGGGGCCACAGTCTTAGAATAAAGGGAAGGTCATTTAAGACTGAGCTGAAAAAAACTTTTTTACCAAGAGAGTTGTGAATTTATGGAATTTCCTGCCACAGAGGGCAGTGGAGGCCAAATCACTGGATGGATTTAAGAGAGAGTTGGATAGAGCTCTAGGGGCTAATGGAGTCAAGGGATATGGGGAGAAGGCAGGCATGGGTTATTGATAGCGGCTGATCAGCCATGATCACAATGAATGGCGGTGCTGGCTCGAAGGGGGAATGGCCTCCTCCTGCACCGATTTTCTATGTTTCTATGTTTCTGCTTTCTCATCTACTCCTTGCACACGAGGAGCGATTTACAGAGGCTGATTAACTGACAAACCGGCACGTCTTTTGGGATGTGGGAGGAAACCGGGGCACCTGAAGGAAACACATGCGGTCCACACTCCACACCGACAACACCAGGAGGAATGGGATCGAGCAGCACTACCAGCTGCTCCACTGTGCCGCCCTTTTTGCAAAAGAAATTATGTTTAGATTTAACACAATTAAATAAAACAAATAAAGGGTTGAAACCAATTAAAAACCAACCAGTCCGCCTTGGCCCACGCGATCTCCCGGTTGCCAAATAGTTTAACTCCCCTTCCCATACTGACCTATCTGACCTGAGCCTCCTCCACTGTCAGAGAGGCCACACGCAAATTGGAGGAACAGCACCTCATATTTCGCTTGGTACCCAGCGGTATGAATATTGCTTTCTCTAATTTCAAATAACCCTTGCATTCCTCTCCATTCCTCCAACGTCTTGCTAGTTTCAATATTTGTGTTCCTTCATTATCACTTCTTCCATAGCCAACAATGGACCATTGTGGGCTCCACCTTTTCTCCAGACATGCTGCCTGACCCATTGAATTACTCCTGCATTTTGTGTCTATCTTCAGTGTAAACCAGAATCTGCACTTCCTTCATAAAAATAATAATTTCCTTTCTCCTGGCAACCATTCTTTTTTGTTCATTTGAATGGACACTGCACGTCAGCTAAATCAGACCCAGTGGGCAGGTTTTTCAGTCTGAATGCTAGAAAACCTGTGGAAGTTGGTGTTGCTCCATTGGATTGCAAGACAAACCCACCATTGTACTGCAGGGGAAACTGACACCCCTGATAGCAGGCCCAAATCCAATGAGGTACACTGGGAAACTGGCAGGATGTGTGTGCTACTGCATCTAGTGCAACAATGTGTGCAATTATTGTAGGAATGCAAGTCCTACGTCATTATTCCATCCAAACGATGGCATCTCCAACAGTGCAGCACTCTTCCAACTGCTGCATTGGGGTGACAGACTGAACCTCGAGTCCCCAGAGTAAGATTTGAACAGACTTGGGCGGCATAATTGCACCGCTGATACAGCAACTGCCTCACAGCGCCAGAGACCCAGGTTCGAGCTTGTCCTTGGGTGCTGTCTGTGTAGAGTTTGCATATTCTCCCCTTGACTGCATGGGTTTCCTCCGGATGCTCCAGTTTCCTCCACATCCCAAAGATGTGCAGGTTTGTAATTGGCCTCTGTAATTTGCCTCCAGTGCATAGGGAGCGGATGGGGCAGTGGAATTACATGGAACTAGTATGAATGGGTGAACGATGGTCAGTGTGGGCTTGGTGGGCCAAACAGCCCATTTCCATGTTGTATACCATTTTCTTGAGTCACCCAAGTGCTTGATAAAGAGTATCTTCAAATGCATGGTTAATAGGACATTGGTTTACTAGAGTTATGTCACTTTAAATCTGGCGTTGATGATTTCAGCATGGCATTTCCCATTGATGTGTTATAAAGTCTCGCGGTTATCATTACTGTATATAGAACAGCGTATGTGATCTCTGAAACCTATTCCTAATTGAATGTGGGACCACTCATCTCAGTACTGGGGAGTGTTGCTATTGAATATTCAAATGTTGCAGTGAATGGACCTTCCTTGCTCTGTCTTCCCCCATGAGCTGAAGGAGATGTGGATGAAATCTCTTCACCTTCAAGATGTAGATTGGGGGAGCTCTATAACCCAGCAGTGAGCATCAACATGAGAAATGGTTGGGATCACCATTGGTAGACTGGATTGATCCTGAGACTAGATGCTGAGAATTAAATGAACGTAACCTCCATGTACAAGTACAGAGTGTAGGCTGTGCATAAGTCAAAATAGTTTGAGGCCATGGACCTCAGTGTGGACAAAGAGTGCAGTTTGAGGATCGGTTTAGTAAGAGCAGTTTGCTTTGTGAGGATGCAAATATTGTTTTCCAGACAACTTAGACTTTGGATTTTGGACTTTAGAGATACAAACAGAAGCTTGCCCTATGGCCCAGCAAGTCCACGCCGCCCAGCGATCACTCCATACATTAGCACTATCCTACACACTAGGGCCAATTTACAATTTTTACCGGTGCCATTTTACCTAGTTGTAGGTCTTTGGAGTGTGAGAGGAAAATGAAGCACTGGAGAAAGTCCACATGGTCACAGAGAGAACGCACAAACTCCGTACAAGCAGCATCCATAGGCAGGATTGAACCCAGATCACTGGCACTTTAAGGCAGCAGTTCTACCGCTAAGCCACTGTGCTACCCAAATGAAGTAAAACATCTCACCAGTCAGATTATATAATTTTATTGTGTATACCATTATCCTCTGACAGACCAACTGCGCCATTGATGAGAGTCAATGATCAGATGTGGGTTGTGGGTGGTCTGATTTAGGTTTAGGTTTATTATTGGTAGGGTGAAAAGCCTTGCTTTGCGTGCTATCCAATCAGATCAGATAATGCCATACATAAATACAATTAAGTCAAAATCGAGTATAATACGTGGAGCAAAGGGAAAGATAAAGAGTGCAGAATATAATTCTCAGCACTGGTGCACAGCAGTTCCACAGACAAAGTCCAATGTCCTCAATGGGGTAGAGGTGAATTGGACAGTACCCTAGTTCAGAGGCCTGGTGACAGAGGGAAGAATCTGTTCCTGAACCTGATGCCTAGGTAATGGAGTTTGGATATGGTGTTGAAGGCAGAGCTGTAGTTAATGAATAGGCCAGCTGCCAAGTAGGAAAAGCAGCAAATATACTTGTTTTGTAATGTGATGTCTCCTCTGGATTTCTCCTGGGCTTTTATACATTTTGAGTCCCAGGTGTCTTATTGGTTAAAAAAGGACTATTGCAACGTTTTAAGAAACAGTTAGACAGGTACATGGATAGGACATGTTTGGCGGGATATGGACCAAGCGCAGGCAGATGGGACTAGTGTAGCTGGGACATGTTGGCCGGTGTGGGCAAGTTGGGCCGAAGGGCCTGTTTCCACACTGTATTCCTCCATGACACTATGACTTTCACTCTATGACTCTATGTCCCGGCACTGAGCTGTGTAAGGCCTCTTGCTACCAGGCAATCTCACCTTTTTAGCAATTTAGTCTCTTACAATGCCAGAGACCCAGGTTCGACCCTAGCTAAAGGTGCTGTCTGTACGGAGTTGGTACGTTCTCCCTGTGACTGCATGGAATTTCCACGAGTGCTCCGGTTTCCTCCCACATTCCAAAGATGTACAGGTTTGTAGGTTAATTAACTATGGTTGTAAATTGTCCACAGTGTGTACGATAGTTTGAATCTATGGGGTCGGCACAGACTCAGTGGGCCAAAGGGCCTGTTCCTGTGCTCTACTAAACTAAACTGTTACCAAAGTCCTTTTACACCTCAGCACCAATCTAACACCATCTTACAAATATGCAGCTCTTCTGTTTTACTGACCAAAATGGACACTTCACTCTTATCCACATTATACTGCATCAGCTTGTTTACTCCCTGCTTGCTCAACTTATATATGCTTGAAGCCTTTATGCATCTTCCTCACAATCCCACCCAGTTAAGTGCTTATGGCGAATTTAGAATCATCACATTCCAGTCCCTGTCTAAATGTGAATATGTGAGGCTCAGCACTGATCCCCGAGGCACCTCACCAGTTGCTGCCTGCCCTGGGATCTCTGTGAAGAAACAAATACATTTTTAGCAGCAGAGAAGCGATGAGCCTATGTCGAGAACTGATGCATGGATGCCGGGGAGGTCGACTATAAGGTGTGCAGACCATAGCTAAAATTACAAAAGAAAAACGATCAGTTATGTAATCTCACAGCAATGCTTGGATCCAAGTCACCCTCTCCGCAGTCTGGCTGTTGTCGGCTAACAGCAGTTTCCCTTCAACAAAGTGGTTGCAATTTTTTGTTCTATAACTATTTTGAAGGGAACATATTATGATCCTGTTAGTTACAAATACTACACCGAATATTACATGGATTTCAATGTATTATCTTGTTAATTGCTTTCTCTTCTTGTTTCATCTTGCTAGGAGCGGCTCCCCTTTTCCCGACGGCAAGTTATAAAAAGCCCTAATGGTTGCTAAGCTACCAGCCCTTACTTTCTTCTGCAAATTCCATTTCCTGAATGTGGCCTATTTTCTTTCAGGTCTGGAAAGCTTCCATCGCAACGAGTCATCACGTGAATTATCCAGGCTTTGCCTCAACAGACCAAGCTCTATATTTTGTTTTGATTCATCTCTTCTTTTGACAAAGTATCTTATTTTTTCACAGCCAAAAGCAGGGAAAACACGAGAACCTTCACAAACAGACCTATTAACCATCTCCTCCTTCTTCCACTCTAGTTGCAGTATTACCATATTAATGAAGAGCTTGTTATGCAACACATACTTAATGATGTTTATTTCAAAGATTCAAATGTTAAATTGTTTTTTTAAGTGAACTCTATTAGAGTTGCAGAGCAGGGAGGATTGCTTATAGATTTAGTCTGGGGGAATCTAGCTGTGTGATTTTGGTATGCGTGGCTGGAATATATTCCAGCATTGTGTTTAAAAAAGACTTTAACAACACCCTGCCTGAGTTGCTCCTGTACACTGTAATGTCCTTCACTGCTTCACTTCCAACCCTTAAGGTGGACCTGACCTGACAGGCCACCCGTGAGCTAAGCAAAACATTTGCAAGGCAGGCAAACAATCAAGCTGTAGGATTGGGAGCTCTGTAAAAGGCCATTTACAGAGCTCCCAAAATCAGCATTGGATCAGAGAATGTAGACAAAAAGAGGGCCAGCAATTGACCAGAACGAATTAGCACTGACCATGTCTGGAATGACTGATACTTAAATAGAAATCCAGAAGATTGGCTTGTCATATTGCCTGCCTGCCCAGGTGTGTGTTTCATGCCTGCATTACAGGCAATCTAATTTCTAACCGATTATTATCTAATAGTACCGGAGCATTAGCTGAGTAAAGTTAGTTTACTCAAAACGGGGCTTAGTCTTCGGCTTGCATTAGAATGGTAATTTCAACATGTTTAGAATGAGATTAGCGTCTCACATTGCAATGAAATTCCTTTCGTTATTGTTGCTAACCGAACCATCAACAGGTATATTCATCTCGCATGGGCAAGATCGGGTTTCTTGGGTTATAGTATTTCTTCCGTCAGGTGAATCAGATGCCTGATAGGTTTATAAAGATTGCTAAAGCTCGTTGTTGTTAGATTGGTTTCAAACCTAATGTCCAAAGCTGAAAATTCTTCTCCACAATATCAGATTAAGTTGAAACATGTTTATATATTGGGTTTGATATGGAGTAGCTCAAATCTTAGAACTAGAATCAAGATTTACAGTCCCAACACAGACAAAATGTTGGCTTCTTTGAAAAAGCCAAAAGACTTTGAAGAAAAGACATTGTGCAATAAATAGAAGACCAGCTGGCTTCCAAAATTAATGCTTTTGAACAGTTTATAACGCACTCCTCTATTTTAAGTTAGTTTCTCATCCTATTAGGATTAGTTAAAGCAGATAAATAAGGAAAATTGTTGTTTATTTTGCCTCTTTCTTATTCCATTCCTTTGAGTCCTTTGAGTTGAACGACACATTGGTAGAATTGCTGCCTTACAGCGCCAGAGACCTGAGTACGATCATTGGTTCTGCTTGTACGGAGTTTATAAGTTCTCCATGTGACCGCATGGATTTTCTCCGGGTGCTCCGGTTTCCTCCCACATTTCAAAGACGTACAGGTTTGTTGGGTAATTGGTTTTGGTAAAAGTGTAAATTGTCCCTAGTGTGGAGTGTACGGGGTGATCGCTGGTCGGCGCGGACTCGGTGGGCTGAAAGGCACTTTTCCGTGTTGTTTTTCTAAAGTAAATTCTAAACTCATTGGTACCTCAGAGGTGATATGCTACTTTCAAGTTAGACACAAGGAACAGCAGATGCTTGTTTACAAAAGAAGTGTTGGAATGCTCAGCGGGCCGAGCAGCATTGACTGAGGCAAAGCGATAGTTGACATTTCCCGGTGAGTAACTGCAGCACTTTCAACATCACAACGTAGAGAATATGGCGGGCAACATTTACAACAGTTCCCAGGCACAGTCATCTGACAATAAACAGATTGTCTACTGTTATGATAAATATTGACCAGGACACATGGCAGAACTTCCTACTCTACTGTACAATAATGCTTTTTGATTTTTCATATTCATCTTGGAGAGCTAACTGAGCCTCAGCCTAATCAGCCATCCAAACGTTAGTGCAGTACTCCTTTCACAGTTTGACCAGAATTTTATGCTCCGTTCTCTGGAATGGAAATTGACCCACAACTTTCCACCTCGGGGATAAGAATTTCCAGCTTTACCTTGCTTCACCTTCACCCCCCTACAATCAACCTGAAGAAGGATCCTGAGACAAAATGTCGCCTGTCTCTTCCCTCCGCAGATGATGCCTGACTTGCTGAGTTCCTCCAGTACTTTGTATTTTATCCAAATTTCCAGCAACTGGACTTCCTTGTGTCACCAACTAATCATTGATTGGTGGTGTGTGATTAATTTGTGAATATTATGAACTGGTAAAGACATTTATTGTGACATTTGGTATAATTCTGAACAGGAATAGTGTCCTCTTTCTGCGTGCAGTTATGGTTTTAGTTTGCAAGAATTGTTGGTTATTAATTTGGGGGAGATTTAGTTATAGACGCATTATCATGATATTCACTCCATTACATGAGTATGTGAAGCCATGAAGATGATTTAAACCGACACAAACAACCATGCACACTTAATCCAAAGCAGTCAGGCAAAATATAAATGAAGCATGTGTTCACAGATGTTTATGCATGGACTAATCCTGCAGGAATGCTTGGGAAAATCAGGGAATGGGAAATTAAACAACATCACAGCATGTTGATGCTGTATTAGCACCGCTGTATTTGGCAAGATGAAATTCCAAGAAAAGTACAGAGAACAGCGCCAGCCAATATACATGGCCTTTTCCAACCTCAGTAGACTTCTTCAGACTGATGCTGAACTCTCGTTGGAGAGAGGAGGAGAACTTCTTCAAAGTAGTCTCTCAGTCTGAAGAAGGGTCTCGACTCGGAACGTCACCCAATCCTTCTCTCCAGAGATGCTGCCTCTCCCGCTGAGTTACTCCAGCATTTTGTGTCTACCTTCGATTTAAACTGGCATCTGCAGTTCTTTCCTACACTCTCACCTCTTAGTGTTGGCTATCTCCTCTCTGCCATCTCATTCCTGTGACAAGGTCTCAACCTCTTTGTTTCCACGGATGCTGCTTGACCCGCTGAGTTCCTCCAGCATTGTGTTTCCCAACACAATGTCCGCGTGTCCCACACCAGGTTTCTGAAACAGCCATTCTTTTCCGAGCTCTGCCAGAGGAAGGAATTACTGGGTGGACTGAGGAAATGGTTCAAAGATGTTCCTAAAGCTTCCTTGAAGAAGCAACACCAACTCCTGGCACATGACAAGTCAATGTGGAGAAGGATCATTCAGGGTTGTCTTCAAGCCAGACAGCAGGAGCGCACAGAGGCCTTGTGTTTGCAGTTGAAGGCTTGCATCACCCTACTACAAGCTACCATCCCACTAAACAACAACACCCCCCCATCCCCCAATCACCAGTCACCCATCTGTGGAAGAGTCTGTGCTTTCCACATTGACCACATTAGCTACCTCAGCACCCACAAAACCGAAGTGGATGAAAGTCAACCTCAGTCCTGAGGGACTGCTACGAAGATGAAATCAGCATAAATAAAACAGGAAGGGAGCACCTGCCTGTGCGTCTGAAGAAGGGTTCTGACCCAAAACGTTGTCTGTTCATTTCCCTCCACGGATGCTGCCTGACCTGCTGAGGTTACAGTATTTTGTTTTTTTGCGCCAAATTCCATGCGAACAAAGTTTGTCCCATCTGGCTGCATTTGGCCCATATCCTACTGTATCCATTACTCATGAAAATGTCTATTAAACATTGTAATGTGCTTTCCCCAACAGCTTCCATTGGCAGCTCATTCTATTTACTACCACCAAATGTGAAATTGTACTCCCCTCTCTTTACTCTTCTAGAGAAGTCATTAAATTATTACATCATGGCCCCTGGGCCTTAATCACTCACTTTGTCCTCTATTACTATTTTCCCCAAATGTTTTCTGGCAGCGTCATAAGGTCATCAGTGATAAAAGTAGGCCTTTCAGCCCATCGAGTCTACTTCGCCATTCTACCATGGCTGATCTATCTGTCCCTCCTAACCCTGTTCTCCTGCCTTCTCCCTATAGTCCCTGACACCCGTACTAATCAAGAGTCTCCCTTAAAAATATCCACTGACGTGGCCTCCACTGCCTTCTACGGAAAGAATTCCACAGATTCATCACCCTCTGACTCCTCATCTCCTTCCTAACGAAACATCCTTTAATTCTGAGGCCATAACCTTTAATCGTAGACTCTCCCACTAGTGGAAACATCCTCTCCATCTTAATTCTATCCAAGCACGTCACTATTTGGGAAGTTTCATTGAGGTCCCTCATTCTTCCAGCGAGTCAGGCCCAGTGCCGTCAAACGCTCATCATATGTTAAACTACTCATTCCTGGGATCATTCTTGTAAACCTCCTCTGGATCCTCTCCAGGGCCCGCAAATCCTTCCTCAGAAATGGTGCCCAGAATTGCTCACTATAGTCAAAATGTGGCCTGACCGGCGCCTTAAAGAGCCTCAGCATTACATCCCTGTTTTTGTATTCTAGCTCTCTTGAAATAAATGCTGGCATTGAGTTAGATTTCTTTGCTATCGATTCGACTTGCAGATGAACTTTTTGGGAATCCTGCACCAGCACTCCCCAGGGGCCGCGGAACGGTTTTGAGTGGGGGGGCTGAGCGATCACTGATCACCGATCACCGGCCTCGGGGGTACCCGGTGAGGGAGGGGAGTGACCGAACGGGGGGAAGGTGTGGGAAGGCGGCACAATTATTACTTTTTATTGTTGCTCGACCTCCAAAATCTGGGGGATAATACAGGCCATCCCCCAACTCAAACAGTAGGGGGATATATCCGCCCTCCCTCTCTCTCTCTCTCTCTCTCTCTCCCTCCCACTCGGGGCTGACTCTTTTTCTCTCTCGAGGCCGACTCTCTCTCCCTCTTGAGGCCGACCCTCCCTCCCTTCCTTCCGTTCGGCGGCTAATCACAGCACTTCGTTCACTGTCCAATATCCCGACTGTGAACCGTGCTGTGATTGGCCGTTGAGCGGAGGGGAGGGAGGGGTTTGGGGGGGGGGGCAGTCGTGGTTTTGCCGTGCTCACTGTGCGCTTGTTCTGAGATTCTGCATGCCGGAGATCCTCAGAAGAAGAGAAAATTATGCCTGCGGGTCGGATAAATTTGGGTTATGAAGCATGTCTGGCCAAAAAAGTGGAGGGGCTGCAGCCCCCCCCCCAGCCCCCCGGTTCCGCGGCCCACGCTCCCAAGTCCTTCTGTGCATACAATTTCTAGATTCTCTCCCCATTTTGAAAATAGCCTACACCTTTATTTCCACTACCAAAATGCATGGTAGTGACATGACATGACATGACATTATGTGACATGACACCACACTTTGCTACACTATATTCCATCTGCCACTTCTCTGCCCACTCTCCCAACTTGTCCAAGTGCTTCTGCAGAGTCCTTGCTTTTCTCTGCATCTCCACCAATTTTTGTATCATCCGCAAAGCCTTCAATCCCCTTGTCCGAATCATTAATAGATATTGTGGAGTAGCAGCCCCAGGACTGACCCCTGAGGTAGGCATGGTACAGCAGGAATAAGAATTAAAAAAAAATCTATGTAACACAATTTCATGTGGTAAGATATCTCAAGTGCTTTTACTGAAAGATTATCGTACAAAAATTGGCAGTGAACCTGAGAGGGACATATTTGAACAGGTGTCCAAAGAGAGTAACAAGGAAAAGTTTTACAGGTCATTCCATGGGAAAGATTTTTAAATGTTTCCTCACAAACAACCCATGTGTCACTCCATCTTTATTGGTGCTTTGAGGGATGTGTTCACGGTCATTATTTACAATTGTAGCTTCTATACCTTCTACATTCGCTATAATTATTCAAAATTTACGACTCTTTTTTGCTGCAATCATTCCTTAATTCTAACTTTTGGTTACTAAATGGATTGACAGGGGCTGAAAAACTTAAGCTTATAAAACATCACAACTCATAAAAGCAAAGTCGACAGTGTGTGTTTTTAAGAATGAATACAAATTACCTTTATGCTTATGGATTTAAGGAGAATAATTGGGAGAAAATGATGTGTTAAGGTTAACACTAGCTTATAATGTTTAACAGTGAAATAAGCGACCTGAAAATAGAACATAGAACATAGAAGCCCATAATGTTTGTGCGAACATGATGTCAAGTTAAACTAATCCCATCTGCATGTACATGATCCATATCCTTCTCGATCCTGCCCTTCCACGTGCCTATCTAAAAGCCTCGTAAATGCCAGTAACATACGGAAATTTGAAATAGAAAGTGCGGATGTTGAAAATCTGAAAGATTGAAATAGTTGGAAATATTCGGCTGGTCAGGCAGTATCTGTGAGAAGAGAAATGGGGGCGGGGGGGGGGGGGGGTACAGTGGCACAGCGATAGAGCTGCTGTCTCACAGCACCAGAATCCAGGATTTGATCCTGACCTCGGGTGATGCCTGCGCGGAGTTTGCAGGTTCTCCCTGTGACTGTGTGGGTTTTCTCCGGGTGCTCCAGTTTCCTCCCATATCCCAAGGACGTGCTGGTTGGTAATTGGCTTCTGTAAACATATCAACAATTTTAAAAGTGCATAGGATAGAACTAGTGTACAGGTGATCAATGGGAGGCATGAACTGGTGGGCCGAATGGCCTCTACCCGCGCGGTATCTCTAAAAACGGAAAAATTAAAGTTAAGGTTTTATGTTGAAGGTCCTTCATCAGAACTAGGACGGAGAGAAAAACTGTTAGATTTGAGTTGCAAATAAGGTGAGGGAGAGATGGATAGGACAAAGTAAATGTCTCTGAAAGGGTGATGACATGATTGCCAAGGGGCTCTAGAAATAGTGGACGCATTGGTGATCATTTTCTAATGTTCAATTGATTCAGGATCAGTTCCTGTGGATTGGAGGATAACTAATGTTACCCCACTTTTCAAGAAAGGAGCGAGAGAGAAAACGGGGAATTACAGACCAGTTAGCCTGACCGGTGGTGGGAAAGATGCTGGAGTCAATTATTGAAGAGGTAATAATGGAGCATTTGGATAGCAGTAAAAGGATTAGTCCAAGTCAGCATGGGTTTATGAAAGGGAAATCGTGCTTGACTAATCTTCTGGAATGTTTTGAGGATGTGACAAGTAAAATGGATGAAGGTGAGCCAGTGGATGTAGTGTATCTAGACTTTCAGAAAGCCTTTGATAATGTCCCGCACGGGAGACTGGTGACTAAAATTGGAACACATGGTATTGGGGGTTGGATGTTGACATGGATAGAAAATTGATTGGCAGACTGGAAGCAGGTAGGAGAGAACGGGTCCTTTTCAGAATGGCAGGCAGTGGCGAGTGGAGTGCCGCGAGGCTCGGTGTTGGGGCCGCAACTGTTTACCATAAATATAAATGATTTGGAAGAGGGAATTAGGAGCAACACTAGCAAGTTTGCGGATGACACAAAGCTGGGTGGCAGTGTGAACTGTGAAGAGGATCTAAGGAGGTTGCAGGGGGACCTGGACAGGTTGAGTGAGTGAGCAGATGCGTGGCAGATGCAGTATAATATAGATAAATGTGAGGTTATCCCCTTTGGTGGCAAAAACAAGGGAGCAGATTATTATCTCAATGGGGTTAGGTTAGGTAAGGGGGAGGTACAGCGAGACCTGGGTGTCCTTGTAGACCAATCACTGAAAGTTGGTGTGCAGGTACAGCAGGCAGTGAAGAAAGCTAATGGAATGTTGGCCTTCATAACAAGAGGATTTCAGTACAGGAGTAAAGAGGTTCTTCTGCAGTTGTATAGGGCTCTGGTGAGACCACATCTGGAGTATTGTGTACAGTTTTGGTCTCCTAATTTGAGGAAGGACATCCTTGTGATTGAGGCAGTGCAGCGTAGGTTCACGAGATTGATCCCTGGGATGGCGGGACTGTCATATGAGGAAAGATTGAAAAGACTAGGCTTGTATTCACTGGCGTTTAGAAGGATGAGGGGGATCTTATAGAAACATATAACATTATAAAAGGACTGGACAAGCTAGATGCAGGAAAAATGTTCCCAATGTTGGGTGAGTCCAGAACCAGGGACCACAGTCTTAGAATAAAGGGGAGGTCATTTTGAGCTGAGAAAAACTTTTTTACCCAGAGAGTTGCGAATTTGTGGAATTCCCTGCCACAGAGGGCAGTGGAAGCCAATTCACTGGATGGATTTAAGAGAGAGTTGGATAGAGCTCTAGGGGCTAGTGGAGTCAAGGGATATGGGGAGAAGGCAGGCACGGGCTATTGATAGTGGACGATCAGCCATGATCACAATGAATGGCGGTGCTGGCTCGAAGGGCCAAATGGCTTCTTCCTGCACCTAATTTCTATGTGTCTATGTTTCTATGTTTCTATGGGATCAATGGTAGAGATTACCCAGCGTAGGTTCACGAGATTTGGGTGTGGGGTTTGTCAGTAGTAATGGCTAGTGAGTAACGATGCAAATAAAGAGATGTAATGTGGTGCAAAATGTAGGCTTGTGCGAAAGGCCTAAAAGCCCAGACTGTGTTAATAAAAAAAGAAAAACAGAAACAATATCACAAATGGGTGATTTATAACAGAAACTAGACTAAGTGGGACCCATTGGGTCCCTGTCACACAGGAGGCTTGGTCCCCTAACGTAATATGCCACCTCTCACCCATAGCCCCCAACTGCACAGGCGCAGCTCATTTCCCCTCATCCCTACCACTCCCTCCCCATCCTCTTCACCCTCCCTCTTCTTTCTCCTCTCAACCTCCCCTCCCCAATCCCTCCCACAACTCTCTCTCCCTCTCCTTTCCCCTACCCTCAGTCACTCCCTCCCTCCCTCCCTCCCTGCCTCCGTAACTCCTCTCCCCTCCTTACCCCCTCCTATCCCTGTATCCCCCACCTCCCCCACTCCTCACCTCCCTCTATCCCCCTCAATATCCCTCCTCACCTCCCCCACTGCCCTCCTCTCCCTCTACTCCCCACTCCATACCTCCCCCACTCCCCCTCCTCTACTCCCCCCTCCTCTTCCTCTATTCCCCTTCACCCCTTCCCTCTCCCTCCTCATCGCCTCCCTCTTCTTTCCCCTCTCCTCCTACCCTCCCCAAACCCTCCCTCACCTCTCCTTTTCCCTACCTTGTCATTCCCTCCCTCCCTCCATAACTCCTCTCCCTTCCCTACTCCCCTCCTCTCTCTCTATCCCCTCTCCCCCACACTCCGTCCTCACCTCTGCATGATCCCAAGGTTGTGCTCCTCTCCCTTCTTGCGTGCCCCGGAGGAGCATCAGGCATCGGCGCCCTTGGAGCCAGGCCTCAGATCCTTGGCTCAGCCCGGAAGCACCAGCAGCTACGGCCGCGCGGGCATGTGGACGGGGGGTGGGGGGAGAACTCAGAGGAAAGACGGGGGAAGAGCCATGGGGTGTCACAGGAGAGGGGAGCAGGAGCCAGCGAGGGGGACCAGAGAGGAAGGGGCTGGAGCTACGGGGCGTTGCGATGGCGGTGTGTTTGCGACTCACAGCAGGCGATGGGCGCTCTCCTCCGCTGGGTTCAGACTCTCCGCTTTTCGTTTGGCGACATCTCTGATTCCGCGGCGGGCCGGGCCGCTTCCGATCCCTCCCTCTGAAAATTGTGTCCAGTTGGAGACCCCCACCGGCCATCCTCAGCTCCATTAAAGACGCGATGGCGCAGGAAGGGGCGGACTGTCCCACTGAGTGACAGGAGAATAAACCAATCTGTGTGGCGCTGACTGGCCGGAGAGGAGATTGATCTGCGTACGCGTGGTTTTTACAAATTTTAAATCTCACTATTTTTTACATTATACTACCGATCGGAACAAAATGTGTTGCACTCGCAGCACAGGAGAATGGTGAGTGAGCCATCGCATACCGTTTTTGCGCAAATAGAAAAAATGTGCAAACCAGAAGAGCACAAGATCAGAGGTTTAGTTATGTATAGATAGGTGTATAGATAGATAGATGGATGAATAATGGATGGATGGATGGATGGATAGATGGATAGATGGATAGATGGACGACAGATTGACGACAAATGGACAGATAGATGGACAGATAGATGGATAGATGGATAGATAGATAGATAGATAGATAGATAGATAGATAGATAGATAGATAGATAGATAGATAGATATATAGATAGATAGATAGATAGATAGATAGATAGATAGATAGATAGATAGATAGATAGATAGATAGATAGATAGATAGATAGATAGATAGAATGATAGCTGGTTCTGATGCAGACTAAAATTATAGAATTAATATGTCCTAACCTGTTTGTGAATATTCATTTAGTTTCTATTTTTAGTTCTGTATTTTCTTACTTTTGTCTTTGTCAGTTTTAATTAATTGTCCTGTCAACAAATCCTCTCGGCACCAGGGGCAGGCAATTAGTTTCCTCCCACAAACAGCATGTAGGCAGCAGAAAGAAATGTATGTCCATGTTTACATTAGAAGAGAGAAATTATGCATTGAATAGTTTAATAATTAGCAATCTATTTTTTTCCCCAATTATAATCCAATTAATACTTTGTATGCAAATATTTTTGATTATTTCCGAAGTATTTCCAACATTAACTTTTATTTGCAAGGATGTAATAAGTTTACCCTGTATGAAGAACCCTTGTGTCGGGAGGGACTGCAGATGCTGGTTTAAAACAAAGGTAGACACACAATGCTGGAGTAACTCAGCGGGACAGGCAACATCTCTGGAGAGAAGGAATGGGTGACGATTTGGGTCGAGAACCCTTGTAATGTAAATATGCTTAAAAGAAGTAAATTTTGAAATTAAATACTACTTACTTTCTGAGTATAATAATCTGGGTATAATAATTGCCTTTATAATAATTAGTTTGGTGCATTTTGCTTTTTGGAACAAGAACTTCAAGGGCATTTTATTTAAAACTGGAGGAACTCAGGCAGCATCTGTGGAGGGAATAGACAGGCGATGTGTCAGGCCAGGACCCTCCTTCAGACACCATTCCTTCCACAGATGCTGCCTGACCTGCTGAGCTCCTCCAGCACTTTGTGCTTTGGTCAAGGTCCAGCATCTGCAGTAAGACGTGCGTTCATTTAAAATTCTGATTTCTTTCAATCAGAAACTCTGCACTGAAATATTTATCTCTTTCCCGTTTAAACCGAGTTGGATTCCTACCCCAAGTGCTCCTTGCTTGCTGACCAACTTTCCACTGGCTTACAGTTAATAAGAAGGAAGGCATTTAATGGTTTATTTGAAAAGGAGCTTCGCCCTTCATCAGTATCGGCTCAATCTCACAGTCAATATTGCCCACCTCTTGCTTCATTCACTAAAGCTTGTCTGGGCCTTTTCCTGAGTGTGCCTGAAATTACGGAGAAAAGTGAACACCATGTTCCCAAAACAGCTCTCCACGTCATTTAGACAGTGCCGTAGACTGTACATTAATGGTGATCTATATAAAGCAATGAGTCATGTCTCTCCCTAGCTTTGGCAATAATGTGAAAACAAAATTGAACACACTCTTCTGTGCAGCCCAATGCACAGGATACACAGCTAATGGCCTGAAGAATGCCTGCATGTCAAATCCTGGCTGGTATTTTCCTCTCTTGCCTACTGAGAGGAAAAACAGCTCCCTTTCCAAAAATACAGAGCTGCAGGCTATGAATGTACCTGTGTGATAGCCCGTGCAGCCACAGTACAAAGCTATAGGACTGCAGCGCATCTAATCACATCCTTTGTACCTGCTGGAGGGTGGGAGATTGCAACCTTCACGTGGTCTGCCCTGTTCCAACGAATGCAATTAACCTGGCATGCACAATCAAATCAGTCTGAAGAAGGGTCTCGACCCGAAACGTCGCCTATCTCCTTCGCTCCTTAGATGCTGCTGCACCCGCTGAGTTTCTCCAGCTTTTTGTGTAACCCTCAAATAGAACAAGTTGTCCTACAACTTTAGGCTGTGCACGCCATACGCAAGAAGAAGAAGAAGTACCTGCTGTATACAGATGCAGCATCTGAGAATATTAAGGTGTTTATAAATCGGGCATCACAGTAGCACAGCTGGTAGAGCTGCTGCCTCACCGGGCCAGAGATCCCAGTTCTAACCTAACCGTGGATGCTGTCTGTGTGGAGTTTGCACATTCACCCTGTGGGAGAACAAAGGGGGAACTGGCCGCGGGGGGGGTTGGGAATCTGTAACTTTGTAAGCGCCCTTTATGGGCGACTATTGATAAGGTACGCAAGCAAAGAATTTCACTGTGACTAGTCAAGTAACAATTAAATATTCTATTCTATTCTAACAGAATATGCGACAACTCCAGAACTGGTTAACTATCAAAGCAAGTTATGTTGTTAAACTGCCGCAATAAGAAGTTTTATTGGTGGCAAAGCAAAACTGGAGAAATGCAGTAAGACTAACATCACAAGTGTGGCATTCAGACTATGTATGGAGCAGCACACTGACAAAGTGGAGGGTGGGGGAGGGGAGATCAAAGAATTTTAATGTTTCAGCCGAGAACCAGTATTCTTGGTGAAGGAGCAGTCAGATGAGTCTCAAGTGCGCAGTCACTGAATTAAGAGTCCCCAGAGGTGGTAGAGACTGGTTACTGCTACCTCTGCCACAGATCCCCTGTTGAGGTGCTGCATGATCACAGAGCAACATGATGCTTGGAAGCTTCTAAGATTTCTTGAGGCAGCTGTCAGTGGGTTGAATGACGAGGGTTGTTTTCCCCCACCTGTCAAAAAATCTCAGCCATTAGTACTGGGGAAAAAAAAGAGATCTCCCGAGAGAGAAGTTTAGAGAAGGAATTGCTGAAGTTAGGCCCCAGGCCACTGAAGATGCAACTGCCAGGAGCAGTGTGCAGAAATCAAAGGATGCAGAGGACGCCAGTCACACGCTCCAGATACAAGGTGCTGCTATGGGAATGCACATGAGCCCAAGCTAAACGTGTTCATTTTTGGAAACGTTTTTTGTTCACTCTTAAAAATAAATAAATAAATAAATAAAGTGCTAGAGTAACTCAGTGGGTCAGGCAGCATCCCTGAAGAAGATGGATTGTTAACGTTTCAGGTTGTGACCCTTCTTCAGACTGTCCAGAGAAGCTACCTGACATTAGCTACCTTTGATAATGTCCCGCACGGGAGACTGGTGACTAAAATTGGAACACATGGTATTGGGGGTTGGATGTTGACATGGATAGAAAATTGATTGGCAGACTGGAAGCAGGTAGGAGAGAACGGGTCCTTTTCAGAATGGCAGGCAGTGGCGAGTGGAGTGCCGCGAGGCTCGGTGTTGGGGCCGCAACTGTTTACCATAAATATAAATGATTTGGAAGAGGGAATTAGGAGCAACACTAGCAAGTTTGCGGATGACACAAAGCTGGGTGGCAGTGTGAACTGTGAAGAGGATCTAAGGAGGTTGCAGGGGGACCTGGACAGGTTGAGTGAGTGAGCAGATGCGTGGCAGATGCAGTATAATATAGATAAATGTGAGGTTATCCCCTTTGGTGGCAAAAACAAGGGAGCAGATTATTATCTCAATGGGGTTAGGTTAGGTAAGGGGGAGGTACAGCGAGACCTGGGTGTCCTTGTAGACCAATCACTGAAAGTTGGTGTGCAGGTACAGCAGGCAGTGAAGAAAGCTAATGGAATGTTGGCCTTCATAACAAGAGGATTTCAGTACAGGAGTAAAGAGGTTCTTCTGCAGTTGTATAGGGCTCTGGTGAGACCACATCTGGAGTATTGTGTACAGTTTTGGTCTCCTAATTTGAGGAAGGACATCCTTGTGATTGAGGCAGTGCAGCGTAGGTTCACGAGATTGATCCCTGGGATGGCGGGACTGTCATATGAGGAAAGATTGAAAAGACTAGGCTTGTATTCACTGGCGTTTAGAAGGATGAGGGGGATCTTATAGAAACATATAACATTATAAAAGGACTGGACAAGCTAGATGCAGGAAAAATGTTCCCAATGTTGGGTGAGTCCAGAACCAGGGACCACAGTCTTAGAATAAAGGGGAGGTCATTTTGAGCTGAGAAAAACTTTTTTACCCAGAGAGTTGCGAATTTGTGGAATTCCCTGCCACAGAGGGCAGTGGAAGCCAATTCACTGGATGGATTTAAGAGAGAGTTGGATAGAGCTCTAGGGGCTAGTGGAGTCAAGGGATATGGGGAGAAGGCAGGCACGGGCTATTGATAGTGGACGATCAGCCATGATCACAATGAATGGCGGTGCTGGCTCGAAGGGCCAAATGGCTTCTTCCTGCACCTAATTTCTATGTGTCTATGTTTCTATGTTTCTATGGGATCAATGGTAGAGATTACCCAGCGTAGGTTCACGAGATTTGGGTGTGGGGTTTGTCAGTAGTAATGGCTAGTGAGTAACGATGCAAATAAAGAGATGTAATGTGGTGCAAAATGTAGGCTTGTGCGAAAGGCCTAAAAGCCCAGACTGTGTTAATAAAAAAAGAAAAACAGAAACAATATCACAAATGGGTGATTTATAACAGAAACTAGACTAAGTGGGACCCATTGGGTCCCTGTCACACAGGAGGCTTGGTCCCCTAACGTAATATGCCACCTCTCACCCATAGCCCCCAACTGCACAGGCGCAGCTCATTTCCCCTCATCCCTACCACTCCCTCCCCATCCTCTTCACCCTCCCTCTTCTTTCTCCTCTCAACCTCCCCTCCCCAATCCCTCCCACAACTCTCTCTCCCTCTCCTTTCCCCTACCCTCAGTCACTCCCTCCCTCCCTCCCTCCCTGCCTCCGTAACTCCTCTCCCCTCCTTACCCCCTCCTATCCCTGTATCCCCCACCTCCCCCACTCCTCACCTCCCTCTATCCCCCTCAATATCCCTCCTCACCTCCCCCACTGCCCTCCTCTCCCTCTACTCCCCACTCCATACCTCCCCCACTCCCCCTCCTCTACTCCCCCCTCCTCTTCCTCTATTCCCCTTCACCCCTTCCCTCTCCCTCCTCATCGCCTCCCTCTTCTTTCCCCTCTCCTCCTACCCTCCCCAAACCCTCCCTCACCTCTCCTTTTCCCTACCTTGTCATTCCCTCCCTCCCTCCATAACTCCTCTCCCTTCCCTACTCCCCTCCTCTCTCTCTATCCCCTCTCCCCCACACTCCGTCCTCACCTCTGCATGATCCCAAGGTTGTGCTCCTCTCCCTTCTTGCGTGCCCCGGAGGAGCATCAGGCATCGGCGCCCTTGGAGCCAGGCCTCAGATCCTTGGCTCAGCCCGGAAGCACCAGCAGCTACGGCCGCGCGGGCATGTGGACGGGGGGTGGGGGGAGAACTCAGAGGAAAGACGGGGGAAGAGCCATGGGGTGTCACAGGAGAGGGGAGCAGGAGCCAGCGAGGGGGACCAGAGAGGAAGGGGCTGGAGCTACGGGGCGTTGCGATGGCGGTGTGTTTGCGACTCACAGCAGGCGATGGGCGCTCTCCTCCGCTGGGTTCAGACTCTCCGCTTTTCGTTTGGCGACATCTCTGATTCCGCGGCGGGCCGGGCCGCTTCCGATCCCTCCCTCTGAAAATTGTGTCCAGTTGGAGACCCCCACCGGCCATCCTCAGCTCCATTAAAGACGCGATGGCGCAGGAAGGGGCGGACTGTCCCACTGAGTGACAGGAGAATAAACCAATCTGTGTGGCGCTGACTGGCCGGAGAGGAGATTGATCTGCGTACGCGTGGTTTTTACAAATTTTAAATCTCACTATTTTTTACATTATACTACCGATCGGAACAAAATGTGTTGCACTCGCAGCACAGGAGAATGGTGAGTGAGCCATCGCATACCGTTTTTGCGCAAATAGAAAAAATGTGCAAACCAGAAGAGCACAAGATCAGAGGTTTAGTTATGTATAGATAGGTGTATAGATAGATAGATGGATGAATAATGGATGGATGGATGGATGGATAGATGGATAGATGGATAGATGGACGACAGATTGACGACAAATGGACAGATAGATGGACAGATAGATGGATAGATGGATAGATAGATAGATAGATAGATAGATAGATAGATAGATAGATAGATAGATAGATAGATAGATATATAGATAGATAGATAGATAGATAGATAGATAGATAGATAGATAGATAGATAGATAGATAGATAGATAGATAGATAGATAGATAGATAGAATGATAGCTGGTTCTGATGCAGACTAAAATTATAGAATTAATATGTCCTAACCTGTTTGTGAATATTCATTTAGTTTCTATTTTTAGTTCTGTATTTTCTTACTTTTGTCTTTGTCAGTTTTAATTAATTGTCCTGTCAACAAATCCTCTCGGCACCAGGGGCAGGCAATTAGTTTCCTCCCACAAACAGCATGTAGGCAGCAGAAAGAAATGTATGTCCATGTTTACATTAGAAGAGAGAAATTATGCATTGAATAGTTTAATAATTAGCAATCTATTTTTTTCCCCAATTATAATCCAATTAATACTTTGTATGCAAATATTTTTGATTATTTCCGAAGTATTTCCAACATTAACTTTTATTTGCAAGGATGTAATAAGTTTACCCTGTATGAAGAACCCTTGTGTCGGGAGGGACTGCAGATGCTGGTTTAAAACAAAGGTAGACACACAATGCTGGAGTAACTCAGCGGGACAGGCAACATCTCTGGAGAGAAGGAATGGGTGACGATTTGGGTCGAGAACCCTTGTAATGTAAATATGCTTAAAAGAAGTAAATTTTGAAATTAAATACTACTTACTTTCTGAGTATAATAATCTGGGTATAATAATTGCCTTTATAATAATTAGTTTGGTGCATTTTGCTTTTTGGAACAAGAACTTCAAGGGCATTTTATTTAAAACTGGAGGAACTCAGGCAGCATCTGTGGAGGGAATAGACAGGCGATGTGTCAGGCCAGGACCCTCCTTCAGACACCATTCCTTCCACAGATGCTGCCTGACCTGCTGAGCTCCTCCAGCACTTTGTGCTTTGGTCAAGGTCCAGCATCTGCAGTAAGACGTGCGTTCATTTAAAATTCTGATTTCTTTCAATCAGAAACTCTGCACTGAAATATTTATCTCTTTCCCGTTTAAACCGAGTTGGATTCCTACCCCAAGTGCTCCTTGCTTGCTGACCAACTTTCCACTGGCTTACAGTTAATAAGAAGGAAGGCATTTAATGGTTTATTTGAAAAGGAGCTTCGCCCTTCATCAGTATCGGCTCAATCTCACAGTCAATATTGCCCACCTCTTGCTTCATTCACTAAAGCTTGTCTGGGCCTTTTCCTGAGTGTGCCTGAAATTACGGAGAAAAGTGAACACCATGTTCCCAAAACAGCTCTCCACGTCATTTAGACAGTGCCGTAGACTGTACATTAATGGTGATCTATATAAAGCAATGAGTCATGTCTCTCCCTAGCTTTGGCAATAATGTGAAAACAAAATTGAACACACTCTTCTGTGCAGCCCAATGCACAGGATACACAGCTAATGGCCTGAAGAATGCCTGCATGTCAAATCCTGGCTGGTATTTTCCTCTCTTGCCTACTGAGAGGAAAAACAGCTCCCTTTCCAAAAATACAGAGCTGCAGGCTATGAATGTACCTGTGTGATAGCCCGTGCAGCCACAGTACAAAGCTATAGGACTGCAGCGCATCTAATCACATCCTTTGTACCTGCTGGAGGGTGGGAGATTGCAACCTTCACGTGGTCTGCCCTGTTCCAACGAATGCAATTAACCTGGCATGCACAATCAAATCAGTCTGAAGAAGGGTCTCGACCCGAAACGTCGCCTATCTCCTTCGCTCCTTAGATGCTGCTGCACCCGCTGAGTTTCTCCAGCTTTTTGTGTAACCCTCAAATAGAACAAGTTGTCCTACAACTTTAGGCTGTGCACGCCATACGCAAGAAGAAGAAGAAGTACCTGCTGTATACAGATGCAGCATCTGAGAATATTAAGGTGTTTATAAATCGGGCATCACAGTAGCACAGCTGGTAGAGCTGCTGCCTCACCGGGCCAGAGATCCCAGTTCTAACCTAACCGTGGATGCTGTCTGTGTGGAGTTTGCACATTCACCCTGTGGGAGAACAAAGGGGGAACTGGCCGCGGGGGGGGTTGGGAATCTGTAACTTTGTAAGCGCCCTTTATGGGCGACTATTGATAAGGTACGCAAGCAAAGAATTTCACTGTGACTAGTCAAGTAACAATTAAATATTCTATTCTATTCTAACAGAATATGCGACAACTCCAGAACTGGTTAACTATCAAAGCAAGTTATGTTGTTAAACTGCCGCAATAAGAAGTTTTATTGGTGGCAAAGCAAAACTGGAGAAATGCAGTAAGACTAACATCACAAGTGTGGCATTCAGACTATGTATGGAGCAGCACACTGACAAAGTGGAGGGTGGGGGAGGGGAGATCAAAGAATTTTAATGTTTCAGCCGAGAACCAGTATTCTTGGTGAAGGAGCAGTCAGATGAGTCTCAAGTGCGCAGTCACTGAATTAAGAGTCCCCAGAGGTGGTAGAGACTGGTTACTGCTACCTCTGCCACAGATCCCCTGTTGAGGTGCTGCATGATCACAGAGCAACATGATGCTTGGAAGCTTCTAAGATTTCTTGAGGCAGCTGTCAGTGGGTTGAATGACGAGGGTTGTTTTCCCCCACCTGTCAAAAAATCTCAGCCATTAGTACTGGGGAAAAAAAAGAGATCTCCCGAGAGAGAAGTTTAGAGAAGGAATTGCTGAAGTTAGGCCCCAGGCCACTGAAGATGCAACTGCCAGGAGCAGTGTGCAGAAATCAAAGGATGCAGAGGACGCCAGTCACACGCTCCAGATACAAGGTGCTGCTATGGGAATGCACATGAGCCCAAGCTAAACGTGTTCATTTTTGGAAACGTTTTTTGTTCACTCTTAAAAATAAATAAATAAATAAAGTGCTAGAGTAACTCAGTGGGTCAGGCAGCATCCCTGAAGAAGATGGATTGTTAACGTTTCAGGTTGTGACCCTTCTTCAGACTGTCCAGAGAAGCTACCTGACCCGCTGAGATACTCCAGGGCTCTGTGTCTTTTTGTGTAAACCAGCATCTGCTGTTTCATAGACATTATTTACTGGTACTCAGGAGCTTTCCTCAACTTTTTTTCAGCCACTTCTTTTGTGTTGCTTCCTGCACTCACCAAATTTAAAAATTATATTACTTTTGCTGCTGGTTCCCACCCTGACCTTACATTCACATAGTCCATCTCTGAGTCTTTTGTTCCCTTTCTGGATCTCGCTGCAGATAGGCTGGAAAGTCCAGGGACTTCCACAGCGATTTTGAATCTACCACCTCCTATCTTGCCTCATGTAGGGATTTCATTCCATTCTCCATAATGTTTGATCCGATCACAAGACTTTGTCAGCAAATGTTTCTGATGCGTCTTCATTCTCCCTGGTCCATGGCTTCACCTCCATCATAGCTAACAGAGGGCATGACCACGCCCCACCCATTTTCCCATTCCCCTATTCTCACCTGATCTCCTCCTGGACAGAGAAATGGTGGAGTTCCTGTGGTGTTCACTTTCCACCCCCCCAGACTGTTCATTCAATGGATCATCCTTCTTAATATTTAGGTCATAAGATCATAAGTGATAGGAGTGGAATTTGGCCGTTTGGCCCATCAAGGCTACTCCGCCATTCAATCGTGGCTGATCCATCTCTCCTTCCTAACCCCATTCTCCTGCCTTCTCCCCATAACCTCTGACACCTGTACTAATCAAGAATCTATCTATCTCTGCCTTAAAAATATCAGTGGATATCTGTGGAGGCCAAGATTCTTGACTTGACCTCCACAGCCTTCTGTGGCAAAGAATTCCACAGATTCACCACCCTCTGACTAAAGAAAATTCTCCTCATCTCCTTCCTAAAAGAACGTCCTTTAATTCAATGAGGCGATGACCGCTAGTCCTAGACTCTCCCACTAGTGGAAACAACCACTCTATCCAAGCCTTTCACTATTCAATGAGGTCCCCCCCTCATTCTTCTAAACTCTAGTGAGTACAAACCCAGTGCTGACAAACACTCATCATAGGTTCACTTATTTACCAGCTTCTCATGATTCTGCCACAAAACACATCTTCCTCTTCACTCTCCTTTCAGTATTCTGAAGGCACTATTTAATTTGTGACTCCCTGGTCCACTTTTCCATATACACCAACCAGTTCCCTTCTCATGCCAATTTCCCATTTAACTGTGAAAGATACAGCACCTATCACCTTATTGCTTCCCTTCCCACTATCGAGCCACCCATTTGGTGAAAGTGAAACAGCAATTCACATAGCCTTCTTCCAATCTTGTGTTTCATATTTGGCCCTCTACATCAAGACAAACCAAATACATATTGTCCTAAGAATATAAGACATCGGAGCCAAATTAGGCCATTCGGCCCATCGAGTCTTTTCTACAATCCAATCATGGCTGTTCTATTTTTCCCTCTCAACCCCATACTCCAGCCTTCTCCTCAAAACTTTTAACGTCCTTAAGGGCCTGTCCCACTTGGGCAGCATTTTCGGCGACAGCCTGAAAAGTGGTTGACGTGGGGTGACGCATGTAATGACGCGCGGTGTCTCCTTGCCGCTGCTGGATTTTGGAATGTTCAAAATCTTTCCACGACACCTGCGTGTCTTATCATGTCGTGCACCCTGTCGCACGCTGACGTAGGCTGTCCTGCGGTGCCCGGTGACGCAAGGTCATGACAACGGCTAATTTATTTTGCGACAGCCTGCGTCATCATACGTCATCATGCATCAACCTGTTGTCCTCAGATGTCGTACACAATGACGCAGAGCGTCGTATCTTGCCGTATCGTGACGTGGGTGGACGTATGTTGACTTCGGCTGTCGCTGTTTGATGTCTGTGTGGTCGCAGGATGTCGTAGGCGCTGTCGTATGCTGTCGTATGTTGTCGCTGTTGAGGTCCTGGAAATTGTGACGTCAGCTGACGCAGATTGTCGCAGCTTGATGTCAACTGTGTCATAGCCTGTCGTAGATTGTCGTACAACGTGACGGTTTTTTGGCAACGCCCGCAGTCACCGAAAAAATTGCAAAGTGGGACAGGCCCTTAACTATTCAAGAACCTTTCAATCTCTGCTTTAAAAAACCCAATGACTCGGTCTCCACTGCTATCTGTGACATTGAATTCCATAGATTCAACACCCTCTGGCTAAAGAAATGTATCTTCATCTCCATTCTAAAGGTATCTCCTTTTATTCTAAGGCTGTGCCCTTTGTTTGCAGGCTCTCTGATTACTGGAAATATCCGCCACATCCTCTCTATTCAGGCATTTCATTATCCAATAACTTTCAATGAGATCTCCCCAAATCATTCTAACTCCAGTGTGTAAACGCCAAGAGCCATCAAACGCTATGGGGTTAAGAGAGGGTTGGCTAGAGCTCTAGGGGCTAGTGGAGTCAAGGGATATGAGAAGGCAGGCACGGGTTATTGATAGGGGACAGGATCAGCCATGATCTCAATGAATGGCGGTGCTGGCTCGAAGGGCCGAATGGCCTCCTCCTGCACCTATTTTCTATGTTTCTATGCTCCTCCTATATTAACCCAATCATGCTCAGATCATTCTTGTAAACCTCCTCTGGACCCTCTCCAATGCCAGCACATCCGTCCTCAGATATGTGGCCCAAAACTGCTCATAATATTTCAAATGTGGTCTGACTAGTGCCTTATAGAGCCTCGTATTGAGTGGAACTTTGTGGGGCACCTGGAATCTGTCTCTGTGTTGTCTGCTGCTTTAATTCCCAACTCGATTCCCATACTATTTGTTCTTAGCCTCCTACACTGTAATGCCATAGCACAATGTTAACTTGAGAGACAGCACCTCAGCTTCTAGGCAAGATGCAACCTTCTGGACTCACTGAGGAATGTTGCAACCTCAGGGAGCTCATCTTCTCTGGTCGTATCTTATTGTAGTCGCCATCTGTGATATTGGCTCCTTTTTTACTCTCCATTATCTCTGTGTGTCCTGCTGGACATTTCCTGATGACTTGCATCCTGCTGCTATTTACTTTCTTTCGTTGTATCTTCAGTCTCTGCTTGATCCCATTTCAAAGATTTATGTTCTTTTCTCCCCCAATACTCCCTTAGCAATGTTAGGACTAGAGGATCTCTGCAATTTATCCCCCGAGTGATCCTAACCTCACCACGTCAGAGATAATCCCACAGTCCAATGTTACGCCATGTCCCACACTATTCACCCTAACCTCTCTGCTAGTTAAAACTCATTTCTTTTCTCTCTTGTCCAGTTCTGACATATGGTTCACAATACAAAATTTCTGCCTCTCTTTTCACAGAGAGTTTGGGATTTCTTTATTCAAAGTACTAATAGATGGTGCAAAATGTTAAAAGTGTATGTTGGAAAATAAAGGATATCTGAATTCGAAGAACACCAAGATAGCATGGATTTGGGGCTAGGGGAGGTCAGAGAAATATGAAGAGTAGGGCCAATGAGGGATTTGGACAATGAGAAAAATCAGGGTTTAGAAGATCTTTGATTAACTGCATCAATATTGGGACAATGCACGTTAGGACAGATGCCAGTATCCAAGCCATTACTTATTCTTCAATTCATCAGTAAAAATGATATCTGGTCATTGTCACCTTGCTATTTGTGGGAACCCGCTCTATGCAAATGGAAGCTGCATTCCTGACACTGTTTGGCATTCAGTGACTCAGCACGGAAATAGGTCCTTTGGCCCACCGTGTCCGTACTAACCATCAATCATCAGTTCACATTAGTTCTAAGTTATCCAACTCTCACATTAGTTATAACTTACAGAGGCCAACTAAACTACAAACTAACATGTTTTTGGGATGTGGTAGAGAGTGGTAGCGGTGTGGAATGAGCTTCCAGTGGAAGTGGTGGCGGCAGGTTCGTTGGTATCATTTAAAAATAAATTGGATAGGCATATGGAAGAGAAGGGTATGGAGGGTTATGGTATGAGTGCAGGCAGGTGGGACTAAGGGAAAAAAGTTGTTCAGCACGGACTTGAAGGGCCGAAATGGCCATTTTCCGTGCTGTAATTGTTATATGGTTATATGATGTGGGAGGAAAGCGGAGCACCTGGAGGATGCCCACAGGGTCACAGGGAGAACGTGCATACTCAACACAGACAGCACCTGAGATTAGGATCAAACCTGGGTCTCTTGCACTGTGAGGCAGCAGCTCTACCACTGAGCCGCCCATAACAAAGGTAATTTCACTTTATTGATGATAAAACAAGTCTGTGGTGTCTTCAGACATTCTATATAAACATATCATTCTTTCCTTACAAAATAATAAGAAAAAGGCAATTATAAAGAGACCTTGTTAACCATCATGGTATTTGCCAATGTAGATGTATTTACCAATTGTGAATGTATTTTGTTAATATATAATGTCTTAAAATAGGATTTTGCCGGATTCCTGGGAGGAGATCTGAGCTTTTAACAAACATTGGTTCCCAGTGTCAGGGGGTGGGGGGGGGGGGGGGGGGGGTGTTCTGAAATGAATACAAACATTCAACTTAGTCTTTCACTGATCAGTTTTATCACTGAAACATCTGGCTTTGTTTTAGTGTTCAGTTCTCCACAGCTTCTGTAATTCCAGGAGTTGAAGTAAGCCAACTACTGCATATTATGAAGGGTCTGTTGTTTAAATCAGTGTTGATGGTGACTGAATGTTAAATGACACCATCTGTTACATTAAGCAAAACCCTGTCAGTAGAAAATGCTTAGGCTTTGATGACAGGGCAATGCACCATCTAGTGGAGGGAAACAAGCACAGCAGAAGACCGCAATGTTACTCTACAGCGAAGATAGACACAAAATGCTGGAGGAACCCAGCGGGGACAGGCAGCATCTCTGGAGAGAAGGACTGGCATTTTGTGTCTATCTTCGATTTAAACCGGAATCTGCAGTTCTTTACTACACATTTATTCTATGACATCTACTTCCTTACAGCATTTCCGATGATTACTGCAAAGCTATCACTTTTTACAGCTATCATTATTCAGTTATTGGCAGCAAGCAGAATTTATTTGACTGCGTAATTAATGGTCTTTGAAGGCCGACTGAATTATTTGCATAGTAATGACTGTCTATCCAGTTACTGATAATCAAGCAAAACTAGTGACTCTAAAATTTGTCACATCCAGACCTTTTCCCTCTACGACAATTCCATACAAACGCTTTCTTACAGTGTGGCTGTAAACTGGAGATTGACATTTAACCAATAGCAAAGTCAGGGCCTTTTGTATTTGGCAGACCATCAAGGTTGGTGGCGGTGGCTACTTATATTCACACTATGCCTTGATGAAAAGAAATCCACAAGGGACTCATAAAAGAAAAATGGAAAATGGGTTCTCAGAAGTGAGTGATGTGTATGTATATATATATATATATATATATATATATATGCATTTAAATCTCCAAAGTTATATTGGCAGTCAGCAACTTCAAAAAGATCTGCCCATTCTATAAACATCTCCAGAAAACCTTGTGACAATCCACTATCTCACATTGTGGATGGAAGGAGCCATCTCAAAGATTTACAGAACCCATTGCGCACATTGGTAGACTAGGCCATTGGTGACTTCTGTGCTCATTGACTAACCAGAAACAAATTCACATCTGCTTGTAGAAACAAGAAACTGCAGGGGAAGGAATCTCCCTACCCCTCTGCTCTCCTGAGTCCGAATCTGAGCCCAGCCGTTAACCAAGCTGTATTTTCACCATCCCCCTTTCCCCCACCTTCCTACTCCCCTTTTTCTGAGGGACAGTCCTCAGCAAAAGCCTTACCTATGTACCCCTACACCCACACCTCAACATCCTTAGCCTCCCATGATGTTGAACTTCTCATGCGGCACCTCTGCCTCCGGGCCTTTCTCTCGGGTAAGAACTCCTCTCCTCCCACTGACGACCCCTGACTCCAATGTTCCTCTTCTTTTTATGAATAAGTTTATTGAATAAGTTTATTGGCCAAGTATGGACACATACAAGGAATTTGCCTTGGTGCTCCGCTCGCAAGTAACAACACGACATACAGTAACAATTAAGAATGACACATAAAACATTAAACATTAATAATAAAACATTATATTTTAAACATGTGAATGAAATAAAATACCAGAGCAAAAGGAGGCTACAGACTTTTGGTTATTGAGTAGAGCTACTGGTCGTGGAAAAAAGCTATTTTTATGTCTGGCTGTGGCAGCTTTGTCAGTCCGGAGTCGCCTTACGGAGGGAAGTGATTCTAAAAGTTTGTGACCAGGGTGAGAGGGGTCAGAGATGATCTTACCCGCTCACTTCCTGGCCCTTGCAGTGTACAGTTCATCAATGGGGGGAAGGTTCCAGCCAACAACCTTCTCTGCTGATCGGACGATTCGCTGCAGCCTCCGGATGCCGTGCTTGTTGGCTGAGCCAAATCAGACCATGATGGAGAAGGTGAGGACAGACTCTACGATGGCAATATAGAATTAGAGCATCATTGCCTGTGGCAGATTGAGTTTCCACAGCTGCCGCAGGAAGTACATCCTCTGTTGGTCAATGCAACAGGCATGTAGCCATTAAGACTACTAAAGGGCCTGTCCCACTTTCACAACCTAATTCACGACCTTTGCCGAGTTTGCCCGTGTCCAGTAGTGGAAACTGTGAAACGGGTACAGCACAGGTTTGCAGGGACTGGTTGAAAATGCCTGTGTAGACCGGTGCCGGTTGGTCGGCACAGAGTTTGAGGTTAGAGAAGTCTGAAGAAGGGTCCCAACCTAAAACATCACCTGTCATGTTCTCCAGACCGGCTGAGTTACTGAAGTTCAAGTTCAAGTTCAAGTGAGTTTATTGTCATGTGTCCCTGATAGGACAATGAAATTCTGGCTTTGCTTCAGCACAACAGCACATAGTAGGCATTGACTACAAAACAGATCAGTGTGTCCATATACCATTATATACGTATATACACACATGAATAAATAAACTGTTCAAGTGCAAATACCAGATAATGGGTTATTAATGTAAAGAGTTTTGTCCGAGCCAGGTTTAATAGCCTGATGGCTGTGGGGAAGTAGCTAGTCCTGAACCTGGTCGTTGCAGTCTTCAGGTTCCTGTACCTTCTATCTGAAGGCAGCAGGGAGATGAGTGTGTGGCCAGGATGGTGTGGGTCTTTGATGATACTGCCAGCCTTTTTGAGGCAGCGACTGCGATAAATCCCCTCGATGGAAGGAAGGTCAGAGCCGATGATGGACTGGGCAGTGTTTATTACTTTTTGTAGTCTTTTCCTCTTCAGGGCGCTCAAGTTGCCGAACCAAGCCATGATGCAACCGGTCAGCAAGCTATCTACTGTGCACCTTTAGAAGTTAGCGAGTGTCCTCCTTGACAAACCGACTCTCCGTAATCATCTCAGGAAGTAGGGGCGCAGATGTGCTTTCTTGATAATTGAAGGAAAGATCTTCAGAGATGTGCACACCCAGGAATTTGAAGCTCTTGACCCTTTCAACCATCGACCCGTTGATATAAACGGGACTGTGGGTCCCCATCCTACTCCTTCCAAAGTCCACAATCAGTTCCTTGGTTTTGCTGGTGTTGAGGGCCAGATTGTTGTGCTGGCACCATATGGACAGTTGCTCGATCTCTCATCTGTACTCTGACTCATCCCCATTAGTGATACGTCCCACAACAGTGGTGTCGTCAGCGAACTTGATGATGGAGTTCACACTATGACTGGCTACGCAGTCATGAGTATAGCGTGAGTACAGCAGGGGGCTGAGCACGCAGCCTTGAGGTGCTCTCGTGCTGATTGTTATCGAGTCTGACACATTTCCACCAATACGAACAGACTGTGGTCTGTGAATGAGGAAGTCGAGGATCCAATTGCAGGGGAATGCGCAGAGACCCAGTACTGCGAGTTTGGTAACCAGCTTGGAGGGGATGATTGTATTAAATGCCGAGCTGTAGTCAATGAATAACAGCCTGACATATGAGGTTTTGTTGTCCAAGTGGTCCAGAGCGTAGTGGAGAGCCAGCGAGATCGCATCCACCGTTGATCTGTTGTGGCGGTAAGCGAACTGCAGTGGGTCCAGGTTTTTGTCGAGGTAGGAGTTGCTTTGTGCCATGATCAACCTCTCGAAGCACTTCATCACCACAGGCGTTAGTGCCACTGGTCGATAGTTATTGAGGCACGTCACCTTGCTCTTCTTGGGCACTGGTATAATTGATGCCCTTTTGAAGTAGGTGGGAACCTCAGTCCTCAGAAGTGAGAGGTTGAAAATGTCCGTAAAAACTCCAGCCAGTTGGTCCGCACAGGTTTTTAGGACACGACCAGGTATGCCATCAGGTCCAGACGCTTTTCGTGGGTTCGCCGCTCTGAAGGATTTTCTGACGTCGGCCTCTGTAACTGAGACTGAAATACCATCACAGCGAATAGGGGCTCGGGAAGGCACATCAGTGTTCTCCCTACCAAAGCATGTGTAAAACGCATTCAGCTCATCAGGGAGTGATGTTTCGTCGCCATTCGAGCTGCCTCCTGATTTCGCCTTGTAGGAGGTGATTGCATTCAGGCTCTGCTACAGCTGCCGAACATCTGTCTCATCCTCCAGCTTGGAGCAGAAGTCCCTTTTGTCCTCTTTGATGGCCTTACCAAGGTTGTATCTGGACTTTTTGTAGACCACTGTATCATCAGACATGAATGCCTGATCTTCTGGTCTTCAGAAGAGTGCGGATCTCAAAGTTGATTCAATGTTTCTGATTGAGAAACACTCGGAAGGTTTTTGTGGGGATGCAGTCCTCCACACATTTCTTAATGAAGTCTGTAACGACTGTGGTGTATTAATTCAAGTCCATTGCCGAGTCCTTGAACATTGCCCAGTCTACAGACTTCAAACAGTCCTGTAGTTGTTCCAGCAATTGGTGTCATTTTGTCACATCTACTTTCTCCCTTTGATTGGTCATTTCTCCTTCCATTGCCTTCATGGGCCTGTCCCACTTAGGTGACTATTTAGGCGACTGCAGGAGACTATGCAGTTGCCACATGTTCACGGGTGGTTGCCAGGGAGTCGCCTTCGTGAGGAGTTCCCGCATTCTGGGAACTAGTCGCGGCCTCATTATGGTCGCCGAGAATGTTTTAACATGTTTAATAATTAGAGGCGACTAGAATGAAGCTTCAATCAAATCAAATAAGTTTTATTGTCATTGCTCAGCAACTGTGCAACAAAATTTCATGTGCATCTCCTTCAATGGTATACAATACAAGCTGCCATGGAGAGTAGCGAGAATTCTCGAGCCGTAGGTGGGTCGCCAGGAGGTCCTGGTGGGTTGCCAGGATGTCAAAGGTTCTCTTAGGTTCTCGTAGGTTGTAGCTGGTGCTGACCGGTCAATTTATTTGGCGCATTGGGGAAAAAAAACGTAAGCAGTAATTTTCAGAACCAAAGATAACCGACCGGTAATGTTAAATGTCTGCCGAACTTCACAGCTGTGTATCTCTGGCTTATTAAAAGTTGTCTGGCTTCTTAAAAGTTGTCTCCAATCCTTCTCCCCCCTTCTCTCCCCCCCCCCACCTCCCGCCCTCTTTTAAAGGACTTACCGTACATTGCGCTAGCCGTCTTAATTACAGCGCCAACCTTCCTGTTCATCACAGTGTGTGTCTGTATCATCTTGGCTTTGCACCTTTGTGTAATTGTGAATTTCAGATAGCGTTCACACCGCTTGCCCTGGCCCCCGCCTTTGCGATGTGTTTGTGTTTGTGTGTGTGTGCGTTCCACTCTGACAGTCGCCGTTCCAGTTCCCGGTTTTTCAGGCGACCGCCGGCAACTTGACAGTCGCCGGCAGTCCGCTGAAAAATCACCCAAGTGGGACAGTTTGAAGAAGGGTCCCGACCTGAAACATCACCTGTTCTCCAGAGATGCTGCCTGGCCTGCTGAGTTACTCCAGCAATTGGTGTCATTTTTTCACATTTACTTTCTCCTTTTGATAGGTAATTTCTCCTTCCGTTGCCTTCAGTCATTTGGCAAGATTATTGCCTTGAATTCCAGCTGTTGAGGCGGCATCATCTGCTCTATTCTCCAACACACAGACCTATCATGTATCATCTCACGATCGAACACACATTGATTGTATCTGGTCACTTGGCCTCGTCATTACTCAATATGATATCTCAATCAGGTCAGATCTAACTTTCATCTGGCCAATCGCTTCCAGCAGATGAAACTAAACTCTTTGTTGAGTTTCACCAGGCAGTCATTTTAATGGCATCTCTTAAAAGCAAGTCAATGCCCAAAGGAAAATAATACTTAAAGTCAATACATCCTGTTCTCAGAATCAATATTTCATGCTCAGTTTGCTTTCAGAATCCACGTTGTTGTTTGGTCATAATTGTTCTTACTTTAAATGGAGATACAAGAACTGCAGATGCTGCAATCCTGATTACTACCAGTCTGAACAATGGCTGCAACCTGAAACGTCACCTTTCCCTTCCCTCTACAGATGCTGCATGATCCATTGTGTTACTTTGTGCTTTGTTCTCACTTTAATGCTCGGTATCATAACCGCTCTGCCCAAGACTGCAAAATATTGCAGAACAGTTGGGAATGCAGCCCAGTCCATCACACAGTGGCGCAGCGGTAGAGTTGCTGCTTTACAGCACTAGCAGTGTCGGAGACCCGGTTTCGATCCCGACAACGGGTGCTGTCTGTATGGAGTTTTTACGTTCTCCCCGTGACCGTGTGAATCTTCTCCAAGATCTTCAGTTTCATCCCACACTCCAAAGACGTACAGGTATGTAGGTTAATTGGCTTGGTGTATGTGTAAAATTTTCCCTAGTGTGTGTGGGATAGTGTTAATGTGAGGGGATCGCTGGTTGATGCCGACTCGGTAGGGGAAGGGCCTGTTTCACACTGCATCTCAGTTCAGTTCAGTTCAGATTTATTTAGTCATATGTAGGTCACCGGTACAATGAAATGTGTTAGACAAGACAACGGGGCACTTCAGCAATGATATTACAAGGATAAAATTAAGGCAAAAAAAGATAAGATAAAAGTGACATTGGTAGATAAAAGACAGGACAGATAACATAATCGACATATATGATGCGTTTATGAGTTCAGAAGCCTAATGGCATGATGATAAAAACTGTTCTTAAGTGTGGTGGTACGTTCAGCCATGCTTCTATATCGTCTGCCTGACGGTAACAAGGGGAACGGTCTGTGTGCTGGGTGGCTGTGGCCCTCAATGATGCTGTGTGCCTTCGGCAGGCACCGCCTGTGGAAAATGTCCTGAATGGCCAGGAGACAGTTGCCAGTGATGTGCTGTGCCGCCTTCACCACCCGCTGTAGTGATTTGCGGCTGAGGGCAGAACAGTTCCCGTACCAGACTGTGATGCAGCCCTTCAGCAGACTCTCGATGGTGCAACTGTAGACGTTTGTGAGGATGCTGGCATTCATGCCAAACTTCCTCAGTCTTCTCAGGAAAAAGAGCCACTGGCGGGCTTTCTCAGTTATTGTGTCCGTGTGCAGTGTCCCAGAGAGGTCCTCAGTGTGCAGTGTGCTCAGTGTGAACTTGAAGCTGCTGACCAAACTAAACCAAACCTAAAGTTGAAAACCAATAGAAACTAATATCAGGAGCTGACACCAGTATAGTAGCATTTGGCAGGGAAAAGTTGTAAAAAAATATAACAGCAGGGGAGAAATTTTGTAGATATTGACTCATGGAGAACTAAAGTCTTTGGTTATGACGCATGTTATCCTTACTTTAGCCTTCAAAGCATTTCTTCTTTTCTCCTTTGCTGCTAATCCAAGTACATTTTTCAGTACAGTTTTTACTTGCATGCTTTATCAACATCACTTTATATTCCAGTCGCTGGCACTGAAAGTCATATTCACCACAAATTGATCTCCAGTTAATAGAATTTCACACATTTTTGGATGGTATTTATCCTGCTGTGTCCTTATGCGTTTTCTGGTTAATTGGTTTAATATGTCATAAATGCGAATTTAGTTAAAGTTAAACTATTGCTCTTAATAGCTCATCTCCTCTTGTTTCAACCGCATTCACGTTTCTAATGTGATCCATAATTTATACCTTCTGGATGAATGCATACAGGAAATGCAGCAAAGCTATTGTGCCTATTTGTATACATCTCACAGCTTAAATTCTAGCTGAAGGTGATTCATTAGTTCAAACTGATGAAGCCAGTGAGCACTGCATAAACAAAAATCCCTGTAAATGCTAATGTCAGCATTTCATAAAATGGATTCAAATTACTGATGTTGTGAGTAAAGTTAAACAGCAGCTTTATAACAAGGAATACGTAGCATACTTTTTAATATGTTTCCATGAGATTAATAGATTCTTGTTTAGTACGGGTGTCAGGGGTTATGTGGAGAAGCCAGGAGAATGGGCTTGAGAGGGAAAGATAGATCAGCCATGATTGAATGGCGGAGTAGACTTGATGGGCCGAATTGGCTAATTTTGCTCCAACTTATGTAGATGAGGATGTTATTGATGGTTCATTGACTATTGTCAACATCTTAGGAAGGATGTTGTCAAGATGGAAAGGGAACAGAGAAGATTTATGAGGATTTTACCATGACTCAAGGACCAGAGCTATAGGGAGAGGTTGAGCAGGCTAGCTCTTTATTCCTGCGAGCGCAGGATGATCTGATAGAGGTGTACGAAACCATGAGAGGAATAGGTTGGGTAAATGCCCAACCTTTGCCCAGAGTAGGGGAATCGAGAACCAGAGGACATAGGTTTCAGGTGAGGGGTGAAAAAGTTAAGAGGTACCAGAGGTGTAACTTTTCTTACACAAAGGGTGGTGGGTGTATGGAACAAGCTGCCGGAGGAGGTAGTTGAGGCAGGTACTATGGCAACATTTGAGAAACATTTAGACTGGTACATGGATAGGATACGTTTAGAGGGATATGGGCCAAACACAGGCAGTGGGACTAGTGTAGATGGGGCATGTTAGTCGTCGTGGGCAACTTGGACCAAAGGCCTGTTTCAACGCTGTACGACTCTACTTCTACCCTATTGCGGAAATTGGACTTTGTCTATAGAACTGATTTTTTCCTTTGCTCTATCTATTGTCCTTGAGTTTGACTTGATTGGATTTTTGTTTAATATTATGTGATCTGTTTGGATAACATGCAAGACAAAGCTTTTCGCTGTATCTCGGTACACGGGGCAATAATAAACCCAAATCTAAACCGAAACAAGGAACTGAAGATGCAAACTGTAGATTACAGTGCTGGAGTAACTCAGTAGATCAAGCGGCATCTGTGGAGAAGGTTCCAACCAGAAACGTCGCCTATCCATGTTATCCAGAGATGCTGCCTGACCTGCAAAGTTATGGGCCTGTCTCACGGTGTGAGTCCACCCACGAATGATCCCGAGTCAAAGAAAAAATCACACTCGTGGTTGTCTACGAGATGCCAAGTTTATGTTAACGATTTTAAACGAGTTCCCACGTGTATGTCTAAGTTTGCCGTTTACTTCTCATTTCTGCAATGTACCAAGTTCCTCTCCCGAATTACTCTTGAGCCAACCGTGAATGAAGGTCTGTTTTAAGTATCAAATAGAGGAGCTGGACAGCATCTCATACAGTAAGTATATTCTGATTCAGTATTGAAAGTTATTCAATTTCAGAACTTAAAAAAACTAGGCAGGATCTCGGCCCCGCACTCGCTGCCATTGTGCAGCAAGGAGGCGGTGGCGGCGAAGCAACGGTGTTAAAGAAGACAGCTCCATCCTGAATTTACTGCCAGGTCTACACACTGCGGGGGGACGGGAGATGAAATCTTTGAATGTGGACGGATGTCTCCGCGCCTGCTCGTTCTAAGCAGAATATATTTTTAGTTGCCTTTCAAGCCTGGCTTTGATTTTATTCCTTGTTTTTGTTTATTCGCACACACATTTCGTGTGTGAGGGTGTGAGAAGTCCATGCCGGGTGCCGGCCGGCCGCTGTTCTTTCACATCAGTTGCACATCAGATTGTTGGGAGCCGCAGCTCAGGGTTCGCCTCCTGAGCTGCTTTGGTGCCCAGGCGTGAGTTGAGGTGGAGGGAGGTTGGGGGGGGATGCGCAGGCGTCATTAATCTGTCTGGGGTGACAAGGCTGTTGGGTTAGGCTGGGATCATTCTCTGCTCTCATCTCTCTCTTTCTGTGTGTGCATTAGCAGGGGGAAGAGCGGTCTACCTCGCTGGTGCACAAGACCACTGCCGCCTGCCCCTTGCAGGTTTGTTCCTTGGGTACGCCTCATCTGCCCTGCTCCCATCCCAGCGCTGCCCCAGCTCTCTGCCCCATTCTCTTGGAAATGTCGCTTCTGCTGCTGTAACAAGGATGGGTCCGGTTGGCTGGTTTGGTGGGTGGGTGGGTGAGCAGGTGAGCAGGGAGGGGGAGTGGGTACAAACCACCGAATCCATTCTCAAAAGTCGGCAGAGCCGTGTAGAACTCACGTTTCTCTCTGCTTCATATACGTGGGAATTCCCTCAGTATGGTCAATCAGCGGGCAGGCAGCATCTCTGGAGAGAAGGAATGGGTGACGGGATAACTTTTCCAAAATTTTGCTGTGCCTTTGTGTTACTCCAGCACCGTGTGATCACTTTTTGTCAACCAGCATCTGCCCTTTCTTGTGTATGACATTATTTGTATCAGAGGCAGTTGATTGTCGCTCCCTTCATTTTCCCAGGGGGTCGGGACGGGACTGGAGTTGGGAGGGAAATGTGGGAGGGGGGGGTGGGGGGGGTTTGGGTTAACTTAGTTCGGGAGACAAGTGTAGGAGAGGTGTACTGACTGTGTGGGCAAGACACTTTGGTAGTGATTGCCCACCAGTCTCAAAGGCCGCTGTGTCTCCCTGTCCCTGGGATAGCAGGGGGCGATCAAACACATACAATACCCCCCTCCCCCTCCACACCAACACAAAGGGCAACGATCCCAAGGCTTTAGCGTCTGAAACAGCGGGCAGGCGACAATCACCCGCCATAACACGAGAGAGATCATGCACTATTGTAGGTCTCCTTTGTACGTCGGTGTTTCTGTCTTTCTCCCTGTCTGTTGCCACCCCCACCCCCACCCCTCTGCTTCCCGGCCATGTGTGTGACTCCTTCCCCCCCCCCCCCCTGGAGACTGGGAACTGTACCGCCCTTGCCCCCTCCCTCTGCAACTGCAAACAACCCCACTCTCCTGCTCACCTAACCTGCCCATCCCTTCTCTCTGGGTATTGAAGGCGCTTCTAGTCTGCAGTGTGCAATAGTCACCAAAATACACTGCATCTTTAGAAAGGAAAAATACAAAACATGTCAATCCCACTGGATAGGCCTTAGTCATGGTGCTGTCCAACACGGAAACAGGTCCTTTGGCCCAGCTTGGCCGTGCCGTCCAATTTGGTGTCTTGGGGTAGTCCTATTTGCCTGCATGTGGCCCATCGCCCTCTAAACCCTTCCCATCCATTTATCTGTCATTAATAACCTCAAGAAAATATTAAGTCTACGTGAGCCTGCTTCAGTTTCCTGGGTCCAACTCAGAGAGAAGTCTCCCCCCCCTTTCCAAGGTTAATCGCTCCACTGTTTATAATGCTCTCTGCATTTTGAAGTCCTCGACAATGAACCCCATGGGCAATCACTACCAAAGATGCTGCTTGTCCTGCTGAGTTAAAGATTGCCCACGGTAGACTCAAGAGTCACTACGGTAAATCACGGGCTACTATATTCTTACGAGTTTAAATGTTTCAAATTTTAACTTCAAGAGTAAATTTGACTCATGGATATCTTTAAACATGTTTAAAGTTTTTCAAGAGTTAACAAGTTTCCCGGGTACCTGCCGTTAGCGCCACGAGTCGCTAAGTTGAGTCGACGTGTTCCGACGTTCCCGCTACGTTAATTGTACGTGATTACCACGAGTTTAATTTGTTTTAAACTCGGGGTCACTCGTGGGTCGACTCGCACCGTGAGACAAGGGTTTAACTCAATCACTTTCCCTGACTGGAGTATAGGAAGGCACCACAAATTGTACCACCTGGCTTGACTAATTTAATCACCAGTAAACATTCTTTTTGACAGGGTATCTCGGTCTAGGCAAAGCACTCATTAAAGTGGTTGTAAAATATCTGATGCAGCAACTTTGGTTAAAATCATGAGGGCCATAGATAAGGTGAATAACCACAGTCTATTCCCCGAAGTAGCAAGGTCTAAAATTAAAGGATATAGGCTTAAAAATAAGAGAGGAAAGATTTAAAAGAGACCCAAGGAGTAACTTTTTCACACAGAGCTAATGCGTGTAGGAATATACTGCCAGAATAAGTGGTGGAGAAGAGTACAATTGCAGCATTTAAAAGACACTCTGATAGGCACGTGGATAGGAAAGATTTGGAGAGATATGGGGCAAGTGCTAGGAAATGGGACTAGTTCTGGACTAGACGAGTTGGACTGAATACCTGGCAGCAGTACCTATGCCCGTGCTGTACAATGTCTCCCTCTCTGAGGAGGGAAGCATCAGGGGTCAGTTTCACTCTGGCCCAGAAACATATCCTGATATAGGTCTGAGGGGCCATGTCAGCGCAGGTATCCTCAGGGGCCTGCAGCAGCACCTGTCTCAGGGCTGTCTACGACTCTCCCTCTCGGTGGAGGGGAGTGCGAGGATATACTCGCAAGGAAAGAGGCAGAAAACCCGGAAGGGGACAGATTTCCCTCATGCTACAAGTGCCGGCAGTGAACAGAGCTATCAAATGAAACCATCGTATCGGCAATGACCCAACCACATCTCATTGGCAGTAAGCAGTTCACTGATGTTGATGGCCGCTTGAAAGCTGGGCCAAGCCGGTCTCAGGAATATGGAATTCACATACACTACCATTCCTACTCTCCAATCAAGGATGCGAATAGAACGCACATCAGGGACCTTTGGGCTTACCAGAAGACCACCGATAAACATGGAGGTAGGTGGGTCTGGTTCTTCCGAAACATGGGGTAAGTGGACCATATACAAGTTGATAATATTTACAATTGTTTTGTACAAATGAAAATGATAACATGTGATGGGTAATTATTACACAGTATACAAGGGTGCCAAGCATGGCTTGGAATTGGGGCCAGAGTTGTCTTTCGAGGCAGGCTCAGAATTACGGCCGGAGCAGTTTTAAGGCAGGCCAGTAGTGTGGCCAGTTGCATTCAAGGCAGGCACAGAATTATGGCAGGCGTGGCCTGTTCCTTGTGAAAGATGGAGGACGTCGGTTCATAATTCATTTAACTCCCATGTACAACATAGCTTTTCAGTATATGGAATTTTTCTACTGTCTAACTACTGATTTCCATAGGATCTTTATGGCATGCATCAATCTCAAAGATGCATACTATTTAGGTCCCATTCACAGGAGATCACCGGAGACATTTGAATTTGATCTGGAGGATATTTCTAACGCCGTGTTTTTTCATAAATCAACTGTTTTCAGCCATCCAGTCAAATTTAAGTTGGTACCAACTGGAAGTTATTGTTTATCGGATTTCCCTTTAACTATTAATTTATCTGTGACTCCGCCCTGGGGCAACAGATTGGAATCAATAGAATCCTGTAACAACCTTGTTATCAAGCAGTCTTCTATCTATCAAGTGTAATTGGCAATATAGCAGCTGTGTTTCAGCTGTGCAATTGGGCCTTGCATTATCAGAACTTTCAACGTGCAAGTAGTAACCTCTCAAGTGCCAGATGGGTCATTGTTAATGTTATGTTAACCTATGCTATTACCAGCTGAAGCTACCGAAGTCACAATGGTGGTTGAACTATATTCAGCATTGCTCCAGTAGTTTTGGTCAAATATTCTTCAGTTATATTACTTACATGTGCTAGAGCTCAAAGATGGAAAATTACGAATGCCATCTCTAGTAACGAAGGCGGATGGGATTTGCATGAATCACCAATTCTTCAGTTGTTGGTATCAAGGTGCATACTACAGGTTAAAGGGTTATTGTGCGAATATGCAAAACCTGCATGCTCAGTTCCAAGTTGATACACTGTGGCAGTGGCATATGTTACTCACATGGATGCAATAAAGTAAAAGTATCCTGTCATAATTTACCCAACCTTTTTTGGCACTGGTGTATCATCATGCAAAATCAATGACAACACAGTATGGATGTTGGATCACAAAGTATTTTAGGATCTATGGCTTGATGGCACCCAATATCGATATGTTTGCATGCAGGCTCATTCTTGCTACACAGGGGAGGAATGTTCTTTATGTGGTTTCTCCATTTTGCCTCATCAGTCGGGTCGTGCAATAATTCAGCAAGATCCCGCATTCAGGGTTCTCGTACTGTCTGAATGGCCTACGCAGCCATGGTTTCCCGCAAATGTTGGGAATAATAATAGAACCCTATATGGGGTTCTAAACATAAAAACTTTGCTGGTTCAGCCTGGGATTCGAGGAACTAGCCTCTACATGATTAATCAATTCATTGCGTTACAGAATCTGCGAAGACCACTCCTGCGACTCAAGCTGTCAGACTGATCCATGTATGTGCTCACTGCAGAGTGCAGGGATAGCACCAAAAATGCAGTACTTTGCCTCTTCAGGAGATGGGAAGCGTTTTCTGTTTAAATGTTATGCTACATATAAGGCATGGACACTGACATCTTAGTTCATTTTCTATGGGTTTTTGACAATAAATTAAGTTATAGTCCCATTAACTGTGCCCAACGTGCTTCTCATCATAGTTGCTGCAGCAAGTGGGACCCACTCTCTCGGGTTTCACCCTCTGGTGTCCAGTATTTAGGATATCAGTAACACAAGTTCTTCCAGACCCAAGTACACGGAAGTATGGGATATTGACATTGTGTTAACATTTATTCACCATGGGGCTTCAGCTATCTTTGGTTCGGCTCTCATAGGTAGGTTATACCCTGGCGCTGCCCTCAGCGCACGGTCCAGTCATTACCAAAATTGCGAATGGATAGGATCATTACACCTGCGATATAATAATTCATGTTTACATACCCCATGCACCTTCGGTTCCATCCGGTCACACATTTCCAACATTACGTCAAGGTCATCTAGAGCCTTCAATACTAGTTCAGACCATCTCCAGGTGGTTATGCAAGGTTTTTGGCTTATACAGGAGTAGATACTAATTTCTTATCACACTCCACCAGGGCTGCTACAACACCAACAGCAAGGATTATGTGCAGTTCTCTGGACCACATCCTGTCAACTGCAGGATGGTCTAATGAACGAGGTATCCAACATTTTATTTTAACCCATTGCCAGACCATGGGTATTTGCCAACTCTATTTTAGATTTTACTTCGGAGTCACGTGAGTGACTACGTGAAGACCCCGCCAGCACGCATGCGCGACATATCGTCGTACGCATGCGGAAGCGACGGTCGGGAGGAGCGGGGCTCCTCCAGCGTGAGTTTAAAAAGCTCACGCCAGGTAAGTCTCACCGAAGGAGTGAGTCGACCATAATGGAAGGGAGAAAGAGTAAGAGAGCGGCGGCCAAATCAGCGGCTAAGGACAGCAGCCAGCGGAGAACCGCTTCTCCAGAGCTTCAGGTTCCACCTGCAGCTCCCGACTTTTCAGACTTTGAGACCGTTGGTACGCCACGGTCGGGGAAAACTACCTGGAAGTCGGCCGGGGCGGACTCAGCGGAGTCCGGTCCCGAGGGCACCCCGCTCGCTGGTAGCGACGGAGGTCGCCTTGACCGCATTGAGTGGCTGATGGAGCAGATGCTCCAACGTGACCTGCTAAAGCAGGGGCAGGATCACAGTGGGGCCCCTAGTAGGCCCACGGCAAGTTCCTTTCGAGGACTGCCCAATGTATCCCCTTCTATACAGGGGAGCATTGAGGGTCAGAACTGGGCTGACCCAGAAGAGGGAGAGTTGGCTGAAGCACCTACAGCGTCAGGGGTGTGTGAAGATTATATGGATGTGGTGAGCAAACATGCCATGCCCCACCAGAAGGGCCTACCCATCCACCCCAAGCTGGCTGCCAGCATTGATTATATGGCCACCAACCAACTTCAGGAACAGGCCATCAATGCCACAGCAGATAAATATTTGGCGCCAGAAAACTGCAAATCGTTAAATGTGCCCGCGGTGAACAACCCGATATGGGGGAACATGAGCCCCTCAAGTAGAGGGCAGGAGATGAAACTTCAGAAGATCCTGAAGCTCCTAACCGCAGGGATTACTGCAGTAGCCAGAACAGCAGTGGGAGTGGATATGCCGCAAGAGCTGCAAGATGCTTTGGCCTTACTGTGCAATACACAGTATGAAATTAACAATTTCAGGAAAAGCATTATAAAGCCGGCGCTTAACCCCAAGTTCGCGGGGTTATGCAAGCCTGGGAAGACGCAGCCTCCAAGCCTGTTATTCGGGGAAGATCTCCCCAAACAGGTAAAAGATCTTGACGAGGAGGCTAAGGCTTTGGGCCTTATTAAAGAACCTGGGTACACTAAGCCTCATCACCCACACAGAACGCACCCCTACGCACCCACCGGGCAGAGTTACCCTAACAGGTCTGCCGGTGGTGAAAGCTCGAAGGCCGGCATACCTGCACAGCGGTCTTTTTTAGGCCAAGGCCCAGGCCGGCCTCCTTGGAAGATGCGCCACTCCCAGAACACCTACAACCAGCCGAGGAAGCAAGGGCAGAAACCTCCACACCGGCAGTAACCATGAAGGTAGGTGGGTCTGGGATCCCCAAGAACACTACTGACCTAAATTCACTCTGCATAGGGGGCAGGTTGCACATGTTCCTCGAGAATTGGCTCACTTTTACCTCTGATCCTTACATACTCAGGAGTATTCAGGGCTACAAAATTGAATTTATTCACGAACTCCCTACCCCGGTACAGCATGCGCCTAGTCGGAAATTCGTCCTTTCTCATAGAGATAAGGCAGCAGGGCATGCTGAACTACAGAGGTTAATAGAAAAAGGGGTAATTGAAAAGGCCTTTAAAGAACCTCAGGAGTTCGTGTCTAATATATTCACTAAAAACAAAAAGGATGGCGGGTGCCGCATCATCATAGATTTGACCGACCTGAATACTTCTGTCCAGTATATCCATTTTAAAATGGACACCTTCGACACTGCTACTCAGCTTGTAGCCAATAGGTACTACATGGCATGCGTTGACCTTAAAGATGCATACTATTCAGTACCCATACACAAGGATCATAGGAAATACTTAAAATGTATCTGGATGGGACAATTATGGCAATTAAGCTTTGCCTAATGGGCTATCGTCAGCACCCAGATTGTTTACCAAGATATTGAAACCAGCTTTGGCCTATTTAAGGAAACAGAATCATACTGTTATGGCCTATCTTGATGACATCCTTATAGTGGGGGAGAATTTGGAAATGGCTACTTTGGCAGTCACAGCCACGAAACATATTTTTCAGATACTGGGGTTTACGATACATCCAGATAAATCAATATTGGAACCCTCTACCACCATGAAATATTTGGGGTTCATTATTGACTCAGTGCAAATGTCTGTCACGTTACCACCAAGCAAGGTGGAAGACCTGATAGAGGCTTGCAGGAGCCTCTTTGGCATTAAGGTCCCATCCATTCGGCAGGTGGCCAGGGTGATTGGGAAGATAGTAGCTGCATTTCCTGCAGCACAATATGGGCCCTTACATTACCAAAATTTACAAAGAGCAAAAATTACGGCGCTCAAAAATCATGCTGGCCATTTTGATAGGCCCATGAAAATTCCAGAAAAGGCAAAAGCTGAACTATATTGGTGGATGGGTAATGCCCAAAATTGTTCCAAACCCATGACTATCGCCAATCCCTCGATCACCTTACAAACGGATGCCAGTGCCAAAGGGTGGGGAGCTACTAACACTACCTCTAGCTGTGGAGGTAGATGGAGTGCACCAGAGTTAACCCTATTTAAAAACTTAGGGATTAACTATTCAGAAATGCTCGCAGCATTTCACGGACTTAAAGCATACTGCACTAACATGCACAAAGTTCATGTTAGACTACAGATTGACAACACCACGGTGGTAGCCTATATTAACCACATGGGCGGTGTAAAGTCGATATCGTGTGATGAATTGGCCAACAATATCTGGCACTGGTGTCTGCAAAGAGGAATTTGGATCTCTGCAACTTACCTACCAGGTAAACTAAACACAGTGGCAGACACCAGATCACGGAAATTCAACGACAACATAGAATGGATGTTGGATCGGAAAGTGTTTACAGATATTGTAGAACGTTATGGGACACCAGATATCGACCTTTTCGCGTCCAGGCTAAATCACCAACTACCAACGTATGTTGCTTGGGAGCCAGACCCGGGGGCGGTAGCGATGGATGCTTTCTCGCTACACTGGGGGGATTTGTTTTTCTACGCTTTCCCCCCTTTCTGCCTCATCAGTCGGGTCTTGCAAAAAATCAAGCAAGACTCCGCATCGGGTATCTTGGTAGTGCCCGACTGGCCTACTCAACCATGGTTCCCTCTGGTACAAAAGATGGCCACAGAACCCTGTGTCAGGGTGAATAAAAGACCAAGCCTGCTTGTTCATCCTGTTACAGGAGAAAGTCATCCATGTCATGATCGTATGGATTTGTTAATCTGCAGACTTTAAAACGGCCACTTCATGGACTCGGACTCTCCAACAGGACCATTGATACTATCACGGGAGCCTGCAGAGAGTCCACAAGGAAGCAGTACTTGACCTACATCAGGAAGTGGGAAAGATTCTGCGTGACTACTAAAACTACATACGAAACCGCCACCATCACGGAAGTGCTGGAGTTTCTGGCTACCCTTCATTACGATGAGGGTTTAAGCTACAGCGCCATTAACTGTGCCAGGAGTGCCCTATCGTCTTACTTGGGCAAGGGGAGTGACCAATTGGGAATTGGGTCACATCCCCTGGTATCCAAATTTATGCGGGGAATATTTAATTCTAATCCCCCCAGGCCCAGATATAGCCATACCTGGGACATCAGCACGGTATTGACGATGCTGCGAGGATGGACACCGAACACGGGACTCCCTTTGGCCAAATTAACCTACAAAATGGTCATGATAATGGCACTGATCACGGCGCAACGGGTCCAGTCCCTGCACAAACTCAGTCTGGATGCCATGGCAATTACCAGTGGGAAAATCACATTCCAGGTGCAGGGACTATTGAAGCAAGATCGACCCGGAGTGTCTGGACATACTTTGGAGTTCCTGGGTTACCCAGCGGACACTCGTCTTTGTATCGTTACATTGATTCTGCGATACATTTCAGTCACTAAAGATCTAAGGGGCACGGAAACAGCTTTGCTTGTCAGTCACAAGAAGCCTCATCACAGGGTCACGGTGCAAACCATTTCCAGATGGTTAAGGGTGGTACTGGATGCGGCGGGGGTGGATACTAATGTGTATAAATCTCACTCCACCAGGGCAGCATCCACCTCGGCGGCTAGAAAGATGGAGGTATCACTGGATCACATCCTGGCCACAGCGGGTTGGAACAATGAGAGAACCTTCCACCGCTTTTATAACAAACCCGTGACCTCCCCTGACAATTATGCAGGGAGGATCTTAAGTGCTGCCAGTTAAATAACCCTTTTGGGACACAATATTGTGTTTGGTATGAATAAATACCTGTTTTGTTTTTCAGCCAGTGTCTTGTCTGAATCACGTCCATCCTCTTATCCCAGCTTTAGCGGTGTGTGAGCATGTAGCTTCCAGGGCATGAAATCACAGAGCTTTGAAATCTTCACGTAGTCACTCACGTGACTCCGAAGTAAAATAGTAAGATTAAACGAGAACTTACCAGTTTGAAGTTTGATCTTTATTTTATGAGGAGTTACGATGAGGGATTACGTGCCCTCCGCTCCCAACCCTCTATTATAAAGATCACCTGGTATGAAAGTTCTCTTTTTTCTCTTACTATGTCAGTCATTGAGACTGTTTTTTGTTCTGTGATTTCACACCACTGCTTTGAAGAATGTCGCGCATGCGTGCTGGCGGGGTCTTCACGTAATCCCTCATCGTAACTCCTCATAAAATAAAGATCAAACTTCAAACTGGCAAGTTCTCGTTTAATCTTACTATGACATATCACGGAGGAACTGTCTCCCGGGGCAACTCCTCCGTGATATCACGTAGTATTGTCTCGCTCTCCTTTCGTCCGAGTCCTCGATTGATTTATCTGACATCATGACTCAAGTTCACATATATTGTCACAGGCACCAATTAAGGTACAGTGGTATTTGAGTTACCATACAGCCATACAAGTAAAAAGAACACAATACACATTCAATTTAACATAAACATCCACCACAATGGAATCAACATTCCTCACTGTGATGGAAGGTAATAAAGTTTGGTCGTCAAGTTTGGTCATCTTCCTCTTTGTTCACCCATGGTGGTTGGCGCCTTTGAACGGGGCCGTTGCTGACAGTCTGTTGTTCAAGCCCTCTCGTTGGGATGATCGAAATTCTGGAGTCGGGATGGATCGGAACACTCTGCGGCATGGAGCTCCCGAGTCGGCCATTTCTTACCGGAGACCGCGGCTTCATGGTATTAAAGTCCACAAGCCCCGCGGTCGGAGCACTTCCACAGCGATCCTCGGCAAAGGATCGCCTGCTCCATGATGGTAAGTCTGCACTACGCTTGCGGCTTGAATATTAAAACATACATTTTAAACACATTAAAAATAACAAAAAAAGTCAAAATAACACACAGACTGCTGGCAAGGCTGCCATCCCGGCGCCACCCGGTAGTTATGAGAGACTCCTGCATGATCAGGATTCACATGTGTTGGATCCTCTGTATATTTGATTGAATATTTAATTAATGATTTGATTATTTACATCAACTTTACTCATTTTTAAATGCCATGAGCATGCCAGTATTTGCTGTTAGTAATCTTGTAATCGGTAATGGCTGAATATTATGAAGAACATAAAACCTGTGAAAAAACAAAAGCTTTTAAAGTAACCAGAACTCATCTTATTGTGCAAAAATCAAGATAGGGTGGAAGAATGCGATCTTTGCCTCAGCCAACTCCAAATGCAGGTAGATACTAAAGCCTTTACAGGTCTTTCAGCACCTCCATTTTGTTACTCCATTCAATAAGATTGTGACTGCTCCATGGTTTACCCATATTCCAATTCCATTGATTCTGCTACTGTGTAAAAACAAGCACCTTCATTTTGAATGTGACTTCGGCCTGACTTGTCCATGTTGACCAAGTTGGTATTCTGGGCTCATCCCATTTACCTGCATTTGACCCATATCTCTCTAAACCCTTCCTATCTATGTATCTGTCCACATGTGTTTTAAAAGTCGTAATTGTAATCACTTCTATAGCTTCGTCTGGCAGCTTGTTCTTAACACTGACTACCCTCTGAGTGATTAAGGTCCCTATTAAATCCCTCTCCTTACACCTTCAGGCCATGCCCCCTAGTTTTAGAATCCTCTACCCTGGCAAAAAGACTGCGAGAATTCATTTTATCCATACCTCTCATGATTTTCTACACTCCATTAAGGTGCAATGAAACTCAGCCTCTGACACTACCCAATGATTGAACAAAATCAGATTTATAGATTAAAAAATAGCAAGATTTCACAACCTTTGAGTGAGGAAAATCCCTACACTTAATCTAAAATGGCACACCCATATTCTTCGACTGGTTCAAGCCTGTCCAGTTAAGGGACGGCCTTTCAACCTTTACCCTATTCAAACCCTTTAAGAATTTTAAATGCTTCTTTAAAACCACATCGCTTTTCTGAATTGATTTCAGGCAGATTCTATATGGACGGTAGAAATGATTCTAAATGATATTGTAGACCGAATTCAGTTATTTATATTCAGAATCTCAAAGTGGGATGGTTCTCAAACTGTAGCTCTCTGTAAACATTGTGCTTATGGAGATTGTTATAAAACTCCAAAATTTGTAAAAAAAAATTGCTTTTGGAATGGACACTTTGTGGCGGCATCTGATAGCAACCAAAGGTCATGACGAACCATCAGCTCTAGAGGGCAGCATCTTGGTGGGGGAGGCGCGAGTCACGGGGTTGTTATCTGAGTCGTTATTTAAGGCCGGGCAACGTCCGTGTCAGCTGAGGAGTAGGGAGCTGTATGCAGAAGATTAAACACGTCTCGAGCACACAACGTGTGTCCTACTAGTTTTTGGCTGGACTCCTGCCAGTCCCCGCCACAACTTGATCAAAACTACTCTGAGTTTTTCTGAACATTTACTCAAAAAACACATACCACAAACAACTGCAGAATTCTATTAAAGTAGATTCTGTAAATTACATTCAGTGTGTGCAAACTCAACGAAGCAATTAATTTAGGGAAAACATTTTAACCATCAGCACTAGGTTGGCGTATTTGGTCAGAGAAGTTGCAAAAATTGACTAAGCTTGCACACAAGGTCAAGAAAGTTTCACTGCAATATACATAAGCCCCGCCAGGCGCATGCGAAGCAGCGGCGTGAAATCACAGTAACTACAGTCAAAGTGATATAGTAAGACTCAGAAGACTAGAAGTACCAGATGATCTTTGCGATTATGAAGGAGCGAAGGGCACGTAATCGCTCACCGTAACTCCGCCTAAAATAAAGATCAAACTTCAAACTGACAAGTTCTTGTTTAATCGTACTATTTTACTTCAGTCATGTGAGTGATTCCGTGAAGATTTCAAAGCTCTGTAATTTCATGCCGTAGACTCAATTCCATATGACACACTGCTTCGGTTGACACAGGATAAACGAAGAATGTATTGAACATTATTTAAATTATACAATTAATATTTTAATAATAAAAGAACAGTAATAACCCCTCTCTCCCAGGGGAAAATTACAAATGAAATCAAACAGAACCCAAAACAGCATGCCCAAAACCTTGCACTGCCAGGACAGGTTTTCCATAGAATCATGAAAAAGTTGATTCACATAACCATCCTGCGACCCCGAGGATGCGGCCCCAGCCTGTGCCTTCGCTGCAGATGTTGACGCCGCCCTGGTGGAGTGAGATTTAAACACATCAGTGTCTACTCCAGCACAATCCAAAACCTGGTTCAACCACCTAGAAATAGTTTGTACTGACACCTTTTTATGAGTTTTTTTGTGGCTGATGAGCATCGCTGTTTCAGAGCCTCTGAGACTCTTGGTTATCTCGATACATTGACTCAGGTGTGTAACTACACATAGCCTTAGGTCAATGGGGTATGATTTAAAGCTTAATTTTGGTTCCAGCCGTCCCTGGCCTGCTTTGTTTGATTAAATCATATACATAAAACGCAATATTATCTACAGAAGAATGCATGCTATCCAGCCGTAGCTTTTGCAATGTCTGAACCCGTTGTGCTGATACTAGCGCCATGAGCATAACCACTTTAAGTGTTAACTTCTGAAAAGATAGAGATGTGATTGGAGCCTATTGCCGAAGCAGTGTGAGAACTATGCTCACATCCGAAATGTATTGCGTTGGAAGCAATCTTTAAAAATGCAGCACACAGAAAGACGACACTGGATTAAATGAATGAGGTTGATAGATTTTTATGAGCTGCGTTAGCATCCTCTTGATGATGCGTTTAAAAAAGGTCCTTATTTTAGATGCATAGATATGCATACATTAAAATGTGTCTACCATTAACTTTGAGCAGAATGCTAAGATTCATTTTGGAGCGCCAGCTCAGCTTGTAGTACAATTTCTCAGGCAGATTATCGCACCCATTGCCGTACCTTTTTGGGACCAAACATCTTAATGCCAGTTCAGAAGATAGTATTTTAGTAGCATTTAACCATGTGCCATGCGCATATGCTGTAATTTAGCATGTGTTCCAATCTGGTGGGCCTTCTGCTAATTGCCATCTTTCTCTCCAGAAGACTTCACATTTTTCAGTTGAAAGGCACAAATTGTGCATCAAAATTGTCCTATCGAATGCTTGATTCCATATTTACTGAAAACAATTTATTCATTTCCTCATTGCATCAGATCTGTGCCAGCCACACTGGCATTCAATTTTTGAATTCAATGTTTGTTTACATATCTGTTGTCAGTTATATATTTGTTGTACTGCTGCTTTATTGTTCCATTTCAGGCCATATGACAATCACTCGTGACCTACTCTCCCTATATTTTGTTTAATGGCATGTTTGATCATTTCCTTTAGTCATTCATCACCACCTCACATTGCTTGTACTTCAAAACATGCCACGTATGCCTCGTGCTTTAAAATATACCTTGGATCCCTGTGCTTTTATCAGGTTAGGGATGAGCAAGTAAAGGGCGGGTCAACCTGTGAAACTCACATCCCCATAACAAGTAAAAATGTTGCTCACATCATGGTTTAAGCTAATCTCTCCTTACAGCCCTCCATTCCAGGCAATATCTTGGCGATTCTCTTCTGCAATCTTTTTGCTACATTTTTACTGTGGTATGGTGACAATAACGGTACACAATACCTCCAATTGCAGTGTAACTACCGATTGGGATGGCTGCAACAGCCATACTCTAGGAAGGATATAATTAAGCTAGTAAGAAAGGATTTACAAGGACAACGTGTGGACTGGCGGACTTGAGTTATAAGATTGGGTAGGCTTTAATGTTTTCCCTCGATCGAAGGTCACTTTATAGAGGTTTATAAAATAATGTGGGGGCATAGATTGGGTAGATGGCCAGTCCTTTTCCCAGGGTAGGGGAGAACATGGGTTTAGTGTGAGAAGGGGAAGATTTAAAGAGGATTTCAGGTGAAACTTTATCCACACAAATGTTGGTGAGTATATGGAACAAGCTGCCAGAGGTGGGGAACAAGCAGGTAAAATTATGTTTAAAAAACATTTGGACAGGTACATGGATAGAAAATGTATAATGGGATAGAGGCCAAATGCAGGCACAGGCACATTGGTTCTTCTAGATGGGCACCTTCGTTAGCCAGGACATGTTGAGCTGTAGGGCCTGTTGTAATGCTGTCAAGTTTTGAATCTTTGAATAAATAAAACTAAATTAGATTGAGTAGAACAGACAAACCCTCAAGGCAACCATAAAACTAAAATATGCTGCATCAGCACAACTAGCTACACAGGATTTTATTTTAAATAGAGTGTCACGTTACTCGTTAATCTTCTTAATTTTTACTTGACTCTGTGCCAGATTTTGCTAAGCTTTAGGACTTAACGGCTGGAAAAACGGAACAGTTCAAACTCCTCCATTCGGAATACTCAGCAGGAGACTGAGAATACGCCATGAATTAAAAAGTACAGTGTAATTAAATCCTAGACCGCACAATGTAATGTAGAGGCTGCACCAAAAATTGCAACCCAAGGTGAAAAAAGCTCACACTCATTCTCCACGAAACATGGTCAAATCCAAAAATGGCATTTTAAACGATTGTTAGGATTAAAAGGGTAAAATAAAACTATTTTCAGCAAGATCATGGTGTCAATCGAAATTCGTCAGGACACCATGATCACATTTAACAAGTAATTGGGTGGTCATTTGCAGTGATGTTAGCACAAGTTTATGGATCAAGAGCAAGCAGAATGTTACATTAGGTTGGAATACTCTCAGGGCTATCATGGGAACAATCAATAGAGTAGCTATCTCCTGTGTTGTAAAACGCTATGGTTCAATGAGAACCAGGCATTAATGTTAATGCACTCTACTCACTCATGCCTGAATTTCTGCAGTTATTTTAAATGGAATTTGTTTACAGAGCTAAAAATACAGACACTGCAGCATTCAAATTAATGATACCAAAAGTATGAAGTCAGATTTTCCCTGAGTTTGAGCTGAACCTAATCAATCCAGGGCATTTTGGAGTCCAGATTAATTTCTCTGCAAGCGTTGCATTTTTAGATGTTACCCCCAATTTTTCCAACGTATATGGACAATGGGACTCAGAAATAAAACCAAATACTCAGTTTTGAATCTGAAACTGATTCTAAGAAGAACCTGCTGATGCCATCAGGTGGGCAAGACAAAATGATCAATTGCCACATCAGGTGTAACGTACAGAAATCTCCAACAGCGTCAATAATAAATTTAATGATAACTAATTCACGACACAAAGCTCACAGCAGCTACTTTAGCAGTTATTGAGACAGACATTTATTTATTGTGTAAATTAATGCAAAAGAAAATTATAGATCTACTCAAGCAAATTTTAAATTAAGGCATTTCCAGTAATGTAACATTCCAAATAGCACTTTGCTATCCATTCAGTCTGAGGTTAATAATTATTGGAATTACAACTTTTAATTATGGTCACAAAGAATCCAGCTGTTGTTGCCCTGTAATTTGGTTATATTGATTCTGCTGCCAGAAAAACACTTTGATTTCATCCGTCTGGCAGGTGTTTCTGAAAAGAAGAAAAATGCATCAGTGTTTCAAATTTCAGGTGCAATAGTCAAAAGCCAAAATATTGAGAGGAAACAGACAGAAGCACTTTATGGAAAAGGGAAATTGATGATGGCAAGACAGGAAAGGTAGGGGGAGGGGGTGGGGAGAAGAATGGAAAATCAAATGGGGAGGTGGACTCTGCACAGGACCAAACTTCCTGCTCTACCCCCATTTACTCTGATTTCTTTGTGGTTCAAATCTCTATTAATCTTTGCTTTGATAATATTCAATTACTATCTTCACAGGTCTGTTACATTAGAGTATTTTAATGATTCAAAATTCCCCAAAAGAAGAAATTCCTTATTTGTGACATCGTCTTTCCATCATCATCCATTCCCCTGAGAATACATCCCTTCATCATCTACCTCGGGGGTCGGCAACCTTGTTCTGCCAAAGGGCCAGGACATATGTCTTTGAGTGGATCCGAGTCACATCCCGCCCCGGATGGCAAGCATCAAATCACTTGTTCACATAGGTCCCGCCCCTTCGAGGACGCAATCCGGAGCACTGAGCTCAAATATCACACTCACGCGTCCCCAGCCTTCTGACAACCCCGGTTCCGACAGTGATTCTCAGACACAGGTGTGTGGCCGTGCAGGCACCTTTGCACAGGATGCGGTACAGCCAAATCACCTTCAGGTATCAGAGGTACAAAAAAAATGCTGGAGAAACACACTCCAGCATTTTTTTTCTACCATCGATTTTTTTCCAGCATCTGCAGTTCTTTCATAAACATTCCGAGTACCGGAGATGACGGAGGTCTGTGGGCCGGATGATTGAGGGGGGAAAAAAACGCCAGCGGGCCGAATGATTTCGGGTTACTGGCCGGATTCGGCCCAGGGGCCATAGGTTGCAACCCCTGTTGTAGGGGCTACCTAAAGTAGTGTCCTTATTTAAGAAAGTGTTGTAAATGCATTATAATGCACATCAGTATTGATTATTGAATGATTCTATCATGTGATTTATTAAATTATCCGGGTAAATATGTCCTCCATATCATTTACGTGGTGCTCTGTCAGCTTACATCTTTAAAAAGGAAATGAATCTGGTTCAAATATTCCAATGCAAATATTCTAATGAATAAATATCAGGCTTAATCCTCTGGGATATGATGATTCAATAATGTACGTAGGTAAAGTGATTAACATACCACCATAAGATCAATGAGATAATTGCCTTCAAGATCGTCCAAAGGCAAGACTCCATTTGCTCGTTCAATTGTCAACATTGTTTCTTCCAACATATCTGACAATGCGTAGGAAGGAATTGCAGATGATGGACCACGGACCACGCCAATCTTTTCAGGTAAGGCAGAGACTTACTGGCACCTCCTCCAACCTAATCTACTGTATCCACTGTTCCAGGTGTGGACTGCTATACATCAGCGAGACCAAGTGCAGGCTGGGCGATCGTTTCCCTGAACACCTCCGCTCAGTCCATCCTAACCTACCTGATCTCTCGGTTGCTAAACACTTTAACTCTCTCTCCCATTCCCACACTGACTTTTCTGTCCTGGGCCTCCTCCATTGTCAGTGAGGCTCAGTGCAAATTGGAGGAACCATCTCACATTTAACTTGGGCAGCTTACACCCCAGCAATATGAATATTGACTTCTCTGATTTGAAGTTACCCTTGCTTTCCCTCTCTCTCCATCCCTCCCCCTTCCCTGTTCTCCAACCAGTCTGACTGCCCCCTCTGATTACACTGTATCCATTTGCTTTGTTGTTACCTTCTCCGAGCCAACAGTGGTCTCCTTAATCTACATCTTTTTTGATCTCTTACATGTCTGTAAGAGAGATCTCTGTAAATCCCTCCCTTGATGCTCAGTCCGAAGAAGGGTTCAGCCCGAAACATCACCTATTCAGCGGTCTCACCCCGAAACATCACCAATCCACGGAAGTTACTGCAGCATTATGTGTCTCTATCAGAGAATACCCTGCTTTTACTCCTATCACTAAGGCTTGAATTATTCAGTTTATCTTTTGTTCAGTTTTTTTTTTAACATGTTTTTTTCTGTTCTTAAAAAGCCTTTGACAAATGCTGTGGTTCAATGAATCTAGGTACTTCACCCCACCCTCTCCACCTGTTTTTTTTTAACCACACATTGACTACCATATTATTATATATAATCACAAAACAAATATGATCAGTGTTGTAAGAACAATATTCACAATTTGAAAGCTACATTAAAACAAACTTGCTGGTTGAGTGTATGAAAAAGTTACTTACATGTAAATAAATCAACAAACTCTGTTCAAGCAGGTCTTTGTGCATGTTTTTCTGTTATTTTTGGTTAAAACTTTACATCTTAAGCCCTACCCAAAGATATGCAACTGGATGATTTTAACTGTGCATGACAGCTTTTAAGAGCCAATTAAAAAAATAACCACTCATCTTTACTTGGGGGAAAAAGTGTATTGAATTTGAAGCAATTTGAATTGCATCAGATTTGCCAAATTAGCATTTAGCCTCCAATCACTATCTATTAAAAATTGTGCAAGATGGAAGACCACAAATCAGATTGACAAATTAAACTATCGACAAAACTAGCCCAAATCATGCTTAGCTACAATAAGCTCAATGTTGAATAGCCTTTTAAAAACTATTGTGTTCTTTGAACAACCTTCAAGTGAAGACAACACCACAGGAATAAATAATTAACTGGTCTTATGTCTCAACAACACTCGTACTACAAATTAGAATTTAACCTGTTATCTTTGAAACCAGGCCAGATAACAGTGTTTATTGTAAATGAACTTTATGTAGGTCGAGTAGGTATTGTGCATCTTTGATAGCAATATTAATAATAACATTTTTCACCTGATTCAGCATCTCCACCTCTCAGAGTTAATTACGCACTATAAATTAAGGAGTTTGCTTCAACCAGCCAGCAGCCAGAAACCTCTCACATTTGCAATCCACTTAATTTGTGGGTTTCATTCCAGAATGAGATGGCAATAGCACTTGGTAGCATTCTCAACCATTGCTTCAATGATGCAGATGAGTTCTACATAAAGTTATTAAAATGCACATTTCTACAGTTCAACAGATAGACAACAGATCATGCAATCTAGCCTCCTCCTATTCGTCTAATATCTAAATCTCTCCCAAATGACTCATCTATATCCCACCAAATGAGTAAAGGTGTCCACATCCAGGTCTTTATTCTTTATTCTTTGGAGCGCAGAAGGTTAAGGGGGGGGACTTGATTGATGTCTTTAAAATGATGAAAGGGATAGACAGAGTTGACGTGGATAAGCTTTTCCCATTGAGGGTAGGGAAGACATGAGAATTAGACATGACATGAGAATTAAGGGACAGAAGTTTAGGGGTAACACGAGGGGGAACTTCTTTACTCAGAGAGTGGTGGCTGTGTGGAATGAGCTTCCAGTAGAAGTGGTAGAGGCAGGATCGATTTTAACATTTAAAAGTAAAGTAGATAGGTATATGGAAGGGAAGGGAATGGAGGGGTATGGTCTGAGTGCAGGTAGATGGGACTGGGGAAAATAAATGGTCGACACAGACTGGAAGGGTGGAGAGGGCCCGTTTCCGTGCTGTAATTGTTATATGGTTATACAGCTGACATGTCTGTGGCATTTGGAATGTTAGTTTTGCTTGGTTTGCAACACTGATATGGCACAGTGCAGCAATTATTATTGTACTTCTCTCCTAGCATTTTTGGCAAAGTCTAAACATTTTTTTCACTAATCATCAATAAACAATTCTACTTTTCTATCCATGGAAAGACTAACAATGTAATTTAAGATATAACATGAAAATTATGAACAAAGACTGTATTCTAGAAAGAAAGTTAAGACAAGAATTGTTGATGAGACAGAGTTTTGCATATTTCATACATTTCCAATGGAACGCATGCTGAGTGTTTACCTTTAAATGGTCGGTTACATTGACGACCATTTGCGCTCTACTTTTTTCCAATATATTGCACTTCCTTTCCCGTCTTTTTCAGAACATGTGTCAAATCCTCCACACTGCGGCTGGACTCGATGAAAACTTTCTTGTTTGGAAGATCAATATCAAACTGCACATCTGCAATAAATGAAAGAAAAAATATTGATCAAGGCAGCTTGCTCACAATTTAGCTATTTAGAAAAAAAACCTAAAAGACTCTCAACGCATAAATTATCATTCTAAAGCTGGCACGGTAATCGTCATTATGACATGGCAGATTAAATGAACTACGCATTAGTTTAACTCGGGTAATCAGTGCAATACCATTCTAGAGCGGTGGGAAAAGGTGGGGTGGAGCAGATGAATAAAAATATCCCGTTCGACTTCCATTTAAGATTCAACCAGCCATGACCATTTCACTTCAGTCAACACTTCACTCCAAGCTCAACTGCAAAAATCAATGAATCACAAGAACAGCAAAATCAGGCGAATGTCAACATCAGAACTGGTCATAGACCAGACAGACACCAAATGCTGGAGTAACTCAACGGCACAGTAACTTTGGAGAGAAAGAATGGATGACATTTCAGGTCGAGACCCTTCTTCAGACGCAACATTTTTTTGCTAAGCTAAATGCCAGCTATTCCCTGTCCGATACCATTCTATAGTCCACCTAAGAAAAGTATTCAGAAAGATAAACACCAATTTAAATACAAATGCAAAGATACAGGTATATGTGTAGGAGGGAACTGCAGATACTGGTATAAACCGAAGAGAGACACAAAAAGACGGAGTAACTCAGCGGGACAGGCAGCATGACACAAAAAGCTGGAGTAACTCAGCGGATCTCCAAAGATGCTGCCTGCAAAGATATATGCTTTGTTTGAGTAGAAAACCTAATCTTCTTTCCCAATAGCTTTCAGTTGATTAGACTAGTCTAAAGTCAATATTTGGGAGTCACACAAGAACAGGAGCAAATAAAAGTTCACATGAGATGAAAGGAAGGTCAAAGAAGACACTAAGAAGCATTACGAGACCTTAATAAATCACGGAGGCTGGGGTCCAGGCAGCCAGGACTTTACTGCCAACCATGAAATTGAGATATGGAATCCCAGAAGTGGCTAGATTTGAGGAAGCACAGAAATCTAAAGATAGGGCTGGACGTCACAGTAATAGAAGCCACTAAGTAAATTGAAAACAAGGATGAGATTGTTAAAATTGATGCATTGCTATACTAAGATCCAATGTTAGCCATCAAGTGTGGATCAAGTGTGTAAGAAAAAACTACAGATGCTGGTTTGAATCAAAGGTAGACACAAAATGCTGGAGTAACCAGGACAGGCATCATCTCTGGAGGGAAGGAATGGGTGACATTTCGAGTCCAGACTGGGTGACGGGTCTGTTCGTTTTCTGGACGTTTTGTTTCTGAAGAAGGGTCTTGCATTCCTTCTCTCCAGAGATGATGCCTGTCCCACTGAGTTACTCCAGCATTTTGTGTCTAAGTATGGATCAAGTATGGATAAATAAAAAGTAATAAAGAGACTGCAGGTGCTGAAATATTGAACAAAAAACAAAATCAGAACAATGGAAGAACCATGGGTCAAAGGAGACAAAACATGTAAAGTTTCAGGTCGAAACCTTGCATCAAGGCCCAAGTGAACACTTTGGTTCAATATCCTACCAAGACCAAGAAGCTTTTGGTCTTTGCATCTCAAAGCATGTATTTCCTTGGATTCAGTAGACTTAGATTGATTCCTGTGATATGCAAGTAGTCCGTTTAAGACCATGGACACTGCACGTTAGAACAAACCATAATGCTTAGGTTGAAAGACATTAAGAGGAGCAAAAAATGATTTTACTTATCCAGTAAAGATGAAATTTAGGATTTAACTCACTTAGTCTTTCTTTACAACAACAGCCACCACCACTTAGTGATATAATTATCTCCTGGATAAATTAATAAGGATTAAACCTTGTAATGGCTACATGACAAGTAACACATTAATGTGATTTACCAAAGAGGCAAAGTGGTGTTCCTCATTTCTGCATGACTCAATTAGTTTATGATTTAGTTTATGATAACACTCTAAACTAAATGTTATGAGTTTCACTACAAATAAAATTGCATTTTGGATGTCTGTAGTTTGCAACAAAAAAAAAAATTGAATATAAACAGTCAAAGTGTTATCTTCTGTGCTTGAAGTAGCTTTCACAAAATAAAACTTTCAGCTCACCTTCGAGCTTGTTCAGCACTCGAGTCACTGCATTAGAGCAGCCTTCACATGTCATATCCACAAAGAACTCGTGCTTCTGCAGAAGATTAAATGAAGATTTAAGAATTACAATTCTTAATTATTCACTGGGCTTCTTAAAAGAGAAAGTTGTAATTCTTGGGCTGGGAAATTAGATTTGCAAATTATGCAAACTATGAGATTAGAAAACAAAGTACATCGGCACTTGCGGTTTCGTGCTCAGAAACACATGGTCAAGAAACCTGAAGAACACCAAAGCAAAATAATTACATCAAATCATGATTTTTGCTGGCAGTTCTGGTAAAAATCTCTGGTGTTTAGATCTTCAAAGTGAACCAAATCCTGGAATTCCACACATGTAGAAATCCAGGAGTACTGACAGATTTGGGATGCCAAATGTAAGTGGACTCTGTGTGGAATATCAGACAGTTAAAGACTATATAAAAACACAATAATGCAAAGCACTGTTCCCTTAATTGCCAGCTGTCTGAAGTGTTTCGAGTTAAGGCCTTCTTATTCCACTTCTCAAAGCCAATTGCAAAGAGCACACCAGATTCCATGGTGCAGAGGACCAGATGGATGGGCCTTTGTATTTGGCCAAGGTATGTCACACAGCCACTTCAAGTCAGCTGATTAGGCACATTGAACTGCTTGGCTCCAAAAGAGGGCAGTCAGCCCCTTTTATCCGTGGCAGCTCTTTCAGAAGGGAATCCAGTTAGTCCTAGGCCATTGCTCTGCACTTTATTCACCTCACAAATTTGTCCTGGTTACTTTCAAATCTCCTATTGAATCTATCCACCATCCTAATAATCATGCACTTCCATTTTTTTCATATATCACTGCAATCTTTGATAAATGCTGCAAATCCGTGCCGTGTGCCTGCTGGGTCAGCATTCATTTCAGATCCCTAATTTTCTCCGAAAAGTTAGTTTGATAAGCCTATAACATCCTCATCTCTGAAATCATTCTGCTAAATCTCCTTCTGTAACCTGTTGAAAACTATTTTAGTATCTTCCTGAATAAGGCCTGAACAAAATACTACCATTAGGTGAGCTGTTACTTTTTATATAATCTTCCTGATTTGACATACGTTCCTGGCTTTTACACTTCACATCTATCAATAAAGCAAGTCTTTATTTTGTCCTGTATTAACCTTTTTTGCTATCTTCACAAATTTCTACAAACGCACACAGGTCTCTTGTTTCTTGCACCAGACAAGTTAGCATCTACTGAATCGTTCAACAACACAATGTTTTCTTTTTTGAATTTCAACAGCACATATCCACCCACTTCCACTCAACCATGTACTCTTTAAATCCTTTATTATCCTTCACAACAATTCTGTTCTGTGCAACAAGATTCTAGGAGGGGTGATGGATGAAGTAGGAAGGGGTGAGGAATGCAGGAGCAGCTAGGGGTGGGGAAATTAACATCAGAAAAATAGGAACATGAGAGTACAACCTGGCCCTGCCTTGCAAGTGAGTATGCACTTGGCTTGGCCTCAGGCAAACACAGAGGTGGGACTTTGGGGACATCAAGAAGGATGGCGAGAAATTGGGAGGAAGGAGTTGATCAAAAGGGAGATATCTTGACATCAAGTGCGGGTGCGGTTGGCCTGTGGACAAGTGGGGTGAGCATGGTCTTGGGTCATCAGGAGAGGATGGGACCGGTCTAGGGACCTCAAGGGGTGGAGGGAGCTTGTTCTGGGGGCAAGGGCTATGGAGAGGAGGCAGGAGAATGGGGTTAGGAGGAAGAGATAGATCAGCCATGACTGTAGACTTGATGGGTGGTTCTATCGCTATAACTTCTGACATCACAAGGCTCGGTTGCCTTGGAGTCGGCGGTGGTGGGGTGGGGGGGGTGGGGGGGGGGAGCTGATTGGGAACCTGGGGAGAGGGGCTTGGTTGCCCGGGATACATGAAGCGGGGAGTTAGTTATTCAGAGGGCGTTGTGGAGCCGGGACTGGGGACAACACGCAGCCACAACCCGGGGGGATGACCACCCAATGCCGGCTCCACGGCTCCACCCCTCCTCAGGTCTGTCTGTCCGTCCGCCCGCCACGTCCCAACCCCGACAGCTCGCCGAGCGGGGCCCCCAGCGAGCACCAACAACATGAATCCTCACCGACATCTCGCCTCTAACTTGGCCGCCGCCGCCACCGCGCCGACAACAAGCACAGACACAGCGCATGCGTGCCAGCTCCCCTGGGTCGGCTGAGGAACCAACGGCCGCGGCGGCTGGTCACGTGAGGGAAGGGGGGGGGGGCGGGGCGCCGGGACCAGGGTGCAGGGGCTGCGCTTCACGGCTTCGGCCACTTGGGGAGCTGGTGGGCCGTGCGGGACTTCAAACACATCACCAAGGCAACGAAGATGCAGATGTGCATAGAAACATAGACAATAGGTGCAGGAGTAGGCCATTCGGCCCTTCGAGCCTGCACCGCCATTCAATATGATCATGGCTGATCATCCAACTCAGTATCCCGTACCTGCCTTCTCTCCATACCCACTGATCTCTTTAGCCACAAGGGCCACATCTAAATCCCTCTTAAATATTAGCAATGTTACAAAATTTTGAGATTTTAAAAATCAAGTCTGCAATTTATCCCATCAGATAAAGCATAAAAAGAAGTTTAACTTGACACCTAATTCACTTTCACATCTCCAGTATTAAAAAAGTTATGGCCATTTTCATACTCGGAAATTAACATCTTGTTCCCCATTGCCTTTCCATCGACTTAACACAAAAGCTGTGATCTAGGACAGTCAAAAGCCCATAACTTTCTTAAAAATTTAGAGAACTCAATGAAATTTTCAGTTATTATAGATTGAAGCATTCTAAAACAAATACGAAACAATCTTACTTGGATGACTTGAAATTAAAGCATATCGTTAGTTAGTTACCCAATTGTAGCTAATTACAAAATTCAATTATTAGATCTAAACATCTATCCATTTCTTAAGAAAAGATAAACATTGTTAAATTGCCTAAGTGTCCAAATAAAATTCACACAATAATTCACAATATAGCATGATTTTCAAATCTCATTTTCATGAATTTATAGGCCAAATAGAAGGAATTTAGTGTTTAATTCCCGTAAATTAATGGTAATTTAAATCAACTTGCAAGTCGGTTTTAGTGGAACGCGGTGGATTGGAACGTTGTGGTTTGCGGTGAATTTAACCCACAGTCGAAAGGAAAAACACTGCCAGTTCGTATATATTTTTTGTCCCCTTTTGGCAACATAAAAATTTGATTAAAGGCTACCTAAGAAGCATGTTTTTATGTAAAAATAAACTGTGTACTTTATTTTATCCCCTACGTAAAATCCTTCCCGTTGTCGGTGCTCACGGCTTTAGAAGATGATTTTTAAATTACTCTAGCTAATAAATGATCTAGCATAGTTTAAAAATACCTTCATAAAACAAATGTCAGAGCGATTTCTCTTCAGCAACCTGCCCCCCTCTGAAAGGCGCCAAAGTCGCACACACGGGGAGTGGCAGAACTGCAGCGCCGCTCAAGGTAAGTTTTGTAACATACCTACCTTCTGTGGCAGAGAATTCCACAGATTCACCACTCTCTGATTGAAAAATGATTTTCTCATCTCGGTCCTAAAAGACTTCCCCCTTATCCTTAAACTGTGACCCCTTGTTCTGAAGTTCCCCAACATTGGGAACAATCTTCCTGCATCTAGCATGTTCAACACCTTAAGAATTTTGTAAGTCTCAATAAGATTCCCCCTCAATCTTCTAAATTCTAGCAAGTACAAGCCGACTCTATCCAGCATTTCTTCATATGGAAGTCCTGCCATCGCAGGAATCAGTCTGGTGAACATTCTCTGTACTGTGTGTCCAGCATCTGCAGTTCCTTCCTACACACATCAGCAAGGCAGCTGCTCATCACCTGCCCATATTTCACTTGGGCAGCTTACAACCCAGCAAGGGTCTCGACCCAAAACGTCACCGATTTTTTCTCTCCAGAAATGCTGCCTGTCCCGCTGAGTTACTCCAGCTTTTTGTGTCTATCTCCAGCAGTATGAATATTCTAACTATTATTTTGGTTTGTTTAATTTGCAAGAAGAAGAAGAAGGTATGAAAATTAACTTCTCTAACTTGAAGTACCCCTTGCTTTCCCTCATTGATGGAAATGGGGGGGCACGCAGGGGGACGGCATTCCCCTACTTTTCAGATTCACCTATTCCGCTCTACGATCGTTGCTTTTGTCCATCTGTCCTTTACCACCAGAGGCGCCGGGAAGATGGCTGTCCTGCTGGCAGTCAGTTCGTCTTTTTGTTATTTTTTCATTTATTAAAATATTTTGTTTTAATGTTGTTCGGTTTGTTTTATGTGGGGGGAGGGGGGAAGGGATCGCGGGGAACTTTTTTTCAGGTTCTTGCCTTCCCGGAGATGTGATTGATTTTTGGATCACATTCTCCGGGGTCTGCGGCCTACCATTGCAGGAGCTGGAGGCCTCCTCGGACTGTCGTGAGCCCCACCACGGAGCGTGGACTTAACATTGGAGCTGATCCCTTGCCTGGGATCGCTCCCACCGCAATCACCGCGGAACCAACACCAAGGGCTCACAGTCTCGGGTGAGGCCGAGACGGGAGCTCCACCGTTCAATCGTCCAGCGTGGGGGAGCTGATATCCCCCTGATGCGGGATCTGATCGCCTCAACGCGGAGGGCCCGAAGGGGTGGGGGGAGGATGGCTTGAGTGGGTGCAGGATTTTCTGGAGCTCCTTCCAAATGGCAATATTTTGTATGTTCAAAGTTAATAAGGAGGACTAGGCAGGAATATCAAAATGATCACCTGCAGCTGAAAACAAAAAGATGATTTCTGCATGAAGAAGCCATGACCAAAGCAAGGATACTGGAGTGGAGACGGAAGTCGGTTACGGAAATGGTGCTGAAGATTACGCATGACTAGAGCCATGATGTTTAGGTGCTAAAAAACTGAAATAGGCAGGCAAAAAGGCATTATAAAATTACGAAAAAGGCACGAAAAAGGCATTTATTGACAAAAAAGGCATAAAAATGCATGTATTTCCACCACCAAAATATGGTTAAAAAATGATAATATAAAGGTATTCTACATTAAATGACCAAAGTTCCCTGGTTGCACATAATTACTAGCATCTGTTTCAAATTATCTGATTTTAAACTATGCCATCTGTCAGGCAGAACATGCTTCAGTTGTGAAAAACGTCTTTCGACCTAAGCTTAGGTCACTGGTGCATACCCAAAACAAGTTACAGACTCTATATTCATGTCGATATCTAGTGCATTACAACTACCTTTGAGAACTTTAGCTATGTTTTGTACTTCTTCAAGATCTTGATAGCTAAAATCACTCTCTCATACTTTCCTTGTATGTCTTTACCTACATCGCCAGGAGCTTTACGGATATCGTCAGTTACTTTGTTGAAAACCTGCAAGTTTTTCACTAATGTTTCGCCATGTTTCTCAAGTGAAGTGATAGCTTGTGGGAAGTTTGAATTGGAAGCAAATACTCCTTTGATGGTTCACCTGCCTCCAGTGTACCGATTACCACATTGGCAACATACCTACCCACAGCATCGGTTGTCCCATCTATTGAGATCCATATTTTGTTGCATGCAACTTCATCTCTAATTTTCTGCACAACAAGATTGGAGTTGCTATCAACATAATTTTTTCGTAATGATGACTCGCTTGGTATATGTTCCTCAGTGTATTTCTCAAAAAAAAACTCTGAGAGGTTTGTTTTCCAATTTCCACAGTGGCATTCCAGCATCAATGAATGCCTTGCACAGATCACTCGTAAACTCAGATTTGTGACTGGAGCCAGCAGTAAATGTGGTGAGGTGACAAGCTTGGGTATTTCACTTCTGTAGTCCTAGCGGTATCAACATTGACTTCTCTAATTTTAGATAGCCCTTATGTTCTCCCTCCTCCCCCTCACCCTTCCCAGCTCTCCTTCTAGTCCTACTGTCTCCGCCTTTTCCTTTCTTTTCCCCTCCCCCCTTGCAGTCAGAAACTGGTGAATTGATCATGGGGAACATGGACATGGCAGACCAATTGAATAACTACTTTGGTTCTGTCTTCTAAGGAAGACATAAATAATCCGCCGGTAATAGCAGGGGATCGGGGGTCAAATGAGATGGAGGAACTGAGTGAAATCCAGGTTAGCAGGAAGTGGTGTTAGGTAAATTGAATGGATTAAAGACCGATAAATCCCCAGGGCCAGATAGGCTGCATCCCAGAATACTTAAGAAAGTAGCCCCAGAAATAGTGGATGCATTAGTGATAATTTTTCAAAACTCTTTAGATTCTGGAGTAGTTCCTGGGGATTGGAGGGTAGCTAATGTAACCCCACTTTTTAAAAAGGGAGGAAGAGAGAAAACAGGGAATTACAGACCAGTTAGTCTAACATTGGTAGTGGGGAAAATGCTAGAGTCAGTTATTAAAGAAGGGATAGCAGTACATTTGGAAAGTGGTGCAAGCATTGGACAAAGTCAGCATGGATTTATGAAAGGTAAATCATGTCTGATGAATCTTATAGAATTTTTTGAGGACGTAACTAGTAGAATGGATAAGGGAGAACCTGTGGATGTGTAATATCTGTGCATTCAAAAGGCTTTCGATAAGGTCCCACATAAGAGATTAGTATACAAATTTAAAGCACACGGTATTGGGGGTTCAGTATTGATGTGCATAGAGAACTGGCTGGCAGACAGGAAGCAAAGAGTAGGAGTAAATGGGTCATTTTCAGAATGGTAGGCAGTGACTCGTGGGGCACCGCAAGGCTCAGTGCTGGGACCCCAGCTATTTACACTATATATTAATAATCTGGATGAGGAAATTGAATGCAACATCTCTAAGTTTGCGGATGACACGAAGCTGGGGGACCATGTTAGCTGTGAGGAGGATGCTAGGAGGCTGCAAGGTGACTTGGATAGGTTGGGTGAGTGGGCAAATGCATGGCAGTTGCAGTATAATGTGGATAAATGTCAGGTTATCCATGTTGGTGGCAAAAACAGGAAAGTAGACTATTATCTGAATGGTGGACGATTAGGAAAAGGGGAGATGCAACGAGGCCTCGCTGTCATGGTACACCAGTCATCGAAAGTAGGCATGCAGGTGCAGCAGGCAGTGAAGAAAGCGAATGGTATGTTGGCATTCATAGCAAATGGATTTGAGTACAAGAGCAGGGATGTACAGGGTCTTGGTGAAGTCACACCTGGAGTATTCAGATTCAGATTCAATTTTAATTGTCATTGTCAGTGTACAGTATAGAGACAACGAAATGCATTGCGTACAGTTTTGGTCTCCTAATCTGAGGAAAGACATTCTTGCATAGAGGGAGTTCAGAGAAGGTTCACCAGACTGATTCCTGTGATGGCAGGACTTCCAAATGAAGAAAGACTGGATAGACTCGGATTGTACTCACTGGAGTTTAGAAGATTGAGGGGGGATCTTATAGAGACTTACAAAATTCTTAAGGGGTTGGACAGGCCAGATGCAGGTAGATTGTTCCCGATGTTGAGGAAGTCCAGAACAAGGGGTCACAGTTTAAGGATAAGGGGGAAGTCTTTTAGGACCGAGGTGATAAAATCATTTTTCACACAGAGAGTGGTGAATCTGTGGAATTCTCTGCCACAGAAGGTAGTTGAGGCCAGTTCATTGGCTATATTTAAGAGGGAGTTAGATGTGGCCCTTGTGGCTAAAGGGATCAGGGGGTATGGAGAGAAGGCAGGTACAGGATACTGAGTTGGATGATCAGCCATGATCATATTGAATGACGGTGCAGGCTCGAAGGGCCGAATGGCCTATTCCTGCACCTATTTTCTATGTTTCTATGTTTCTATCAGTCTGATGAAGGATCTCGACACAAAACGCTGTCTATTCCTTCTCTCCAAAGATGCTGCCTCACCCACTGAGTTTCTCCAGCATTTTTTGTCTATCTTCGATTTTTCCAGCATCTGCAGTTCTTTCTTAAATATATCTTAGAGAAAGCTGAACCAGTGGGCAGCAGCACAAACGAATGTACGACCAACGTGGCGCCCCCAGTTTTTCCCTGGTGGTGGAAATGTTCTTGTTATACTATGTTAACACATTAATAATAACATTAATATTAATGTGTTAACATAGAAAACGTTATTATAATTATGGTACAATTAGAGAAAGTAGCATGGCCTTTTAGCAAAACAGCAAAAAAAGGCAGATTTAGGCACTTGATTGTGAAAAAGGCATGATCTTGGTGAAATCATCTAAAAAGGCATGAAAAGGCACATGGCATTCATGGCAAAATCCTGGCTCTACCCATGACCCTACTACGGCTTTTTCGTTGAGCAGACTATCTTGCTCCACTATAGGATCTTTGGTTTCCAGTCTTCATGAGATGGAGAGTGTGGAGGAAAGTGGCGCTCTAAGGGCAGTCCACGTCTTTCACCAGCTCATTGGAACTTTTCCCAATTCCATAATGACTGTCTGACAACTTGGCCCTCACCAGATCTGGCGTCTCTCAGCCGTAAATGGAGTTCACCTCCTGGACGCTCAACTCGTAGCCCACCCGCTCCTTCCTGAAGCGGATATCAACAGCTGTAATCCGCTGGTGGGACTGTGGAGGATCGTGAATCCCAGTCAAAGTAGTGAACATTGTTGTGTACAATGTGGTATCTTGGTCCTCGTGACTGGAACTGGAGGGGGCCATAGGTTTTAAACTTCTGGTGAGGTCTCAGCGATGCGTAGTTGGGATCTAAATCCGTCCTTTGGATATCTCTCGCTCTCTCACTCCCTCTCTCTCACCCTCTCGCCTCGGCATTCCTGGAATCATTTGGCATTTTGTGGGGATGGCTGCATCTGCGGTTCCTTCCTGTTGGGGGTGGGGGGAACCCTGGCCCATGGCGGCTCCTGGTCCATTCTCTCCGCGGTGTCACCTGGCCCGCTGAATTCCTCCAGCACTCTGTGCTTTTTGTTTGGCTCTGGAGTTGAAGGTGGACCCAGGGGCGGTTTGGGTGGTTCAGCTGGACGGGCGGCGGCTCTGGGGAGTGGGTGGCGTTTCGGGTCGAGACCCTTCTGCAGACAATCACAAGTACTCTCACCGACGAGAGTTCAGTTCACTCTGAAGAAGGGTCTTTTCTCCGGTGTCGCTGCCTGTCCCGCTGAGTTACTCCAGCTTTATGTATAACTTCAATTGCAAGAGTTAAATAAAAAACACAGAATGCTGGAGGAACTCAGCGGGCTAGGCAGCATATGTGGAGGGAATGGATTAGGAGTTCTTTTGGGCCAGGGTTCTTCTTCAATAGGAAGGAACTGCAGATCAAAGATACTAGAGCGGATACTAGCAGATCAGGAATGATATTCTTCCGATTTTAGTGTTTTCTGTTTGTCAATTTTTTGTGCCCAGTTATTTGGCGGCCAATCAACCGTTGTCTCTAAGGGGGTCATGTCCAATCACCGACCAGCTTCCCTTAAAATTCCCATCCAATCAACAAATCGGTCTCCTCGCGTCCAATCAGCTGCTATCTCCAAGGGCATTGTGTCCAATCACATAATGCGCTGGTCACTCAGCGGCCAATCAGACACAGTCTCCGAGGGGCATTTTGATCAATGTATAACTTCAATTTCCCTCACCGAAGCAGACGATGGTTGCAGCCAACACAGAGAGAATGAGAGAGAGAGAAAGATGCAAGAAAGCAGCTATGACATATAATACACAATAAACTATATTATAAATACACAATGAGTAAAATCATTAAGATGTAGAATCAAGGAACCACAGGTGCTGGTTTAAAAAAAAAGACACAACATTTTGGAGAAACTAAGCGGGTCAGGCTGCATCTTTGGAAAACATGGAGAGATGATGTTTCGGGTCAGGGCCTTTCTTTAGAAAAACATTACCATGTATTATAAAATTCATTATGACATATGACAATCATTAACATATATTATAAAGAAACTAAATTACTGAACCTTGCAACACTTCACTAATAGCCAGGGAACCTGTAAAAGACTTGGTAATTCCTATTTATTCACTGTCCATTGAGTAATCCTATATCTATGCTAATATAACGAATCCAAATCATAAAAATGTTTTTCCTAATTGGCTCGCCCCAAACATTTCATCATTTGGAATTCCACATATTAATTCAATACTTAACCATCCTATTTCTATTGAAAACTATCATATTTCTCATCCACATAATTCCTTACCATTTATTATACTTGATATCATCTGCATAAATCATTGTTTCCCATCTCTATGACCTTGGCATTCTTCTGAAATTAGTGGTCTCGACAACTGGTCTGGCTATTCCAAATATGTTTTTGAGACAGCTCAATATTTCCTCAGTTTTTTTCTGCCACCTCCAATCTTTATAATTCTGTAAATCTCATGTACTTTGCAGTTTTATAAACCTGCCTTGCTGACTCTCAGCATGTCTGAGACCACAAATGCGGTTCATAAGGTGGCCAACAGTGGGCAGCAGAGACCTGCTTTTTCAGTTATTGACCGGCTATCGTTTTACACCCTTAATTTCTAGACGTTAGACTTTCAGACTTTAGAGATGCAGCGCGGAAAAAGGGCCTTCAGCCCAACGATTCCACGCTGACCAGCCATCACCCCGTACAATAACACTACCCTACACACTAGGGACAATTTACAATTTTTACCAAAGTCAATTTACCTACAAACCTGCACATCTTTGGATTGTAGGAGAAAACAGGAGCACTCAGAGAAAACCCATGCCATCACATGAAGAAAGTACAGACTCCATACAGACAACAGCTGTTGTCAGGATCAAACTCAGGTCTCTGGCACTGTAAGGCAACAACTCCACCGCTGCACCACTGTGCCGCCCTAACTATTAGGTGTGGCATAATAAGTCAGAAGCTCCTTCAGAATATCAGTGAGCGGTTGAACTGCATAAAATTGAAATAGGCAGAGTTTGATTCTGATGCTACATTGTGAATTGTACATTGTGAACTGGGCCCATAATTCAGGTTGCATGTACCCAGCAGTGCTGACGGGCCAGGCTATCTATGGAAGAAATAGACAGGTGATGTTTTGGGTCGGACCCATCTTCAGGAAGATAGTGTGGGAAATGTCCATGTCATTAATATCCATATAAATAATGGTTAAGCAATGAGGGAATGAAGAAAAATTGTATTACAATTATCAAGGTTTCAATTGGTAGTAAATTAAATTTTCTTAATTTGTCAATTGGGTGGGACAGAATGTTGGATTGCGTGCTGCACCTTATGCCATCAAACCACGTTCTAACTGCTGTACGGTGGAAAGTAGGAGAATAAGTTGTCAAATGCAGTTTCAATAGCTGTGGTAATGCAGCGGTAACCTATAGCAGATGATCTTAGCAGTAGTAATCGTGACAGCGATTGTTAGTATAATTCCTGCATGAATGGACCTCTGCAGATAATTCTATTGTAGGTGGCATGCCGGCAATTTACAAAAATACATATTAGGAGCAGGAGGGATCGCTCACCTTTTAATAATCACAATCTGATTGTATCTCCATTTTGATTTACCCCTGCTAACCTTTCACCCCTATGCTGATCAAGAATATATCTATCTCTACATTGAAAATATTGAAAAACGTTTTCCATTCTCATTTGAAGAAAGGACTTGTGAGAGAATGATTATTAATTTAATCGCTGACTTAAATGGTTGTCTCCTAATTTTAAATTATGACCCCGAGTTCTTGGTTCGCCCACAACGAAACATCCTCCCCACATCCACCCAGTTAAAACAGCTCAGGATACATGTAAATGTTTCAATCAATTTCCCATCACTCTTCTTAACTCAAGTGGATTCAAGTTTAACCTTCCCTCATAAGACAATCTGCTCATTCCAAAGCTGAAACGAAACTTCCTGCATATTGTATTTAATTCCCAGCCTACCATTCTGTTCACACTACTGGTTGCTTGCTGTTTCTCTGTACAGGCCATTTGTGAATCATGCTGTAGGGCTCAGATCTTTCTGCAACTCAAACCTCTGCAAGTTCTCATCATTTATACACCATGTTTATTGTATTTTATTTTTCCTGCCATATTTTCATATTTCACCACATTGTATGCCTCTTGCCAGATCTCTGTCCAGAACCTGGGGCACAGGAGAGGAATGGAAGGAGGAAATTGAGGGGGGTGTGGGAGAAGAAAAGGGTGAGTTGTAGTTGCTTTAAGCTTCAGTAATGAATTTATTACCAAAGACGTGCAGGTTTGTAGGTTAATCTGGCTGGTGTAAATCAAAGATCCTATAGGATCTTTGGTATAAATTATCCTTAGTGATTAGGATAGAACTAGTGCACGCACGGGTGATCACTGGTTGGTGTGGACTCAGCGGGCTGAAGGCCTGTTTCCACACTGTATCTCCAAACTATCTGTAACTCCACTATCAGTTGAACAAAAAACAAAGTGCTGGAAGAACTCAGCGGGTCAGGCAATATCTGGAGGGAAATGGATCGACAATGATACAGGTAGGAAGACCCTAGTTCAAACTCAGTTGTTTCCAAAATAATTTCCTTAAATCCCCTTCACAACTCATTTTCCTGTCTGTTTTTGTGACTTTATCAGATGTAGCGACCATAGCTTTGATGCCTTTATCCAAGTCATTCATGCAAATTGTAAACAATTGAGATCCCAACACTGATTCCTGCGGCATATCCCGTGACACATCTTGATAAGCAGAAGAAGAACCATTGATGCCTTCTGACTGTTTCTTGTCAGCATGCTCATGCACTGCCCTCTACCAACAGGTATGTCTCAATTCTCAGCAGGTAAGGGTGGAGGGATCACGGCTGCTAGCATGATAAGAAATATAGATATCCAAGTTGAAAGAACGGATGGCATTCATAACATTATCTTGTTTCAAAGTGAAGTGGTTTTGATGTGTTTTAGTCTTGTAGTCTTGTAGGAATCTCAGCAACCATTTGCCTTTAAGGAAGCTCTCACAAACAGCAGGCACGGTGGCGCAGCAGTAGAGTTGCTACTTTGCAGAGCCAGAGCCGAGTTCAATCTTGACTACGGGTGCATTTGCCTCTGTATGCAATTTGCATGTTCTCCCCTGTAACAACATAGATTTTCTCCAGTTTCCTCCTACATTCCAAAGACATGCAGGTTTGTAGGTTAATTGGCTTCTGTAAATTGCCCCTAGTGTGGATGGTAGAACTAGTGTATGGGGATCGCTGCTCGGCTTAGACTTGGCGAGCCCGTTTCTACTCTGCATGTCCCAGTTAAACTAAACTAAGCAATAACCAGCAATTGTGTTTTTGCATGACAGATAAATATCAGCTGGTGCAGAAAGCTTAATTCCCCTGAATTGCATAGTGTTGTTAGATCAGAGGAATACATGAGACTTCCTTATCTTTCCATTGCCTGCTTTTGATTGAAACATACAGCATGAAAACAGGCCCTTTCACTGAATCCACGCCGGCCATTGATCACCCATTTGCACTAGGTCTATGCTATGCCTCTTTCATAGCCACTACCTCCAAATTAGGAGCAAATTACAGAGACCAATTAACCTACAAGCCTGTAGGTCTTTGGGAGACTGGGGCACTCAGAGGAAACCTACATGGTCACAGGGACAACTTGCAACCTCCACACAGAAAACACCCAAGGACTGGACTTTGGAAATGGAATAATTGTGCCAAAAATGGCATCCTTAACCCCCATCTTTGTTTGGTATGCGAACTGCAAGGGGTCCGGATAGGGTTTAACCAGGAGTCGCAGGTGAGTGAGTACCAGGCACGTGCCGTCAGGGTAGGCAAGGTAGGCACGTGCCTTCCCTGACTAAAATTATAACATAGTAATAACTAAATATAAATAATAAAGGCATGGGAGAATTATGCCTATGTAAGAGATCGATCTCTGAGGTAGGCATAATTCTACGTGCCTTTCATCCGCAGCGCTTGTAACATGGGAAGGTCTGTGCAGCCCACGTGCCGTCAGCAGAAATTCTGCCTTTGCGGCACTGCGCATGCGCATCAGTCGACTGCGCATGCGCAGCGCAAGTTTCTTGGCGGGGTTTTCAAATATGGATTGTCAATATTTTAAGTGTATGTTAGGTAACAAAGAGAGAAGAATGGAGTTTGTGTACCAATAATGTGGTAAGTACATTTTGTGTTTATGTTTTTAAATACCGTATTTCCTGGGGTGTGGGGGTGGGGGGGAGAGCTCCTTTCACAGCGTTTGGCGAGTCTGGCCCGGGGTAAAGTTGCAGGGAGGGCACGAATGTTATGAATGGGATAATGCCACTTGCGACGCTCCTTGCACGGAGGCGAGGAATGACAAGGCAATGAGGCCGGGGGGGGGGGGGGGGAGAGAGAAGTAGCTCGGGTGGGTGAGCGGCCGTCGGGCCGGACAGCGGAACCAGCCGCCACCTTAGCTCCTTCTGCCGGTCCCCGCTCACCTCTGGCAGCTCTCCGTCTAAACACCTCTCTCCTGCCGCTCGCTGGCCTCACTCATGTCCTTAAATTCCGACAGCGCCATTGAGGTTACTCGGCTGTGGGAATTTAAGGATTTTCAGGAAGCCGCTGACATGAGTGAAGTCGGCGAATAGCAGGTAACAGGTGTTCCGTCAGAGAGCATTGCCAAAGGTGAGCAGGCCGGCAGAAGGCGTTGAAGTGGCAGCCAGTTCTGCTGTCGGGTCCCGGTGGCCGCTGGCAGCTCCCCGAGCTGCTTCTATCCCCAGCTACAGTGCGTGGCTTTGTGCCCGGAGAGCTGCGGTAGCGGTGAGTGAGTGAGTTACTGGCAGTATCGCTGACACCCTCCTTCTCAACACTCGTACCCTCCCCACAACTTTACCCCTGGCACAGACTCTCCACACGCTGTGAAAGGAACTGTTCCCCCAATTTGTCTAGGACTAGGAAGCCTAGGAAGGGCAAATTGAAATGTCACTGTTTTTTAAATTTATTTATTTATTTATCGGAGATAACAATCTGCGCATGCGCGGTTTAATTTTTTTTTTTAAAGCGGACTAAGTGCCTACCCTGAGTAATTACCCACGGCACGTGCCTGGTGAGTACCAGTCTCTCCAGGGACTTCATGATGTGCGAAGTCAGCGCCACCGGTCGTTGGTCATTGGAGGAGCTGGGGCACGTCCTCCTTGGTACAGGAACCAGGCAGGATGTCTTCCACATCACAGGAACCCTTTCAAGGCTCCAGCTAAGGTTGAAAGATATGCTGGAGTACTCCGCACAACTGGCTGGCACACGCCTAGAGTACCCTAGGGCTGACACCATCGGGACCTGTAGCTTTGTCTGGGCAGAGTCTTCTCTGCTCCTTCCTCACCTGCTCAGCCTTTCCTCAGGTGTGACAAAGAAAGGGCAGAGGAAGTGGACCAGGGGGATTGAGGGGGAGAATCTGTCGGGAAGCAGGGGGGAGGGTGGGCAGAGGCCCTACCATCAAATCTATTAAAACACATAATAAAGAAACCATTGCTGGTTCAGTCACATGCCTGAATGCTAATGACTTACCTGGGTACTGCTGGTCACCGTGACCAAAACTTGGCATCACTTTCCATTTGGGGCTTAACCATTTTCTATGAAGTATCAGCATGTCTGCTTCATATTCTACAGGTCAGGCAGCATCTGTGGAGGCAATGGACAGCCTATGTTTTGGGTTGGGACTCTCGTTCAATCTGTTGTTCCAGAAATGTGTTTTTTTCCCTCAAGATTCCAGCATCTGCAGTTTCTTGTCTCTGCTGGATACTTAAGTTTTTTGTTCATTCTAATTGTGTCTTGCACTAATGTCTTGTTTTTTTATACGGTCTTCTTTCTTTTAGAAATGTTATCCTTAATTTATGTCTGTGTCTTTGTGTGAGTCCATGTGCCTGTGATACTCAGGCAAGATTTCCATTGTGCCAGCGCATGTCTCGAACTGACTTGTGAAATCAAGAATAACATGTTTTGAAACTGTAAATCAAAAAAAAATGCTGATGCTGGGAATTTGGCACATAAGCTGGAAACGCTGGGAAAACTCAGTAGGTCCAATCATTGTTTCAATGGTATTTTATTGCCACATGTAGCGAGGTACAGTGAAATTAATTTTTGTATACAGCTCAGTACAAGTATCACAATCCATAAGCACTTAGATGCCTAAGATAGACACAAAATGCTGGAGTAACTCAGTGGGGCAGGCAGCCTCTCTGGAGAGAAGGAATGGGTGATGTTTTGGGTCGAGCGAGGGTATTGGGGCAGGTGTTGCATCTCCTGCAGTTACAGGGGAAGGTACCTGGGGAGGGATTAGTTTGGGTGGGAAGGGAGTTAACCAGGGAGGTGCGAACGGAACGGCCTCTGCGGAAGACGGAAAGGGGTGGAGATGGGAAGATGTGATTAGTGGTGGGTTCCCGTTGGAGGTGGCGAAAAAATTGAAGGCTTAAGTGTTGTATGTTGATAGGGTGAAAGGTAAGGACAAGGGGGAGGGGGAGCAAGGGCATAGCTGTGGGTTACCGAGATGACACGCATGAGGGCCTCATTTATGATGGAAGAGGGGAATCCCCATTCTCTAAAGAATGAGGACATCTCAGATGTCCTGGTATGCAACACCTCATCTTGGGCATAAATGTGGTATAGATGGAGGAATTGAGAGTAAGGAATTGAGTCTTTTCAGGAGGCAGGATGGGAAGAAGTGTAGTCGAGATAGTTGTGGGTCAGTGGGTTTGTAATAGACGTCAGTCGATAGTGATGGAGACGGTGAGATCAAGAAAGGGGATGGAGGTGTCGGGGATGGTCCAAGTGAGTTTTAGTGCAGAAGGGAAATTGGTGGTGAAGTTAATGAAGTCTGCAGATTGCAGGGTGGGAAGAAGTGTAGTTGAGATAGTTTTTAACCTTTAGTTTAGTTTAGTTTATTGTCATGTCTACCGAGGTACAGTGAATAGCTTTTGCTGCATGCGCACTAGTCAGCAGAAAAACAAAACATGATTACAATCGAGCTATTCACAATGTAGAAATACAACAGTATACTGTGTACAGCAGTGTCCAAGAAGTTTGAACTGGATCATCTCAGCCCTACTCCTTATAACCCAGGAAGCTGCAGCCAAGGGGAGAGTGGAAACGGGGCAGGAAAAAAAGGGGGACAAAGTGGAAAACCCACTACTAACACAAGATAGACACAAAATGCTCAGCGAGACAGGCAGCATCTCCAGAGAGAGGGAATGGGTGACATTTTGGGTCGAGACCCTTCTTCAGACTGAGAGTCAAGGGAGTGGTAGTCTAGAGATATGGAAGGGTAAGTTGTGAAAGTGACAGATCAAAGCAGAAGATGATAAGGAAATGTAAGGTAGACAAAAATGCTGGAGAAACTCAGCGGGTGAGGCAGCATCTATGGAGCGAAGGAATAGGTGACGGTTCAGGGCAAGACGGCCAGGGTCAGTCTGAACCAGGGTATCGACCCGAAACGTCCCCTATTCCTTCACAACATAGATGCTGCCTCGCCCGCTGAGTTTCTCCAGCATTTTTGTCTTCCTTCGATTTTTCCAGCATCTGCAGTTCTTTCTTAAACATAAGGAAATGTAGAATGGTCCATTGTTAGCTGAGAGGAACGTGACAAGGAGGCATGCGATCAGTAAAATTAGGAGGACAGTGAAATTAGGCGGAGAACTAGGGTGGGGGAGGGATGGGGAAAGCAAGCGTTACTTCAAGTTGGACAAATCAATATTCATACCACTGGGTTGTACCTACTAATGGTACCTTATTTGACAGGCTCGTAAGAAGCCTGAGACTGCCGGCACCTCGTATTGAGGCCGGAATGAGCTTCTGTGAGAAATTCAAGGTAACCAGTGCATCTGCACTGACGGCAAGGGACTGCACCCCCACGCGGACCCGGACCTTCTTGTCATTACTGTCCGCCATTTGAAATAAGCCGGCGCTACCTCAAAGGCCGTGGAACTTAACACCGCCCACCTGCAGCTTCGACCTCGGGAGTGAGATGGTGCGGGGGAGAGAGAAGACTTTGCCTTCCATCACAGTGAGGATGAGATTCACTGTGATGGATGTTTGTGTGAATTGAATTGTCTGTGTATTTTTTTTAATTTTTTTTTTAATGATTTATGTATGGCATGTAGAAACGGAGTTTCGTTCTAGCCTCTCTGAGGGTCGAATGACAAATAATAAAATCAAATCAAATCAAATCAAATCAAATGATGTGAGTTCACCCTACTACGAGTATCCGCGTAGTCATGGTTGACTTGGAGTTAACCCAAGACGCCACAATGCTTTGTTAATTGTAGGTTCAAATTATATTGTCGCATTCAAAGTTTGAGCATAAACACCTTGGGCTTTATTTCTCACCCTCAGTGAAAGCACCAAACATTTGTGCGAAAGTTGGTTTTCAAGCCCTATCTGCTGGAGATAATGTTAACTTTTTAGAGGACAATTTACACATTGTAGTTTATAAGATATATTTTTTCAGTTAATCTATGCACAACACTTAAATCGCCAAGGAAGTGCTACTGGACATTGATTTTAAGTACCTGCTCTCAACAAAGGATGTTGTTTGTTATTAGCTCCGTCTATAGAAGTGATAATATTAGCAACAATGTCAAAGCCCTCAAAGGGTAGCCATAAGGAAAGGGCATTACTGCTTGTACATTGATAGGAAATGGGAGTCCAGTGCGATAAAACTGGAAATTGAGTTTTCTGAACAGGGATGGCAGAAACTGGACATGAGTTGTGGTGAATAATTGTGTGAGGCAGCTTTGCTTTGGGCATGATCTTAAGATGCAGACGGGGAAAAATACCTTACAGAAATGAATACAATATGGTCCTCTTTGTTGTCAATTTAACATGCAAACTCCACACAGACCATACATGAGGTCTTTTAAGCGAATAGTATAAAAACGTATACAAATGCAGGAACAATCAGCTATCAACCCTATATATGGGCCATGCAGCCTTTTTCACACAAAGGGTGGTGTGTGTATGGAACGAGCTGCTGGTGGAGGTAATTGAGGCAAGTACTATCGCAATATTTAAGAAACATTAGACAGGTGCATGGATAGGATAAGTTTAGAGAGATATGAGCCATATGCAGGCAGGTGGATAAGTGTAGATGGGCATGTTGGCATCCTTCTAAACCTTTCCTAATTGCCTATCCATTACTAGGGTGTTGCAAGGACTTGAGGATTTGAGCTTTAGGGAGAGGTTGAGCAGGCTGGGACTCTATTCATTGGAGCGCAGGAGGATGAGGGGTGATCTTATAGAGGTTTATAAAATCATGAGGGGAATTGCTCGAAATGACACACAGTCTCTTGGCCAGAGTAGAGGAATCACGAACCATAGGGTTTCAAAGGTTTTTTATTGTCAGTGTACCAATTAAGGTACAGTGATATGCGAATTACCATACAGCCATACTAGAAAAGCAACGAGATACACAACTACATAAAAGTTAACATCAACATCCACCACAGTGATTTCCCCACATTTCTCACTGTGATAGAAGGCAATAAAGTTTAATCTTCTTCCCTCATTTTTCTCCCGTGGTCGGGGCAGTCGAACCACCCATCGGGGCGATCGATGTTTCAGCAGCTGGCGGTTGAAACTCCTGCGTCAGGGTGATTGAAGCTTCCACTTCGGGGCGATCAAAGCTCCTGCATTGGGCATTCGAAGCTCCTGTGGCTTGGAGTTCCCGAAGTCGGACTCCTACCAGAGACCGCGAGCTCCTCGATGGTACGTCCGCAGGCACCCATGATGCAGCATGAAGTCAGTCTCCAGCAAGAGGCCGCCAACTTCTCGAAGTTAGGCCGCAGTGAGGAAGGAAATACGATGCGGGAAAAAATCGCATCTTTGTCGAGGTAAGAGATTAGAAAAAGTTTCCTTCAATCCCCTCCCCCCCCCCCCCACATAAAACAAGCTAAAGAACACTAAAAACATACATTTAACACATACTAAAAAAAACACCAAAGAAGGAAAGGACAGACAGACTGTTGGCGAACCAGCCATGGCTGGCACCACCTGGTGATCCAGAGGGCATAGGTGGTAGTTGAGGCAGTTACTATCGCAATGTTTAAGAAACATTAGACAGGTACATGGAGAGGATATGTTTAGAGCAAGGGTTCCCAACCTGGGGTAAATTTACCCCCGGGGGTAAGTTGCGCGAACTCAGGGGGTAAATTTGTTGATTCTGGATTTGTACATATTTTATCTCATTGACTGACTGCGTTTGGTATCTGTTCATCATTAGTTGTTCATAAATAATTGAAATAACATTGTTATGTGCTATTAAAGTTGCCAGGGGTAAAGTTGTAGGGACAATAAGGTTGAAAACGCCTGGTTTAGAGAGATATGAGCTAAATGCAGGCAGGTGGGCTAGTGTAAGACAATAGACAATAGGTGCAGGAATAGGCCATTCGGCCTTTCGAGCCAGCACCTCCATTCAATGTGATCATGGCTGATCATCCATAATCAGTACCCCGTTCCTGCCTTCCCATATCCCCTGACTGTGTAGATGGGGCATGTTGGCCGGTGTGGGTAAGTGTGGCCAAAGGGCTTGGTTCCACGCTGTATGACTATGACTGTGCAATTGCTCTTTAGGTGAATAAAATTGTTGAGGCTGAGGGAAATTTACAGACCAGAGGAATGCGTGCAATGGAGGCACAAGGAACTCCAGATGCTGGAATTTGAAGTGTTACTGGTGCCCACCCTTGGAGCATGGTTAACACAATGCCAATATCCCAGGTCTGGGGGGATTTGAGTTGAGAATACCCCTCATAAGTTTAGACACCAAGGGGTGAGACCCAACTGCAAGATGATCTATACCTAGTCCGAGATATGAGGATAAGGCACTCCTGGCACAGTTGATGGCACTGTAACTTAAACCTTCATCAAAATGAAGGCTCACCAGGAACTCCAGCACTTCCGTAATGGTGGCTGTGTCAAATGTGGTGTTTGTCTTGGTACAAAACACCTCCCGTTTCTTGACATAAGTGAGGTATTGTTTCCTGGTGGACTCCCTGCACAATGCTGTGATGATATTCATTGTTCGGTCTGAAAGTCCAAATTCCAGGAGTGGCCTTTTCAAACCCTGCAAACCAATAGGTTCATCCGGTCATGACACGGGTGACTCTCTCCTGTCACAGGATGTACCAGTAAACCCGGACGTTTGGGTATTGGAATGCATGGTTCTGAGACCATGTCCAGTACCACAGGGAACCATGGTTGAGTAGGCCAGTCGGGTACAACCAGAATACCCGATGTGGAGTCTTGAATTTTCTGCAAGACCCAACTGATGAGGCAGAAGGGGGGAAATGCATAGAAAAACAAAGTGTAGCAAGAAAGCATCCATCGCTACTGCCCCAGGGTCTGGTTCCCATGCAACATATGTTGGTATTTGGTGATTGAGTCTGGATGCAAAAAGGTTGATATCAAGTCACCCATACCGAGCTCGATATCGGCAAACACTTTGTGGTCCAACATCCATTGGGTGTTGTCATTAACCTTGCGTGACCTGGTGTCCGCCACTGTATTTAGCTTACCCGGATGGTAAGTCGCTGATATCCAAATGTTCCTTTCTAAGCACCAGTGCCAGATTGTATTGACCAATTCATCACAAGATATCGACTTAATTCCACCCATATGATTGATGTAAGCCACCATGGTGGTATTATCAATTTGTAGGCGTACATGCAGATGGTGCATGTCCGAACAGTAAGCCCGGAGTCCATGAAATGCTCCCAGCATTTCTAGATGATTAATTCCCAGTGCCGGGAGTAAAATTACTTCATGTGCATTCCATCTACCACCGCAACTGGAGGTGGTATTAGTTGCTCCCCAGCCGTGAGCGCTGGCGCCAGTTTGTAGTATAACCGAGGGGTTTGTGATTGTAATAGGATTAGTGCAATGTCGAGCAGTGTCTATCCATCATTGTAATTCCAATTTTGCTTTTGCTGGTAATTGCATTGGCCGGTCAAAATGGCCAGCATGATGTTTGAGTGCTGCAATTTTTGCTCTTTGTAGGTTTTGGTAAGGCAAGGGCCCAAATTGTGTGGCTGGAAAGGCAGCCACAAGCTTCCCAATTAACCTGGCTCCTTGCTGAATAGATGGTTTACTGATGCCAGCAAGGCTGTTACATGCTTCTATCAAGTCTGACGCTTTGTTCGGTGGCAAAGTGACAGATATATGAACAGAGTCAATCGTGAATCCCAAATAGTCCATAGTGGTAGAAGGCATAAATTTGGATTTGTCTGGATGGATGATAAACCCCAGTTTTTGAAATAAGTGCTCAGTGGTTGAGACAACCAATTTGGCCAACCCCAAGGTTTTCCCCACAATTAAAATGTCATCGGGGTATGCCATAACAATATGTTTTTGTTTTCTGAGACACACTAAAGCTGGTTTCAATAATTTGGTAAACAGTCTGGGTGCTGATGTTAATCCATTAGGCAGCGCTTTATACTGCCAGAGCTGCCCCATCCAGGCAAATTTCAAATATCTGCGATGATCTTTGTCTATTGGTACTGAATAGTATGCATCTTTTAGGTCGATGCAAGCCTCTTGGAAACTAGTTGTTTGGCAGTAACAAAAGTTTCCATTTTGAAGTGGGCGTACTGCACAAAAGTATTCAGTTGTGTCAAATCAGTAATGATGCAGCATCCGCCATCTTTTTTATTTTTGGTGAAGATGTTCGATACAAACTCATGAGATTCATTTTTGGTTTTCTCAATTACTCCTTTCGTATGTAGTCTTAAGAGTTCAGCATGGCCTTCTATCTTTTCTTTCTGTGAAAGTACAAACTTTCAAGTAGGTACATGCTGAACAGGTAGGGAATGTTTGTGAACAAATTCAATTTTGTATCTCTGAATACTTTGCAGTATGAAAGAATCAGAAGTTATAGAACTCCATGCATCCCAAAACAAGTGCGGTATTTAGCTGCGGTGCCATTGATGACCTGTTCCTGAAGTTGATTCGTTGCCATATAGTTTATACTGGCTGCCAATTTCGGCTGCAACGGCAGTCCTTTTTGGGTAGGCATCGCGTATTTTGATACCATGGCCAGTAGCTCCTCTTCTGGCACCCCTAGCATTGGTGTTTCTTCAGTTACACTCCCCTCTTCAGAGTCAGCCCAGTTCTGACTCCTTATGCTCCCCTGCGAAGAGGGTGAGACATTTGGCAGCCATGTAAAGGGTGCTGCCGTGGGTCTGCGAGGAGACTCACTGTGACCATACTCCTGCTGTAGCAGGTCACGTTGGAGCAACTGCTCCACCATCCGCTCCATGCGGGATAATCGACCGCTGTCGCTTCCTGCCGGTGGGGTGTCCTCCAGTCCAGACCCAGCCGAGTCAACGGGCGTGCCCGACTTCCGGGTGGTTTTGCCGTCAGTCCGAGGAGCGCCTGCGGCCTGTAGCGGCGTGAAGTCGGGGGCTGCGGTTTGAATCAGCAGCTCTGGAGAACTCGACCACTGCTGGCTGCCCGCTTCGCGGTCCTCGGCAGCTAGTTTGGCAGCGGCTCGTTTGGACTTCATCCTCGATTCCATCTTGATGTGCTCTGTAAGGAAAATACTTAACAGAGCCCACAACGACCTCAGGAATGGTAAGTACTTACCTGCGGGCCGTTTTTAAACTTACGCTGGAGGAGCGACACGTGACTCCGAAGTAAAATAGGATAAAAATGTCGCTGTCAAAGGTTAGAGAAAAAAATTCAATGGAGCAAATGGAACAATGGAGAGTGGTGGATCTAATGTACAAGGACTTGCAATTCAAATACTAAGGAAGTGCCAAATAATCGTGTGAGGCAGCTTTGCTTTGGGCATGATCTTAAGTTGCAGACGGGAAAAAAAACATACAGAAATGAAAGTAATGTGGTCCATTTTGTTGTTACATTAACGTGCAAACTCCACACAGACAGCACCCGAGATCAGGATCAAACCCGGGTCCTTGGTGCTGTGAGGCAGCAGCTCTCTCAGCTGCATTGCTGTGCCATCCTAAGGAGGTGTGGTATTGGCAAAAGCTTTGTCGTGTGAAAAATTTGTGATGTAAAACTGTCTACGTCACTGACCATGTCACTCAGTCGGGTGTTTGAGCACATTGACACAGCCCTACTACCACTGGGCTTTGCTTTGTTGAATAGTATGCAACTGGCCTCATTCTGTCTTCATATGTTTGTATTAATACTGCTGTTGCAACCTCTGTCATGGGGTGGGAGATGGCAACCTTCACGTGGGCCGCCCTGTTTCGACGAGTGCAATCAACCTGGCGTGCACAATCAAATAAGATCAAATAGAACAAGTTGTCCTACAACTTTAGGCAGTGCACGCCACAGGCAAGAAGAAGAAGTAGAACCTCTGTCATGATCACAATACAAGTGGAAATGTTTAGTCAAGTTTTGGAGAACCAAAGCTGGAAAGGAGTTCAGTTCTTGCTTTACCTTTTCAAATGTCTAAGTTTGTTATTTCCCATCACTCCTCCCCCCCCCCCACCCCCATTCTTTCTACCTCTAATATTAGCCCCTACCCTCCTCATGAGAACCTACATGAGGTTTGGCCAATTCAGAATAATTTTACACAAGGTTTCTACTGTAATTAAATAATCCAAGTACCTGCCTACACCTTTTACTGTTGGCTGTTGGAGCAAGTTCAGAATAACCTGTTTTCTGTCTCCTGGAATAAGTTTCTCCCCCTGATACTGTCGCTGGTTCCACTTTTATGTGCCGCCGTCCTGTTCCAACACTTTCTAATAGAGCAGAAATAATGAACTGGTGATGCTGATTTATACAAAACAAAAGGACACAAAGTGCTGGCATAACTCAGCGTGTCAGGCAGCATCTCTGGAGAATGTAGATAGGTGACATTTTGGGTCAGGACCCATCATCATTCTCGGAAGAAGAGTCCCAATCTAAAATCTGAAGAAGGGTCCCGGCCCGAAATGCTCTATCCATGCTCTCCAGAGATGCTGCCTGATCCGCTGAGTTACTCCAGCACTTTGGGTCCTTCCTAATACAGTGCCAAGAAACCTTTCCTACCTCTTCCTATTTACTTCCTGATTGGAGAATATTATCTCCACTCTTTGCCAGAACTGATGGGGAAATAGGAGCAGTTCATGGCATCATTAGCTATCCTTGCTTAGAACTTTTTCAGTTTCCTCTCTCTTTCTTATTTCAGAATAAGAAACAATTTCCTCAAAACTCCTTTTTTGTAATTCACTTGACAAGTGTTCGACAGACCCTTATTTGTATTTTACCAGACACATGCTGAACCACAAGCACATTACACATTTGCATTCAGGGAGACAGCTATCCTGGCTGCTCATTTGCATTTTTATAAGACAAACCTGTGAATTACATCAAAGAAACCTTTTACCAAATGAACTCAAAAACTCAAAATCAGTCATTGAAAAATCTTGAGCAATATCTTTAGGAAATACATTGTTGTTAAGAAAAACAATGTTTAAGACATTGTTACCACTCAAGTTGTACAGTTTGATAGCCACAGGGAAAAAGGATCTCCTGTGGCATTCCGTATGCATTTTGGTGGAACCAGTTTGTTGCTGATGGTACTCCTCACGTTGACCAGTATGTCAGGGAGGGGGTGAGCTGTATTGTCCAAAATGCTCCGCAGTTTGAACTCCGCAGTTAAAACACAAATCAAATAAGATAAAACAAATTTGCATGCTGAAGGAGGGTCCTGATCCGAAATTTCACCTATCCATGTTCTCCATGGATTCTGCCCGACACTCCTAGAAGGCTGTGGGTGGCAGAATTTCCCAGGAGGTTGCGGCCCTTGAGAGGTCAGAGGGTGGATTCATGCGGCTGAACTCAGGGTCGGAGATCGCAGCTTCGGAGGGAAGCCCGTCAAGCCGGTCCTGCAGCCAAACCCAAGGTCCGTGTCTTCAGGATGAGCCCGTCGAGCTGGTCCGCGTGGTCACACCGGAGGTCCAGCGGATCCTAGCTTCAGGGAAGCCAGATCCGCATGGCTAAATGGAAGACTCAATGAATGACGGCCTGCAGGGGGAAGCTGCTGTGTCGGCCCCTGCTCATCTACCGTACACCACAGACTAGGAGGATGGAACCAGCGAGGTCTGGGTAAGGAGCGAACATGGGACCACCTGCATGCAGCTCAGTATATTATTCCTGTACACTTGCTCATAGGGGATCGGGGGTATGGTGATACTCTACTGGACTGTTGGTAAATAAAATAATTCCCCTGTGTTAAAAATTAACATATGTGACAATAAGAAGACCTACGGACTATAGACCCACTGAGTTACTCCAGCACGTTGTGTTTTTTTTTAAACCAGCATCTGCGGTTCCTAGTGTCCACAAAACTGCATGCTTGTTCTTCTCTTCCTTTAGAACCATGGCAATTGGGAAGAAGATGTAGGAGCATGAAAACTGCAATGTCCAGGTTCAGGAGAAGCTTCTTCCCTACAACCTTCAGGCTATTAAACACTACAACCTCCGCTTTAGGTCTAAACTACATAGATACGGCGGCATTCTTTTTGCCTTTGCATATATGCATATACATATTTTTGTTGTTTATTATTATGTTTATGTCTTTATTCTGCTGCACGTAAGAATTTAATGGTTCTGTTTCGGAAGATATGACAACAAAACACACTTGACTGTTGACTCTTCCTTGCAAACCAACCTGGTTTCCACAATTAAAGCACATGCCCTCTGGTTTATGTTCGGTTTCTGTACCCTCATTTCTCCACGCAACTGCTGACACCCAAGCCTCCCGTTTCTTTAATGTCTCTTTATCCCAGGCTCTCATTATTCACCTTAACGTCCAATGCGCTCCCATGGTTATTGTTCTTTGAATCATAAACTATTTCAACCACCTCCAGAAAAGTCAGAATAACGTGAAGGATGGCAGTTCTCAAATATCTCCTAAGATTATCCCCATTTAACTGGCATGGTCCATAACTTGCATTGTCATATACCCACAGCCAATCCATTGTCAGAGTGAGGCCTAGCGCAAATTGGAGGAACAGCACCTCATAGATTGCTTGGGTAGTTTACACCCTAGTGGTATGAGCATTGACTTCTCTAACTTCAAGTAACCCTTGCTTTCCCCCTCTATCCCCTCCCCCTTCCCAGTTCTCCCACCAGTCTCACTGTCTCCGACTACATTCTATCTTTGTCCCACCCACTCCCCTGACATCAGTCTGAAGAAGGGTCTCGACCCGAAACATCACCCATTCCTTCTCTCCAGAGATGCTGCCTGTTCTGCTGCCTGGTACTCAAGCATTTTATGTCTACCTTTGATTTAAACCAGCACCTGCAGTTCTTACTTACACAATGAGTTTGTATATGTTGCTCAAATCCCTGCTGGCACTTTGTTAAAGATGCCACTGGATCCAGAGCCCCCTAGCTCCCGATTTTCACAAGTTCTATCTAGAACTCATCAAATGTAATTACTCCGCAAGTTGTTGCTGGGGATAAATTTTCCTTAACATTTGGCCCCAAGCACGCCTAAAGTAATTTCCTTTCCTCCTCTACATTTCCCTAATATCACCTTCGTCCACTGGCAGGACAATAGGCGACACAGCATCTACCATTCTCCCGCATGGTTTCTTACAACCCTCAGTTAATTTGCACTTTAGTGCTGCTATCTTTACCTGCTCTTGTTGGTTCTTTACTATGGCTGTGAGTATAATTACTCTTTTTCCATGCTTATCTTTTACTATTCCTTCCACCAAGTTGTTTTGTTCAGTGAGGTGGCCCTCTGATACGTATCCTTTCTCTGTCAACTTTAAAAAAAAGTTTCCCCCCCAACAAACTGGCTTGATTGCACAATGTTGTTTGATTTTTGTACATTGAACTTCTTTTGGATGTTTATCATGGTGTATTATGTTTAGATATCTGTTGCGCTGCTGCAAATAAGAATGTTATTGTTCCCTTTTGGGCCACATGATAATAAAACACTCTTGACTTGTCTATCATGATTCCATCAATGGAGATCCCATTGTACTACTATTGTTGTACAATAGGATCTCCATTGATGTCAGCACTTTTACCATCATCAGTGTGTCATACACTCCACTGATTTTTTATTCTTTTATATCTCCAATTTCCTCCCCAACACATGTTTCACTTGCCTTATTTCAGTGGGTCAATACCATGACGTTTTACATCTTTGTGTTGGTATCTGATATTGAATGTCTATGGGTCAGTATCTAATATCTTACTTCTCTACCTGATGTCTTAAGTCTGGCGCCGATCTTGCCAAGAAGACTCACCACCCGTTCTTTTTCCTGTAATCGTTTTTGTTTTTTTGCCCCACAACTTGTAACAACAACATGGGGCCGATTTTTGTCCACCTTCGATTTTCCAGCATCTGCAGTTCCTTCTTAAACAAGATGAACAGGGCTGATAGATTGAACAGCTTTCTTCCATGACCTAAACTTTATAATGATCCCATGCATTTAATAAACATTTCAACAGAAAAAAAAATGGAATGTAATATGCCTTCAACACTAATTTTCACAAATCGAAACGATGCAAGTGATAGTGGGGTTGGCAGGTGCCATAATGGCATTTCAGAGGCCCATGGCTATATGGGAAATAGACGGATCCGGATCATATGTAGGCAATTGAGATGAGTTGATGTTCAGCACAGACATTATGGGCTTAAGTGTCTGTTCCTGTGCTGTACCTTTCTATGTTCTATATTCTATGTTCTATCAGAGATACTCATCTCTATTAATGTAAGCTTAGAAGTTCCTCCTTTGTTACACATGTACAGTGGCAGGCACATAGATGTGCTCCAACATACATGTTTTAAGGCAATAAAATATCACACTAATTGATATTAATATGTGCTGGATCAGAAGGTCTTTAAGTTTCAATATCAAACCAACAGTTTGATTTATATGTTTTTAGCTGACACAACAATAGTCATTGTCTCACCTGTAGGTCTCATGTCTCTTGTCTCTGATTAATATTTCACAAACATCATAGATTTGATAAAACAATTAGTGATTCTTTGTTAAATGTTGGAGATTATTTTGAAACTCCGCAATTACAATTAAATGTGTCATCAAAAAAAAGTGCAGTGTTCATTGCTCTTTGTTGCTTGATCCTCTTTTTCAGCCTGATGTGTTAGAACGTGTTTGACGAAAGCTAATTTAAAGTTCCATTGGAATAGAAAGAAATGATCCCAGTAACAATGTAGACCAATTTGTACCTGTGCCATGCTGAAGGCCAGTTTCTGAAGTTAAACAAAATAAACATGACATTAATGGGATCAGTTTGTAAAAGACATTTAGACAGGTACATGGATAGAAATTTTTAGATGGATGGGGGGCAAATGTGGACAGGTGGGACTACAGATGGGGCATTTTGGTCAGCATGGGCAAATTGGGCAAAAGGGCCTGTTCTGTGCTGTATGACTATGACTATGTCATACAATGATCAGCCAAATAGCCAGTTTCTGTTAAAAGACACAAAGTGCTGGAGTAACTCAGCGGGTCGGGCAACATCCCTGGAGAATGGATCAAGAGTCAAGAGTTCAGTCAAGAGTTTTTTATTGTCATCTGTACCATATTGTCAATGAAATTCTTACTTGCAGCAGCACAACAGATATGTGAACATAGTACACTGAACACCATGATAAACAACATTCAATAAATATGAACACACACACACACACACACACACAATGGTTTTCACACTTATCCATTGATCTGCTGTTACTCCAGCACCTTGTGTCTTTTTTCATAAACTAGCATCTGTTGTTCCTTGCTTCCACAGCCTACTTCTGATGTATGATTGCATGACTCTAATAAAAAATGTCATGACATACAGCCTAAGTATTCCATTGATAATCATTACCAAACAATTCAGTGATAGGATAGATCACAAACAATATGAGATTTGCACTTATAATTCAAAATAAATTGGGAATTATGAGATGAAGATCAGGCCCGGGTTAATTGATGAATCAAGTTTGACTGATAGGGTGCCAGAAATGAAGTTCCCAGATTTTTTTTTCCAACCCGCTCTGTATTTTTCTGCCCTAGATTTTGCAATCATTTGTGAGACGCGCTGAGTTTAGTATTTAACTAATTTGCATCTCCCAATGAGAACTGGCTAGGCAAAAGCACACTTGTAGATCCAGTGCTTTTCACATGCGAAATCTTACCAGGTGTGTGTGGGTGTGCCAGAACAAAAACCGTGCTCATGAACTGCTGACTAAAGTAATTTGGGTGACTAAGCCACAGATTTAACCAGTTTTCAAATCTGCCCAAACACTGAATTACAAAGCGTTCAAAACCTTTGCAAGACTCCCAAAGCGATTTAACCAAAAAACACATGATCAAAAACACTTACAATTGTTAAAAATTCAAATAAATTCAAGCAATTGAAATCAGATGCAGATTGTCTGGAGACATGAGAAACTGCAGATGCTGGAATCGTGAGCAAAGACAAAGTGCTGGAGGAACTCGGTGGGTTTGGCAACACAACATTTTGCTTATCAGGGCCCTTCTTCAGCCTCTGAAACTTTGTCTGTCCATTCCCTCCATAGATGCTACCCGATCCGCTGAGTGTTTCCAGCACAATGTGTTTTGCTGCAGATTGTCTTGAATAGATTCTACAATGTAAGTAAGCAGTGCAGCAGGGAAGAACAATTGCAGAATCATTAACACAACATCGATCAAAAGGTTTGGGATTTGTGTGTTGTGGGCTTCTGTGGTTTACCAAGGACCCCCCAAAATTTTGCCTTAGGCATCCATCAGCCAGATCTAGATTAATAGAACTAATTGCCTTCTCTTTAAAACAAAATCCTCAAGCTTTACTGCCTCAAGCCAAATTCTCTTTTTCTCATATTATACTTGAAAGAAATTTGTTAATACAGGACTGTTACTATCAATAATACCAAAATGTGGCATTTGGGAGAGGAGAGATAAATCGAGAATAATGGAAATTAAAGGCGCACAAATCACTCTCATTTGTTGGATCCCAATCTTCTTTCAATAGTCTGCCAAACTTCAGAACTGATAGGAGCAGAATTAGGCCATTCAGCCCATCAAACCTACTCCACCATTCAATCATGGCTGAACTATCTTTCCCTCACAACCCCATTCTTCTGCCTTCTCCTAATAACCATTTACACTTCCCATTTTGGTTTCTAAATGCAGATTTTTTTAAAAATATTTCAAAATAGACTTTATTCGAGTAATAAATATATACAATACATCAACCGTACGAAAAATCCACCCGACATTTTCGGAGGCTATACAAATTATTCCATACAGTCTATACACATTATTCAAATTTCGCGAATCGATCCCCCACCCGTGCCACTCATGTGGCCCCCCGGCATGGGATACCTTCCCTTATTTTGAGGGGCGTCTCCACCATACAGTGCCCCCCATGTCCAGCAGCGGAAGGACCTTAGACTGTGGCCCTCCCCCACCGAGCCTTGGCGTTGGCTGCACCGAGCTTCAGTGCGTCCCTCAGCACGTACTCCTGCAGTCTGCAGTGGGCCAGTCGGCAGCATTCCCCGACGGACATCTCGCTCTGCTGGGTGGTGAACAAAGCTCGGGCAGACCAGAGAGCGTCTTTCACCGAGTTGATGACCCTCCAGCAGCACTTGATGTCAGTCTCTGAATGTGTCCCTGGGAACAGTCCGTAAATCACAGAGTCCTTTGTGACGGAGCTGTTTGGAATCAAGCGTACCAGGGACCCTTGCATTTTTCTCCAGACTCTTTGGGCAAATCCTCACTCTGCAAAGAGGTGGGCAACCGTCTCCACTCCATAGCAGCCGTCCCGAGGGCAGCGTGCGCTGGTAGTGAGGTTCCGACGGTGCAGGAAGGATCTGACTGGGAGGGCTCCCCTCACCGCCAGCCAAGCCAGGTCTTGGTGCTTGTTGGTGAGTTCTGACAATGAGGCATTTTGCCAGACAAGCTGGGCAGTCTGCTCAGGGAACCACGCCACAGGGTCCATCGAGTCCTTTCCCTGCAGTGCCTGCAGGACATTCTGTGCCGACCATTGCCCAATGGACATGTGGTCAAAGGTGTTGGTCCGGAAGAACCTTTCCACAGACGACAGATGGGGCGGCAGTGTCCAGCTGACTGGCACCTTGCGTGGCATCTGCGCCAGGCCCATCCTTCGCAACACCGGGGGACAGGTAGAACCTCAGCAAGTAGTGACACTTGGTGCCCACGTGCCTTGGCTCTACACTCCGCCTGATGCAGCCACACACAAAGGTGGTCATCAGGATGAGGGCGACGTTGGGCACGCTTTTACCCCCGTTGTCTGCTGACTTGTACATTGCGGCCCGTCGCACCCGGTCCATCCTCGACCCCCAGATGAACTGGAAGACGGCCCGGGTGATCCCTGTGGCGTAGGAAGGAGGGACAGGCCACACCTGTGCCAAGTACAGCAGGCCCGAGAGCACCTCACACCTGATGACCAAATTCTTTCCCGTTATGGAGAGGGAGCGTTGCCTCCACAGCTCCAGCTTCCTCCCCACCCTGGCTATCCGCTCCAGCCAATTCTTGTTACATGGCTCAGCCCCCCCGAACCAGATCCCCAGCACCTTCAAGAAGTCAGGCTTGATGGTTAAGGGGACGGAAGATCTGTCGGGCCAGTTGCCAAAGAGCATGGCCTCGCTCTTCCTGCGGTTCACCCTGGCTCCCGTGGCCGACTCAAACTGGTCGCAGATACTAATCAATCTGCGGACCGACCCTGGATCCGAGCAGAAGACGGCGACATCGTCCATGTACAGGGAGGTCTTTACTTGAATGCCCCCACTGCCGGGCAGTGTCACTCCTCTTATGCTCGCATCCTTCCTGATGGATTCGGCAAAGGGTTCAATACAGCAGACAAACAAGACAGGAGAGAGAGGGCAACCCTGCCTGACTCCAGACCTTACAGGGAAACTGTCTGATTCCCACCCATTGATGTGGACTGCACTACGGATGTCGGTGTAGAGCAGATTGATCAAATTCCTGATTCCCTCCCCAAAACCCATTTTGGAGAGCACGTCCCTCATGTACGTGTGCAAAATCCTGTCAAAGGCCTTCTCCTGGTCCAAGCTGACTACGCAGGCATCCACCCGTCTGTCCTGCACGTAGGCGATGGTATCTCTCAGCAGCGCTAGGCTGTCTGAGATTTTCCTGCCAGGTACAGCACAAGTTTGGTCCGGGTGGATCACCTTTCCCAGAGCAGACTTGACCCGGTTGGCGATGGCCTTAGACAGGATCTTGTAGTCTACATTCAAGAGTGTTATGGGTCTCCAATTCTTTATGTCCTTCATCTCCCCCTTCTGCTTGTAGATTAGGGTGATGTTGCCCTTCCTCATGGAGTCTGACATGCTACCAGCTAGAAGCATGTCGTTGTACACTTCTAGCAGGTCCGGGCCCATCAAGTCCCACAGAGCCGAATACAACTCGGCCGGTAAGCCATCGCTTCCGGGAGTTTTACTCGAGTCAAAGGAACGGATGGAGCCAGTCAGCTCCTCTAGGGTCAGTGGTTGGTCCAGACTCTCCCGCTTGCTGTCCTCCAAGACCTCCGTGATCGAGGACAGGAAGTTCTGGGAGGAGGTACTGTCTATGGCCTTTTGGTCATACAAATCTGTGTAAAAGGATTTGCAGATCCTCAGCATGTCTGTGTGTGAGGATGCTACCGAGCCGTCCTCCTCCCTAAGGCTGTTCATCACAGAGCTCCCCCTGTGAACCTTATAGAAGAAGAAACGTGAGCACGTCTTATCCTGCTCCACATGGCGGACCCTGGATCGGAAGATGATCTTGGAGGATTCAGAGGTAAAGAGCCGAGCTTGCCGGTCCTTCACATCTCTAAGTTCCTCCTTCACATCCACCCCTCTCGACTGTAGAAGGAGCAGTTGTTGCAAATCTGTCTGGAGTTGGCACAATTCCCTCTGACTCTGTCTTGCTCTCTGAACCCCTTTACTTATGAAGAACCTCTTAATGTTCTCCTTGGTTGCTTCCCACCAGAGTGTGGGGGAGTCAAAGAGGGGCTTCACCGTTCTCCAACATGCGTAGTCCCTCTTTAGCTCCTCGATGTTCTCTGTGGTCAACAGCTTCATGTATGCTCACAGAATTAAGCCCATTGCATCCTCCAGCAATGACACAAGATTCAAGATTCAAGAGAGTTTATTGTCATGTGTCCCAGATAGGACAATGAAAACCTTGCTTTGCTTTCAGCACAACGGAATATTGCAAGCATAAATAATACAGAACAGATCAGTGTGTCCATATACCATTGAATATATATATTCATACATAAATAAACATATAAAGTTCAGTATGCTAATTAAAGTTCAGATTTTGTTTGAGTTGAGTTTAATAGTCTGATGGCTATGGGGAAGTAGCTATTCCTGAACCTGGTTGTTGCAGATTTCAGGCTCCTGTAACTTCTGCCTGAAGGCAACGGGGAGATGAGTGTGTGGCCAGGATGGTGTGGGTCTTTGATGATGCTGCCAGCCTGTTTGAGGCAGCGACTGTGGTAGTTCCCCTCGATGGTAGGGAGGTCAGAGCCGAAGATGGACTGGGCAGTGTTTACTACTTTTTGCAGTCTTTTCCGCTCCAGGGAGCACAAGTTGCCAAACCAAGCCACGATGCAACTGGTCAGCATGCTCTCGACGGTGCACCTGTAGAAGTTTGAGAGAGTCATCCTCGACATACCGACTCTCCGTAATCTTCTCAGGAAGTAGAGATGCAAATCTGACTATCCAGTGTTTCTGCTCCAACTATTGTGATCTAATCTGATCCAATTTATTCACTGTGTAGGAAGGAACAGTAGATGCTGGTTTACGCTGAAGGTAGACATTAAATGCTGGAGTAACTCAGTGGGACAGGCAGCATCTCTGGAGAAAAGGAATAGGTGACATTTCAGGTCGACGAAGGGATTCGAACCGAAACATCACCTATTCCTTTTCTCCAGATCCAGATCAAGTCAAGTCAAGACAAGAGCGTTTATTGTCGTGTGTCCCAGATAGGACAATGAAATTCTTGCTTGCTGCAGCATAACAGAATATTGTAGGCAATAATACAGAACAGATCAGTGTGTCTTTATAATCATAGAATATATATATATACAAACACATAAATAAACAGATAAAGTGCAATAGGCTGTTATAGTTCAGAGTTTATTTGAAGTTGTGTTTAATAGTCTGATGGCTGTGGGGAAGCAGCTGTTCCTGAACCTGGATGTTGCAGATTTCAGGCTCCTGTACCTTCTTCCTGATGGCAGCGGAGAGATGAGTGTGTGGCCAGGATGGTGTGAGTCCTTGAATATGTTGGCAGCCTTTTTGAGGCAGCGACTGCGATAGATCCCCTCAATGGTAGGGAGGTCAGAGCTGATAATGGACTGGGCAGTGTTTACAACTTTTTGCGGCCTTTTCCACTCCTGGACGCACAAGTTACCAAACCGAGCCACGATGCAACCAGTCAGCAAGCTCTCTACAGTGCACCTGTTGAAGTTCAAGAGAGTCCTCCTTGATATACCGACTCTCCGTAATCTTCTCAGGAAGTAGAGGTGCTGATGTGCTTTCTTTATAATTGTATCAGTGTTCTGGGACCAGGAGAGGTCTTCGGAAATATGCATGCCCAGGAATCTGAAGTTCTTGACCCTTTCTACCATCGACCCGTTGATATAAACGGGACTGTGGGTCCCCACCCTATCCCTTCCAAAGTCCACAATCAGTTCCTTGGTTTTGCTGGAGTTGAGGGCCAGGTTATTGTGCTGGCACCATTTGGTCAATCGGTCGATCTCACTTCTATACTCTGAATCTCCCTCAGTGATACGTCCCACAACAGTGGTGTCGTCAGCGAACTTGATGATGGAGTTCGCACTATGACTGGCTACGCAGTCATGAGTATAGAGTGAGTAGAGCAGGGGGCTGAGCACACATCCTTGAGGTGCTCCCATGCTGATTGTTATCGAGGATGACACATTTCCACCAATACGGACAGACTGTGGTCTGTGAATGAGGAAGTCAAGGATCCAATTGCAGAGGGATGCGTAGAGACCCAGATCTGAGAGCTTGGTAACCAGCTTGGAGGGCATGATGGTATTAAATGCTGAGCTGTAGTCAATTAATAACAGCTTGACATATGAGTTTTTGTTGTCCAAGTGGTCCTGAGCGGAGTGGAGAGCCAGTGAGATCGCATCCACCGTTAATAATAGACAATAGACAATGGGTGCAGGAGTAGGTCATTCGGCCCTTCGAGCCAGCATCGCCATTCAATGTGATCATGGCTGATCATCACCAATCAGTATCCCGTTCCTGCCTTCTCCCCATATCCCCTGACTGCTATTTTTAAGAGCCCTATCTAGCTCTCTCTTGAAAGCATCCAGAGAACCTGCCCCCACTGCCCTCTGAGGCAGAGAATTCCACAGACTCACCACTCTATGCGAGAAAAAGTGTTTCCTCGTCTCCGATCTAAATGGCTTACTCCTTATTCTTAAACTGTGGCCCTGGTTCTGGACTCCCCCAACATAGGGAGCATGTTTCCTGCCTCTAGTGTGTCCAAGCCCTTAACAATCTAATATGTTTCAATGAGATCCCCTCTCACTCTTCTAAACTCAAGAGTGTACAAGCCCAGCTGCTCCATTCTCTCAGCAGATGACAGTCCGGCCATCCTGGGAATTAACCTTGTAAACCTACTCTGCACTCCCTCAATAGCAAGAATATCCTTCCTCAAATCAGGGGACAAAAACTGCACACAACACTCCAGGTGTGATCTCACCAAGTCTCTGTACAATTGCAGAAGGACCTCTTTGCTCATTTATTCAATTCCTCTTGTTATAAAGGCAAACATGCCATTCGCTTTCCTCACTGCCTGCTGTGCCTGCATGCTTACTTTCATAGACTGATGTACAAGGAACCCCAGATCCTGTTGTACTTCCCCTTTTCCCAACTTGACGGATTTAGATAGTTGTGGCAATAAGCGAACTGCAGTGGGTCCAGGTTTTGGTCGAGGTATGAGTTGATTTGCGCCATGATCAGCCTCTCAAAGCACTTCATCACCACAGACGTTAGCGCCACTGGTCGATAGTCATTGAGGCACGTCACTTTGCACTTATTGGGCAATGGTATTATTGATGCCCTTGATAATGTGTGGCCAAGGATAATTGGACACCAGGGACATGAGTAAATGGTGAGAATAGCAGTCGAACAAACCATTGGGAAGGAGAAGAGAAATAATGCAGAATTATGATAAACTAGAATCACATCAAGAATAGAAGAGAAATAACGGGAATGCGAAGCGACTGGCTCGGTAAAGAGATAGAAAATACACAAATAAAAGGTTCATAAGGTTCATTTATTGTCACATACACCAATTGATGTAGTGAAATTCAAGTTGCCATTACAGCACATTAAGAAGAATACAACATAGCATTATAAAGAAATTTAACATAAAAAATAAAAACATGCCCCCACAATGGTTCCCACTGTGAGGGAAGGCACAAAGTCCAGTCCCCATCCCCTTGTCCACCCATAGTCGGGCCTATTGAGGCCTCCGCAGTCGCCGCTACGGGGCCCGATGTTCCAGGCCGTTCTCGCCAGGTGATGGTGCTGATGAACCTCAGACCTCAGAAGTGAAAGGTTGAAAATGTCCGTAAGAAATCCAGCCAGTTCGTCCACACAGGTTTTTAAAACACGCCTGAGTATACCATCAGGTCCAGGCACTTTCCGAGGGTTCACCACTCTGAAGGATCTTCTGACGTCAGCCTCTGTAACGGTGACCTCCTGAGATACCGCCTGACTCACGGAGTTACTCCAGCATTTTGTGTCTATCTCCAATTTACCCACTCATTCCTTGTATTCTTTGGAGGTATTTATCATATGGCATTTGAAATGATGATATGATCTTTATGACAATTTTGGTGAATCACCCTCTATTCTAATTAAACTTATCTTCTTAGGAGTTCCTCAGTGGTTAAAGCTGAATTGTTTAGACTCCAATCACATGGGTCTTGAAATTGCTGAAGAGCTTGATATGGATCAACAGAGATGGTCCAGAGATGCTTGTTATGATGAATGATTGGGTGATTGGGGAGAAAGAGACTAGTTAAAACAAATGTTGGTCCCTTGCAGTCAGAAACAGGTGAATTGATCATGGGGAACAAGGACATGGCAGACCAGTCTGAAGAAGGGTCTCGACCCGAAACGTCGCCTATCTCCTTCGCTCCTTAGATGCTGCTGCACCCGCTGAGTTTCTCCAGCTTTTTGTGTAACCCCCAATTGAATAATTACTTTGGTTCTGTCTTCACTAAGGAAGACATAAATAATCTGCCGGAAATAGCAGTGGAACGGGGGTCAAATAAGATGGAGGAACTGAGTGAAATCCAGGTTAGCCGGGAGGTGGTGTTGGGTAAATTGAACGGATTGAAGGCCGATAAATCCCCAGGGCCAGATAGTCTGCATCCCAGAGTACTCAAGGAGGTAGCCACAGAAATAGTGGATGCATTAGTGATAATTTTTCAAAATTCCTTAGATTCTGGAGTAGTTCCTGAGGATTGGAGGTAGCTAATGTAATCCCACTTTTTAAAAAAGGAGGGAGAGAGAAAGCGGGGAATTACAGACCAGTTAGTCTAACATCGGTAGTGGGGAAACTGCTAGAGTCAGTTATTAAAGATGGGATAGCAGCGCATTTGGAAAGTGGTGAAATCATTGGACAAAGTCAGCATGGATTTACGAAAGGTAAATCATGTCTGACAAATCTGATAGAATTTTTCGAGGATGTAACTAGTAGAGTGGATAAGGGAGAACCAGTGGATGTGTTATATCTAGACTTTCAGAAGGGTTTCGACAAGGTCCCGCATAAGAGATTAGCATACAAACTTAAAGCACACGGTATTGGGGGTTCAGTATTGATGTGGATAGAGAACTGGCTGGCAGACAGGAAGCAAAGGGCAGGAGAAAACGGGTCCTTTTCAGAATGGCAGGCAGTGACTAGTGGGGTACCGCAAGGCGCAGTGCTGGGACCCCAGCTATTTACAATATATATTAATGATTTGGACGAGGGAATTCAATGCAACATCTCCAAATTTGCAGATGACACCATGCTGGGGGGTATAGTTAGGTGTGAGGAGGATGCTTGGAGGCTGCAGGGTGATTTGGATAGGCTGAGTAAATGGGCAGATGCATGGCAGATGCAGTATAATGTGGATAAATGTGAGGTTATCCACTTTGGTGGCAAAAACATGAGTGTAGACTATTATCTGAATGGTGGCAGATTAGGAAAAGGGGAGATGCAACGAGACCTGGGTGTCATGGTACACCAGTCATTGAAAGTAGGCATGCAGGTGCAGCAGGCAATGAAGAAAGCAAATGGTATGTTAGCATTCATAGCGAAAGGATTTGAGTATAGGAGCAGGGAGGTTCTACTGCAGTTGTACAGGGTTTTGGTGAGGCCACACCTGGAGTATTGTGTGCAGGTTTGGTCTCCAAATCTGAGGAAAGACATTCTTGTCATAGAGGGGGTACAGAGATGATTCACCAGACTGATTCCTGGGATGTCAGGACTTTCATATGAGGAAAGACTGGATAGACTCGGCTTGTACTCGCTGGAATTTAGAAGATTGAGGGGGGATCTTATAGAAACTTACAAAATTCTTAAGGGGTTGGACAAGCTAGATGCTGGAAGATTGTTCCCGATGTTGGGGGAGTCCAGAACAAGGGGTCACAGTCTAAGGATAAGGGGGAATTCCTTTAGGACCGAGATGAGGAAAACATTCTTTACACAGAGAGTGGTGAGTCTCTGGAATTCTCTGCCACAGAAGGTAGTTGAGGCCAGTTCATTGTCTATATTTAAGAGGGCGTTAGATGTGGCACTTGGGGCTAAAGGGATCAGGGCGTATGGAGAGAAGGCAGGTACGGGATACTGAGTTGGATGATCAGCCATGATCACATTGAATGGCGGTGCAGGCTCGAAGGGCCGAATAGCCTACTCCTGCACCTATTTTTCTATGTTTCTATATTTCTATGTTATGTTCTCCTTCCTCTATTCATGATCTCCATGCCTTCTTATTGCAGACTTGAGGTGCTTGAAGCCCTCTCACATGCACCTTCTCCAGTTTGAAGGGCCATGGCCCAGTGATTTCCATTGGTCAGTAAGGAATATTTTTGCAATAAGAATTTTAAGAACATCTTTGAAATGCTTATTGTTGGCTGGGAAATATTACCGTCATGGAGTCTGGAGTAGACTTGCTTGTTCAGGAATCTGTCGCTGGCCATACAAATAGTGTGGCTCACCCACAACACCTGGTTCACTAAATGCCTGCTCAAAGGAAATGTATTTCATATCTCAAGTCAAGAGTAAAAAGTGTTTAATTGTCATATGTACTGACAATGGAACAATGATATTCTTAAGGCCCTGTCCCACTTTCACGACCTAATTCACAACTTTTTTTACTCGTGGACTTTTTTCATCAGGCTAGAAAAACGCCCCGACCTACTTGATCCCACGAGTACCTACGACTAGCATCACGACCTACCTACGACCTACCTACGACCTCCTACGACCTCGTGACGACCATGTTGCGAGTATGAGTCAAGGGCAAACTCGGCAGAGCTCGTGAAAGTGGGACAGGCCCTTTACTTGCAGCATCATTTCTTGATTGAATTTAATGTCACTTTGGTTGCTGGAAAAAATAATGACGTCTTAACCGTGTACACAGTTATTAATTTGGAGATCGTTTTTCTAAAAACTATAGAAATTAACTGTGCTGTGAATCTTCAGAATTTGCTTGCAAAGTTAAGGCACAAGCGACATCTGGATCTCAGCCTCCCATTAATTTTAAAACACACTGAATCTGTACATTATTTGCCAAGTAAACTAACTGCAAATAATTAGAACTGGGACCTATCAGTGCGTCCTTTTAATGATGAGATAATTGTTGGAGTATTGTGAAGCAATCTCTCTCCACAGAAATGGGAATATTTAATTTGTTGCACCTCATGTGACTGTAGAATTTAAATTAACTTGTTAAAGAAATTTAGATTAAAAAAAAACCAACACAGCTATGGAGTTGCTGCCTTATAACACCAGAGACCTGAGTTTGATCCTGAATATGGGTCTGGTCTGCACGGAGTTTGTACGTTCTCCCTGTGACCATCTGGTTTTCCTCTGGGTGCTCCGGTCTCCGTCCCCGATTCCAAAGACGTGCAGGTTTGTAGGTTAATTGGCTTCATTACATTGATGCCAGTGTGTCTGATAGTTCTAGTGTATGGGTGCTCGTGGATGGCATCGACTCAGTGGGCCGAAGGGCCTGTTTCCACACTTTATCCCTAAACTAAACTAACATTGTCAGTCAATTTCCCATCTAGTTTTCTAATGCCTAGAAGGAGACAAAATATAACCCAAGACCCAAAGGAACATGTGTAGGAAGGAACTGCAGATGCTGGCTTACACCGAAGATAGACACAAAATGCTGGAGTAACTCAGCGGTTCAGGCAGCACCTCTGAAGAGAAGGAATGGGTGATGTATTGGGTGAAGACCCTTCTTCAGACTCCCACAAGAACATGGCAGTCTCAAAAGTCAAAAGAGTTTATTGTCATGTGTCCCTGACAGGACAATGAAAATCTTTCTTTGCATAGCACAACAGAACATAGAAGGCATTGACTACAATTCTATACGTAAATACACCCATGAATTAATAAATTAATAAAGTGCAAATAACAGATGGAGGGATATTAATGTTCAGAGTTCCGAGCTAAGTTTAATAGCCTGATGGCTGTGGGGAGCCATCTCTTAACTCTTCCCTGAAATTGCTCAATTCAGCTACGGTTAATAAAATGAGTACCTTGCCAGCTAATACCCATATCCTTTGAATGAGTTAAAACAAAGCAGTCAGGGAAAGTTTACGCAGCTGAAGTGTACAATAAACAGTTGAAAGAGAAGTATTTCTCTGTTATGTCCTATCTAACATTTTTTTTCACTTTCACCAGCATCATTAAAACAAGATCCAACATATTGATAGCTCTTGAGGCACACAGCCTTTGATCGATTGCTTATGAAGTTTAACCATTTGCAGGATGTGTACCATAGATAGAATGTACAACTATTGTCCAATATCAGTTATTTATCATCGCATATGCAATATGAGTGAACACAATTTGCCTTAATGACCATATGTGGGGAAGTCCAATGCGATTTTGCATTTGAAGTATAATCTTAGTATAACCTCCTGGTTGCTAAACACTTTAACTCCCCCTCCCATTCTCATACTGACCTTTCTGTCCTGGGCCTCCTCCACTGTCAGAGTGACGTCCAACTCAAATTGGAGGAACAGCACCTCATATTTTGCTTGGACAGCTTACAACCCAGCGGTATAATTATTGATAGACACAAAAAGCTGGAGTAACTCAGCGGAACAGGCAGCATCTCTGGAGAGAAGGAATGGGTGACGCTTCGGGTCAAGACCCTCCTTCAGACTGAGTAGGGATAAGGGAAATCAGAGATATCAGTGGTGATGTGGAAAGATAAAGAACAATGAATGAAAGATATGCAAAAATGAGACGATGATAAAGCCATTGTTAACTGTTTGTTGGGTGAAAATGAGAAGCTAATGCGATTTGGGTGGGAGTGGGATCGAGAGAGGGAAGGCTGGGGCTACCTGACGTGAGATAAATCAATATTCATACCACTGGGCTGTAAGCTGCCCAAACAAAATATGAGATACTGTTCCTCTAACTCGTGTTTAGCCTCACTGTGACAATGGAGGAGACCGTGGACAGATTATCCAACTTCAAGTAACCCTTGCTTTCCCTCTCTCTCCATCGCTCCCTTAACCTAGTTCTCAGACTAGTTCTACTGTCCTCCTGATTAAATATTACTCATTGTATGTCATGTTGCCACCTTCCCCACAGCTAACAATGAACCATTCTACATTTCCTTATCACCACCTGCTTTGATCTGTCATTTTCACAACTTACCCTTCCACATTTGTAGACTCCCTCTCCCCTGACTCTTAGAAAGGCTCTCGACCCGAAATATCACCCATTTGTGAGTTACTCCAGCATTTTGTGTCTATCTTTTGTCTATGTTAGAAACATATACTTTAAGAAGAATCACAGATATGGGGCCAATGGATAATAGATGTTGTCAACTGGAACAAAGTTAATAAACTTGCGGAAATGTATTATAAGTGGAGTGATAGATGTAACCTAATATCTTGATTAAAAGGCATAGACTTTAATCTGCTGTGGACAACCTGTTATTGACAAAGGGTATTTGACTCATGTCCTGATGTTGTTAGTTGTGATCTTTCCAAAGTCAAAGAAGCTACTTATTTTGTTTAAGAAAGAACTGCAGATGCTGGAAAATCGAAAGTAGACAAAAATGCTGGAGAAACTCAGTGGGTGAGGCAGCATCTATGAAAGAAATAGGCAATGTTTCGGGTCAAAACCCTTCTTCAGACTGATGTGATGGTGGGGGGGGGGGGGATGGAAGAAAGGAAGGGGTGGAGACAGAGGGCTGAGGGAGAGCTAAGAAGGGGGGGAGAAAGTAAGGACTACCTGAAAGTAGTTAAGTCAATGTTCATACCACTGGGGTGCAAGCTGCCCAAGTGAAATATAAGGTGCTGCTCCTCCAATTTACGGCGGTCCTCACTCTGGTCATGGAGGAGGCCCAGGACAGAAAGGGCGGATTTGAATGGGAGGGAGAGTTGAAGTAGTGAGCCACCGGGAGATCAGGTTGGTTATTGCGAACCGAGTGGAGGTGTTGGGCGAAGTGATCGCCAAGCCTACGCTTGGTCTCACCGATGTAGAGCAGCTGACATGTAGAGCAGCGGATGCAATAAATGAGGATGGAGGAGGTGCAGGTGAACCTGCCTCACCCGCTGAGTTTCTCCAGCATTTTTGTCTACCTGCCTATTTTGTTCTACTGTTGCAATAATTAGTATTTCTCTTTGTAGTTTTGGTTCAGCTTTGCTCTTGTTTGTGAGCATTGAACTAAGTCTGACACTTCTAAGATTTATTTTATAAAGAAGGGAACTTGGTCTCGAGCTGTCAAATTTCCAAAGAGTGGGCAGCTCAAAAATCAAATATCCAAGCACCAATGCAGTTGGAAAAACTTGCTTTCATTAGGTCCTTGGGGATGCAAATTTCACTGGAATCTGGAGTTTAGGGCTTATGCAAGACTGCCCTCAGTGATCGCAGGGCAAATGTTTATTTCATTCCCATGAGTGAAATATGTAACCCAAAATGTTTGTATTCAATCCCGATCTCTGGGGAGGCAGCTGACCACCATTTTGTGACGTTTGATGTGTTGTCACTAATAAACTGATGTAATTGTGCTCTTAACGGATCATAGTCACTAGATTTCCTATAATTATTTCTTCAATCATTTCCCCAGTTCCTGAGGGCTTCGATCGCTTTGCTAGGGTATGGTTACGTGCGCAGAGCCTCCTTTATTATGCCTTACCCAGTGGCCAATTATGACTCAAGAAATTGGGGATTACTAACGATAGCATAGAGGTTGACCTTCTGAATGAATAATTTAGAATCCTGGACTAGAGATGCAAATATTTGTTTTTATATCAAAATAAACTTTATTCGAGAAATAAATATGATCCTTACAAAACTCCATCCAACATTCTCAGAGTTTATACATACATTCAATACTGTTTACATAAATGACACAACATTTGTTTCCGCCAACCTTGCCACTTATGTGGCCCACTGGCGTGGAATCCCTTCCCTTATTTTGAGGGGTGTCTCCACCACATCGTGCCCCCCCCCCCCCCCCCCCCCCCCATGTCCAGCAGCGGAAGAAACCAAGGCTATGATCCTCCCTCACCGAGCCTTGGCGTTGGGTGCACCGAGCTTCAGTGCGTCCTACAGCACGTACTCCTGCAGTCTGTAGCGGGCCAGTCGGCAACATTCCCCGACGGATATCTCGCTCCGCTGGGTGGTCAACAACGCTCGGGCAGACCAAAGAGCGTCTTTCACCGACTTGATAACCTTTCAGCACCACTCGATGTCAGTCTCTGAATGCGTCCCTGGGAACATTCCGTAAATCACAGAGTCCTCTGTGACGGAGCTGATCGAAATAAATCGTGACGGGGTCCCCTGCAGACCTCTGCAGACTCTCTTTGTAAATCCACACTCTGCAAAGAGGTGGGCAACCATCTCCTCTCCATAGCAACCAGCCCGAGGGCAGTGTGCGCTGGTAGTGTGGTTCCGATGGTGCAGGAAGGATCTGACTGGGAGGGCTCCCCTCACCGCCAGCCAAGCCAGGTCTTGGTGCTTGTTGATGAGTTCTGGCGATGAGGCATTTTGCCAGACAAGCTGGGCAGTCTGTTCTGGGAACCACGCCACAGTATCCATGGAGTCATTTCCCTGTAGTGCCTGCAGGACATTCCGTGCTGACCACTGCCCGATAGACTTGTGGTCAAAGGTGTTGGTCCGGAAGAACCTTTCCACGAATGACAAATGGTGCGGCAATGCTCAGCTGACTGGTACATTGCGTTGCATCTGCGCCAGGCCCATCCTTCGCAACACCAGGGACAGGTAGAACCTCAGCAGGTAGTGACACTTGCTGCCGACATGCCTCGGCTCTACACTCCGCCTGATGCAGCCACACAAGAAGGTGGCCATCAGGGTGAGGGCGTTGTTGGGTACACTTGTACCCCCATTGTCGGCTGACTTGTGCATTGTGGCCCATCGCACCCGGTCCATCCTTGATCGCCAGATGAACTGGAAGACAGCCCGGGTGTCTCTGTGTAGGAGGGAGGGACAGGCCACACTTGCGCCAAGTACAGCAGCCCCGAGATCACCTCACCCCTGCTGACCAAAGTCTTTCCCGTTATGGAGAGGGAGCGTTGCCTCCACAGCTCCAGCTTCCTCCCCACCCTGGCTATCTGCTCCAGCCAATTCATGTCACACACCTCAGCCCCCCCGAACCAATCGCCAACTTTTAAGATGGCGGCGCTGGGTTAACAGCTGCGGCCCACCTGCAGTCCGTCTGTTATTTTATTTTTTTCTGTCCTGTTCTTAGTGGGGGTCGTTTGTTTTGTTAGATTGTGTGTGTATATGGGTGGGGGGGGGAGTAACATGTCCGGGTCTCTTCCTTCTGGGGGGGGGGTGCAATTTGTGTTGTATCCCCTGTCTCCGTCTGCGCTGAGGCCTAATGGCAGAGCTGGCGGCCTCGGGCTCCGGGGCTCTTCCAGTGGCAGCGACCCGACCCCTGTCCCGGACCGGTTCCAGTGGCGGCGGCGGCAGCAGCAGCGGCGGCGGCGGCCCGACTCCCGGAGTGACTCAGGCGGCGGCGGCAGCGGGAGCAGCAGCAGCGGTGGCCCGGCTCCCGGTGGGGTTCCGGTGGTGGCGGCGGCGGCGGCGGCGGCAGCAGCAGCAGCGGAGGCCCGGCTCCCGGTGGGGTTCCGGCGGCGGCGGCGGCGGCGGCGGCAGCAGCAGCAGCGGAGGCCTGGCTCCCGGTGAGGTTCCGGCGGCGGCGGCAGCAACAGCAGCGGTGGCCCGGCTCCCGGTGGGGTTGCGGCGGCGGCGGCGGCAGCAGCAGCGGTGGCCCGGGTCCCGGGGCGGTTTCAGCGGCTGTAGCGGCAGCGGCGACCTGACTCCCGGTGGGGTTCCAGCGGCGGCAGTAGCGGCGGCGGTGGCCCGACTCCCGGAGCGGTTCCAGCGGTGGCGGCGGCAGCGGCGGTCGCGGGATCGGAGGCCTGGATCGCCTCGGCGCAGAGGGAAACAAAGAGGGAAGAGACTCAGACTTTAAGACTTTTGCCTTCCATCACAGTGAGGAGATGTTTGGAGAACTCACTGTGGTGGATGTTAAATGTGTGTTTATTGTGTGTTCTGTCATTATTTATTTATTTATTCTTGATTATATGTATGACTGCAGGGAAACAGAGTTTCGTTCAGACCGAAAGGTCTGAATGACAAATAAAGTATCCAATCCAATCCAATCCAATCCAGCACCTTCAAGAAGTCAGGCTTGATGGTGAAGGGGAGGGAATATCGGTCGGGCCAATTGTCAAAAAATGGCCTCGCTCTTCCTGCGGTTCACCCTGGCTCCCGTGGCCGACTGAAACTGGTCGCAGATACTAATCAATCTGCGGACCGACCCTGGATCCGAGCAGAAGACATCGACATCGTCCATGTACAGGGAGGTTTTGACCTGAGTGCCCCACTGCCTGGCAATGCCACTCCTCTTATTCTTGCGCCCTTCCTGTTGGACTCGGCAAAAGGTTCAATACAAAAGACGAACAAGACAGGGGAGAGAGGGCAACCCTGCCCGATTCCAGAACTGACGGGGAAGCTGTCTGATTCCCACCCATTGATTCGGACTGCACTACAGTTATCGGTGTAGAGCAGTTGGATCCAATTTCTGATTCCATCCCCAAAGCCCCTTTTGGGGGAGCACATCCCTTATGTATGTGTGCGATATCCTGTCGAAGGCCTTCTCCTGGTCCAAGCTGACTAGGCAGGCGTCCACCTGTCTGTCCTGCATGTAGGCAATGGTATCTCTCAGCAGCGCCAGGCTGAGAATTTCCTGCCAGGTACAGTGCAGGTTTGATCCTGGTGGATCACCTGTCCCAGAGCAGACTTGACACCCGAGTATAATAGTAAGATTAAACGAGAACTTACCTGTTCGAAGTTTGATCTTTATTTTATGAGGAGTTACGATGAGGGATTACGTGAAGAAGCCCCGCCAGGCGCATGCTCGGCATAGTTCATAGCAGCGGCGTGAAAAACACAGAACCAATAGCCGAAGTAAGATAGCAAGGCTCACACAAGACTAGAACTACCAGATGATCTTTTAGATTATGAGGGTCCAGAACGGAGGGCAGGTAATCCCTCATCGTAACTCCTCATAAAATAAAGATCAAACTTCGAACAGGTAAGTTCTCGTTTAATCTTACTACTTTACTTCGGAGTCACGTGAGTGACTACGTGAAGATTTTGAAGCTCTGTAATTTTCATGCCGTAGATTCATTCCATACGACACACTGCTTCAGTAGTGAGTAATAATATTATTAAACATTGCTTGAATAATGCAATAAGTATTTTAATAATAATAAAAGAAGAAAAGTAATACCCTTCTATCATAAGGGAAATTACAACAAAATATATGAATCATTACATAAAAGAAAGCAAATAATCAAACAGAACCCAACACTACATGTCCAAACTCTGGCACCGTGATAATAGGTTCATTGTAAAACTTGGAAAAAGTTTCTTCTTTACACCATCCTGCGGCCTCTAAAAGTTGGTCGAGCGGCACATCCTGTGCTATTGCCACGGACGTGGATGCTGCCCTGGTGGAGTGAGAGTTAAACACATCAGTGTCTACTCCAGCTAAATCCAAAACCTGTTTTAACCATCTAGAAATAGTTTGTACTGACACTTTTTTGTATGGTTTCTTATGGGCAATAAGCATTGCTGTCTCACAACCTCGGGGACTCTTGGTTACTTCAATATATTGAGTCAGATGCTTAACCACACACAATGTTTGGTTGACAGGATATGCTCTAAAGATTACCTTGGTTCCAGATTTCCCTGGTCTGCTTTGTTTGATTAGATCATAAACATAAAAAGTAATGTTATCTGCATACAATCTAAACGTAACATTTGCAATGTTTATACTCTTTGTGCTGACACTAATGCCATAAGCATTACTACTTTAAATGTAAATTTCTGAAAAGACAGTGATGTAATTGGAGCCCATTGCCGGAGCAATGTGAGAACTATACTAACATCCCAAATTTCTGTGTATCTGGGTTTGGGAGGATTTTTATTAAAATCCCTCTAATAAATCGGGATATTAATGGATGAGACCCGATAGATAGATGTTCTGAAAATTGTCGTAAATAGGAAGACAAAGTATTACGAGCACTATTAATGGCACTATAACTAAGGTGCTGATCAAAATGCAACATAGCAAGGAACTCCAATACATCCGATATATTTGCAGTATGATAAGATATATCTGACTGAATACAAAAAGCTTCCCATTTCTTTATGTGAGACATATATTGTTTCTTAGTGATATCTCTCCAAGCTGACATTATGACATTCATGGTCCTATCTGACAGTCCAAGCCCTTGTAATGGTCTGGTCAGAACTTGCAGATTAACAAATTCATATGATCATGCAATGGATGAACTTGTTCTGTCACTGATTGTACCAACAAATCTCTGGAGCTGGGAATCGTCATAAATGGTTCAATTATCATTCTAAACATCAATGGGAACCATGGCTGTGTAGGCCAGTTTGGAACCACCAAAACACCAGTGGCATAGTCTTGCTCTATTTTACTGAGATATTGCCTAATCAAGCAAAATGGGGGAAAAGCATAGAAACATATTTCCCCAATGTAGCAAGAAAGCATCCAACGCTACAGCTCCTGGATCAGGGTCCCATGACACGTATTTAGGCAATTGGTGATTTAATCTGGACGCAAATAGATCTTCTTGGACAGTCCATCTACCACCACAGCTGGTGGTATTGTCCGTAGGCCCCCCCCCCCCCATCCGAGAGCACTAACATCAGTTTGCAATACCACTGTAGGTTGCTGTAGTTTGCTGAATAACAATGTTTTTAGTAACTTGTGCAACATTCCCAATCCACCGTGACGGTCTCCTTCTCCCAATATATGGATTAACATTGGGCTGTGATGGGTGATAATACCTTCTCACCATACCCCTGCCTCTGCTTGTTCCTGCTCCTGAATCAACCCCCTTCTCATCCAGCCAGATTGTCTCCTTTGACCAAATATAAAAACATTTATGAGGCTGATAGTCTTTGCCTCCTCATCAATATCTTTAATTTGTTTAGGCAGGTTTTCTCCGAATAAATAATCTGGAGTTTGAACATTGCTTGATTTACACAAACCAACAAATCTTGGGTGCAGGATGGGCCAAATGGCGATTTATCTCATACAATTAATCTCAAATTAAGTTACAAAACAATGCCAACATGTCTTTTTGGATTTTGGACATAGCATGCCCTTCCAACTGCCTCCCAAAAGCAGTAATGCCAGCTACAATGAGCTTCAGGACCCTCCTGTCCTCGCATTGTTAAAGTCATGGGTGTCCAATAGCTGAATTCACCATCGGCACCCTCAGTGATGCACAATTAACAGGTGTTTTATAGAGGTCTGCTGTCTCAATCATGACAGTCTCCTGAAGCTGGTGAGAAACCAAATAATTAATGTTGGCTGCCAAGTTTTCTTCCATGACCTCACCGCTTCCCCCTGGTATAGCAAAGTATTGTGCTACATCTGGTACACCTGTAGTTTGACTTTTGTGCTGTGGTGGGTATTCAAGACCAAAAACACCACCTTCAGGGTCAGTCTCCTGCCGCCCTGGTACTCCTGAGACTTGCTCAAAGGAGACTTCTTCCAGACCTAAACAAGGCTCTGGAGGTTCACATTCCCATGTTGTAAAGGCACCATATTCATGATATGGAACCCCCTCAGGGGCTGCCTGGGAATATTCTAGGTCTTTTGACCCTTGGTTAATAATTGTTTGAAGCATTTTCTCCATTTGGTCCATCCTGAGCCACAGGGCTCGTTTGCCTGTCCCTGCCTCTTCTTCATCAGATTCATCTGATATTACAGGCTTAGCAGACTTCTTTTTATTTTTCCTTTCCACTGGAGTACCCTCTGTGGCCTGTGGCTATGGAGCGTCTAAAGGCTGAACTACGGCAGTGTCAACGGCTACCGGTATCGGAACCGGCTCCGTAATAATCTGTGGTCCCGATCTTAACTGTGTTTCCACCCGGGACGCGCAATTTCCCCTCGCCGATGTTTTCAATGTGTCCATTTAAAAAAACTTCCCAAACTCCTCCTGGCTATTCAAGCCAGCGTCACGGAGTTCCTACCCAGGAAGTAATTTCAACCCACTTACCTGCGGGCCTGTTACTCACCACTAGTGGAGCTGCGATCTGCAGCCCGTTCCTACCGATATGCGTCAACGTAATTGCATGCGCCTGGCGGGGCTTCTTCACGTAGTCACTCACGTGACTCCGAAGTAAAATATTGTACAGCACAGGAACAGGTCTGTCAGCCTATAATGTCTATGCTGACCATGATGGCACGTTAAACTAATATTCTCTGCCTGCACGTAATCCTTAACACTCCATTCCCTGCATATCTGCAGTATGTGCATATCTAATAGTCTCTTAAACGCCATTGTTGTATCTGCCTCAACTATTGGTCCTTGCAGTGTGTCCCAGGCACCCACCGCTCTCTATGTAAAAAACATGCCCTGCAAATCTTTAAATAAACCTCATCTGCATCCTCTCCAAAGACTCCACATAGTTCCATAATGGATCAACCAGAAATGCACACAATACTCCAAGTGCATCCTAGCCGATATACTCCATGCCTCGATTGATGAAGGCAAGCATAACACATGCATTCTTTACCACTCTATCTAATTGTGCTGCTACTTTCAGCGAGCTATGGACTTGGACCCCAAGATTCCTCTGCGCTGTTCCAAAAGAGTCATTGTGGTAAATAGTCAAGTCAAAGTGCTTAATTGCCATACGTACTGACAACAGAACACTGTAATTCTTATTTGTTGCAGTAAATGCAATAACACACAGATAATATAAAATAATCTCTAAAACATAACAAATTACAAACCGTAATACTATGCAGCAAAAATATTGCAAAAAGCAAAGTCAAGAGTCAACAGATGTATATTGTCATGTGTCCCGCAATGGAATAATAAAATTCTTACTTGCAGCAGCACCACAGATATGTAAACATACTATGCTGTAAAACCCAAAATAGATAATAATATTGCAAAGTGAAAGATAATGCCCCCCAAGTCTATATTATTTGGAGCCTATTTGGAGGTTGTAGTGTGTTGGAAAGAACTGTAGATGCTGGTTTAAATCAAAGGTAGACACAAAATGCTGGAGTAACTTGTCTGAAGAAGGGTCTATCCCTGAAGCGTCCCCCATTCCTTCTCCATAGATGCTGCTTCACCCACTGAGTTACTCCAGCATTTTGAGTCTACCTTCAATTTTATCCAGCATCTGCAGTTCTTTCTCATACAGATCTTCTGAGATATGCACGCCCAGAAATTTGAAGCCTTTGACTCTCTCCACCATCATCCCGTTGATGAAGGCAGGTTTGTGGATCCTCGCCCTTTCTCTTCCAAACTCCACAATCCGTTCCTTGGTCTTACTGATGTTGAGGATAAGGTTGTTGTTCTGGCACCATTTGATCAGTAGATCGATCTCGCTCCTGTACTCCAACTCATCATCATCTGTACCATCCACAAATCATGGTGTCGTCAGCATGCTTGAAGATGGAGTTTGAACAGTGTCTACACTGTCATGATATAGAGTTAGAGAAGGGGGCTGAGTGCGCAGCCTTGAGGTTATCCCATGTTGATGGCTATTGAGGAGGAGCCTTTGATGCTAATTCGTACAGATTGTGGTCTGTGGATGAGGAAGTCAAGGATCCATTTGCAGAGAGATATGCAGAGACCCAGATCCGTGAGCTTGGTAACTAGCTTGGAGGGGATGATGGTGTTAAATGCCAAGTTGTAGTTAGTTGTGAATAATAGTCTGACGTATGTGTTTTTATTCGTAGTGAAACCAAAGACACAGTCCATAGAAGATCATCGTTGCTGTGCTAAGGTAGAAATTGATATGCATCATAATCAAACTCTCAAAGCACTTGATAACCATGGATGTCAGTGCCAATGGTCAATAATAATTGAGGCAACACACCTTATTCTTCTAAGCCACCTGTACCATTGATGATAGACACAAAATGCTGGAATAACTCAGCGGGACAGGCAGCATCTCTGGAGAGAAGGAATGGGTGACATTTCGGGTTGAGATCCTTCTTCAGACCCTTTGATGTACTTTTTAAAGCAGATGGGAATGTCGGTCTCCAGTAATGAGGTTGAAGTGTCTGCAAAAATTCCAGCCAGCTGGTGGACCATCGAGGGCAGGCGCATTCTGAACATTTCATCATCATGAGGGATATTCCGATAATGGCGTTGGTGACTACCCTGCATAAAAGACCCTTCATTCACCCTATCTATCCCACTCATGATTGTATACACCTCTATAAAATCACACATCAGCCTCCTGCTCTTCAAGGATTAAAGTCCTAGACTTCCTAACCTCACACCCTAAGGTGAGGGGAAAGATTTAAGTTGAGATGGAAAGATTTAATAGGAACCTGAGGAGCAACTGTTTCACACAAGGCATAGTGGGTACATGAAACACGCTGCCAGAGGAGGTAGCTGAGGCAGGTACTATAACAACACAAAGGACATTTGGACAGGTGCTTGGGAGGATGTTTTAGAGAGATATAGGCCAAATGCAGACAGGTGGGACTAACATCGTTGGCATCTTGTTCGGCATGGACAAGTTGGGCTGAATGGCCCTTTTCCATGTTGTATGGTCCATGACTGTATGACTTTCCCTACAGCTAAGATGTTTATTAAGATGGAAAGGGTGCAGAGAAGACTTCCAAGGAAATTGCCATGACTCGTGTGACTCAAATTGACTCATGGCAATTTCCTTGGAAGTCTTCTCTGCACCCTTTCCATCTTAATGACACCCTTCCCATAGAAGGGTGACCAAAACTGAACACAATACTCCAAATGTGGCCTCACCAATGTCTTGTGCAAGTCTAACATAATGTCCCAACTTCTACACTCAAAACGCTCACTGATGAATGCCAATGTACTGAAAACTTGACCACTCCATCTATCTGTGCGCTCACTTTCAAAGAACCTGTACTCTTAGATCAATCTGTGCTATAACACTCTCCAGGGCCCTGCCATTCACTCTGAAGTTCTTGCCCTGGTTTGACTTGCAACACCTCACACTTATTTGCAATAAACTCCATTAATCATTCCTCAACTATTTCAATCAAAATAGAAAATGAAAAACTTGTTTATGTTCAATTTCTTTCCCTGGGCAAGAAGCATAGTACACATGGTAATATTGCATAGTACATTATCACTTGATGAGTGAGTTTGCAATTGGTAATCTACCGTGTCTGAGTAAAGAGAATATAAACCAACAGCAGGTATTTCTATTGTTATGTGGTGTACTTGCACACATGTCCATTAGCTCATTGCGTATTTCAAGGGCAACCAACAAAATAATACGAGACAAGCTTTGATTTCCTGGGCAATGCACTAATTGTGTATCAGAGCATGGCTTTCAAACTGAAAACAGATGGTTTGTCTAAGTTTAAAGGACTTTCATGCTGTTTGTTATTTTTGCTCACACAGAGCATCACCCACAGTGTTGTGGTGGGTAGCACGCCTGAGGGAGGATTAGTGCTGTGACCTATTTGTAGCTTAATACCATTTGTACATCTAATCATTAATCATTCTCCCATTGTCCTTTCCTGAACTATATTCTGGGTTCCATGAATATTGTTCCACTTAAAATTCAAGCACTCTGTTCCAGATAAATCATAACTCCACTGAACAAACAAAAGCCCAGTCTGAATACTCAAAATATATCAGTTAATCCTGCTTAATCAGTTGGAGTCATCACTGTTCAATAATTAGAACATGCGACTTGTGTTAAATGGACACAAATTTACATCTGAAACTTATTATGTTAATATTTCCATCTTTGCATTGCTGATTATACAAATGTTGTTGGCTGTAAAGTAGTGCAAGATGTCTTGAGATTTTGGAAGCTACAAAGCCATTGTCAGTAGTCTCTTGTTGCTGTTGCTGCTGAAAGTGGAATAATGAATTTCCTCTGTGATTTTGACGATGACTACAAAAACTATTAGGCTTGTCGTAAAAAACAATATTTTTCTCCAGTTCTTCCTTCAGGGGAGGTAAACTTGACATCCTTGCCCACTTCTTTGGTTCAGTCTTAAAAGGTGTAGCAAGCCAACTCAGTTGTACCTCAATTGTTATGGTAAAATGAGGAAAGGTAAAACTGGAAGACAACCTGATATTGATGACAAAGTTGCTCCCAACTCCATGTCATCTTAAGAAACATCTGGGAATTGTATCTACATTGTGAGAGCTGATATAGTCTTTCTCACAGAATTATACCTTGCACACAATATGCTCAGCTGTGTCAATACAGGTACGACACTGGCATCTGCCTGATAATGTGCACTTTGGGAATCAATGTTGGTTTAACGAGGAGTATAAAAATGCTTGATGAAAACAGCACACATCTTTCCAGTAGACCAGTGGACAATTAAGCAGCAAACAGAAAGAACAGGCTCCAGAAACCTCAGCTACAATGGTGAAAATCAGACGGCTGTGGAGGACGTAATTTGGTATTTTTAAAGTGGAGATTGGCAGGTTTTTGATTAGTAAAGGCCTCAAACATTATGGGCAGAGGCAGGAGACTGACATTGAAAGGGAAATATAGATCAGCCACAAGTGAATGGCAGAGTAGACTTATGAATGACCTAATTCTGCCTCTCTGAGCTATCCACTTATGAACTCCATCATAGGGACACGGTTTACCATCTACAGGTAAACTCTGCTTCCCAAACCCACAGTCTCTGCCACCAAGAAGGGAATAACAGCAGCAGGTGCATGGAAACTATTAACTACTGTTTCCCCTCGAAATTTAACATTGCCCTAGTTTTGAAATATATTGTTGGCCTGGATCGTTGCAGTATCCCTTCCCAACACCATCGTGGGAGCACCTTTCCTTGAATCACTCCAATATATAAATAGTTATCCTTCGTTCCATAGATGCTGCCTCGCCTGCTCCAGCATTTTTGTCTGCCTTTGATTTTCCAGCATCTGCAGTTCCTTCTTAAATATTTAAATGATGTTGGCTCGCAGTCGTCTTCATAACAGCAATTAGAGATGGTCAATAAATGCTGGTCCTGTCAGACCATATCACAAAAAAAGGAATTAAGAAATCAATAAATGGTGTTCCTACTACCATCAGACATCAAGCGGGCAAATCAGAATAGCTCAGCATTAAATTAGCCTACAGATCTCAGATTTCAGAAATATATATTTTCTTTAATCATTTGTATTCAGTTCTAGGCCTAACCAGTTGAACTATATGGATACAGCACTGCAGAAACCATGAAGTGAATCCTTACTATCGGATGGACAAATGTGGATTTGCACATGAGGCCAAAGTAATTGGAATTTGTTCTGTGACACTAAGGTGAAAGATGCCACAGTTATACAATGCCCCCATACCAGCCTAAAAATCCTAGGTTTAATTCCCAGTTGGTTTTGAAACATATGAAGGCAAAGGTGAGCTTGGTTAGGATCTCACCTGATTATGAATTGGTTGATAGCACTAAACATCAGGAGGAAGGCAATAATATAAAATCATTAGGATAAGTGTTAGTGGTTTCTAACACTCTTTTATTTTTTTATTTTTACTTTTAGTTTTTGTTTTAGAGATACAGCGAGGAAACAGGCCCTTTGGCCCACCGAGTCTGTGCTGAGCAGCAATCACTAGTTTTATCCTACACTCTCGGGACAACTAACGGGCGCCAATAGCCTACAAACCTCCATGTCTTTAGAATATGGGAGAAAACCGGGAACACCCAGAGAAAACCCACGCGGTCACAGGGGGAACGTACAAACACCGTATAGACAGCATCTGTAGTCAGGAGCTCTGGTGCTGCAAGGCAGTGACTATCGCTGCACCACTATGCCATCTCAATATATGAGGGGTACCTCAGAAGTTCAGTGCCTTTAGGAGAAAAATGCAGATGTTTGGGGGGGGAAATTACTACCTGTTAAAGTGAAATAGTTAAACGTGTAAACAGTAATGTGTTTCTGTGAATTTAACTGGTCTATTCTTATTTAATGAGCCTGTTAGATGTTATGTCCTCCAACATATTAACAGAAATAAATTTGAAGACTATCACTTCATCTTCAAATTGGGCACCTGCAGCATTTTGAACTCAATACCGAGTACAGCAATTTCAGATAATTACAGCAATTTTATTCCAGTTTCCAGCATTCTTCCAAATTCCTTTGGTAATTTCACATAATTGTTATGCATTTTTATTTTATTCAGGCTATTACTACCTTGTACTGTCATCCTTTTCATCATCAAGACCCCACCATAGTCATTGTTTTTGTTTTCTCCATTCTTCAAGTGTTTCTCATCCCACACGCTGAAGATGTATGGGTTGGGAGGTAACGTGACCATTGTAAATTAACCATAGAGCGTGGGTGAGCAGTAGAATCCAGACTGAATAGATTAATGTAGGATAAGTGTAAATCGCTGGTTAGTAGTTATCACAGACCCAGTAGGCTGAAGAGCCTGTTTCTTTGCTGTGTCCTTCAATGACTTATTGACTCTGTTATCACCATTGTAAATTGCCCGTTCCAGTCTAGTTTCAGTCAAAGCCACTGAATCAAGCAATTGCACAACTAATCTTTATTTTGACAAAACACAATTACAGTTCCAAACTACTGTACCTAACCACCCCGGGTTCAATCCTCGTATCTGCCTGATTAAGCCCTCTAGGCCTCGCTCAAACAGAGACAACCCAGAAGGTCACACAGTCCAAAGTGCTCTCCCAGAAGATCATAGAAACATAGAAATTAGGTGCAGGAGTAGGCCATTCGGCCCTTCGAGCCTGCACCGCCATTCAATATGATCATGGCTGATCATCCAACTCAGTATCCCGTACCTGCCTTCTTTCCAGACCCTCTGATCCCCCTAGCCACAAGGGCCACATCTAACTCCCTCTTAAATATAGCCAATTAACTGGCCTCAACTACCCTCTGTGGCAGAGAGTTCCAGAGACCCACCACTCTCTGTGTGAAAAAATTCCTTCTCATCTCGGTCCTAAAGGATTTCCCCCTTATCCTTAAGCTGTGACCCCTTGTCCTGGACCTCCCCAACATCGGGAACAATCTTCCTGCATCTAGCCTATCCAACCCCTTAAGAATCTTGTAAGTTTTTATAAGATCCCCTCTCAATCTCCTAAATTCTAGAGAGTATAAACCGAGTCTATGCAGCCTTTGTTCATAAGACAGTCCTGACATCCCAGGAATCAGTCTGGTGAACCTTCGCTGCACTCCCTCTATGGCAATAATGTCCTTCCTCAGATTTGGAGACCAGAACTGTATGCAATACTCCAGGTGTGGCCTCACCAAGACCCTATACAACTGAAGTAGAACCTCTCTGCTCCTATACTCAAATCCTTTTGCTATGAAAGCTAACATACCATTGGCTTTCTTCACTGCCTGCTGTACCTGCATGCCTACTTTCAATGACTGGTGTACCATGACACCCAGGTCGCGCTGCATCTCCCCTTTTCCTAATCGGCCACCATTTAGATAGTAGTCGGTTTTCCTATTTTTGCCACCAAAGTGGATAACCTCACATTTATCCACATTATACTGCATCTGCCAAACATTTGCCCACTCACCCAGCCTATCCAAGTCACCTTGCATTCTCCTAGCATCCTCCTCACAGCTAACACTGCCCCCCAGCTTAGTGTCATCCGCAGATCGACACAGGACCTCATGGCAGCGGACTTTTATAGGTCTCTGGATCCCGAGGGGCCGAACCACGTGGGGGTGGTCTCTTTACAATCCAATAACAGATATCGATTAACCCCAAACATAACAGACATTTCCCTAACCCAATAATGGAGTGGCTAATACATTGTATTTCAAACAGTGTTTCTCAGAGGAAACGAACCTCGCAACATTTACCCTGAAATATATGAAAACCAGACAAGGCTCAATACCTCATCCAATCAACGTTCAGTAACATAAAGCTTTGCAACATTATTTACATTTTTATTTAAAAGGTGTATGTCTGGTTTTCAGTCATCCAATCCATTCTATGCATTTTGCACCTAATTACCGGGGTCTGCAGATGTCCCCATTATCCTCCTGCAGCTCAGATCTGAGCTCTAGACAAACTTGGACCACTCTGCAGCTTGTCTCAGTTCCACAGAGAGCACTTTCAAATTGACCAAATGGCCCAGCAGCCCTGAAGCCTTTACTCAATTTTAGAGTCCTAGCCTCTCCAATCTGGCCAGGATTAACACCGTGTGTTGGGCCGAATGGCCTGATTCTTTCTGCTTTGCTTAAATAAAGATGGCTTCTCAGTCGATGGTACAGGGGAACCATGTGAACAGATCAGTCGATGGTACAGGGGAATGTTACTTTGTTTCCGGCAAGCTCTATATCTAAAGTATGCTTCTCCGTCTTAATTAATAACAGAGATTATATTGTCCAAAGAAGCCTTTTCTGTCAGCGACAGCTGAACATGTTGGATCAGGTCGTGTCACAGCAGGCACAGTTGTTCTTGCTGAAAAGCAAATAGATCAGTGATTACCACAATAGACAGCATGCTTGCATGAGTGCAGAGTTTGCTTTGAGCAATGCGAGCTGGTGGATACGCACTTTACTACACACCCTTGCAGATGAAAGGATTATGTGACAATTCAACGTGCGGGTAAACATTTAAAACTCTCCTAATTGTAAGATACAGTTCTTTTTTCTTGGTTAGTGTCAAAAGTACTAGCATAGAACTGCACCAGCATGTTCCTCGCCTCTGGGAACACTGCCAGCTCTTTTTCTTCAGTGACTGCGGGGGATTGAGATTCACACAGCATGAACCACTATCCTCATTCTGACACCGCCCACTGTCCACGCACTTGAGGCAAATGCTTTCACAGCCAGAAGACCCCATTGCAGATTTTGGAGTAGGTTTCGATAGAATTGTTTTCGAAGAATAAATTTTAATGATTAAGTGATGCAGGTGAAAAAGCTTACCAATCACCTGAGAACTTGTGGGATAAGGACAACATCAAAGACCAGGGACTGGCATCAGCCAGCCATTATTGTGTGATTAAGAAATGAATCATTTGCCTGTAAACAGGTGTTGTCATTTGACACCATATGAACATTCATAAAAGGCCAGGAAAGTACTCGCCTTATTCTGCTTGTAATACAATCTCACGCACAATAAATAGCAATGCCGATTTTATAGAATTGGTATCAAAACAAGAACGAACACAAAAGTAGTGTGGTCAATTTCAAGCAAATCACTCGAAAATTCCTTCTGAACTCGTAAAAGCTGAATCAGCAAGACTGGTTGGCAAGATGCCTCACCAGAAACTTACCTTACCAAAATCTCCATTGTGTTCATGTCCTTGTGTCTGAATGTCCTGAGGAACGACCATTAAACATAGGTCATTTGGACCATTGTGTCTGCTCCACCATTTGATCAATGCCCATCTTTTTTCCCTTCTAACCCCATTCTTCTGTCTTCTCCCCGTAATGCTTGATGCCTTCCCTAATCAAAAACCTATCAATCTCTGGCTTAAAAATACCATGACTCCACTGTTGTCTTTGGCAACGAATTCCATAGATTCACCATCCTCTGGCTAAAGAAATTCCTCCTCACCTCCTTTCCAAAGACATGTCCTTTTATTGAGGGAGTTGTAGACTCTCTCACTAGTGGACACATTCTCTCCACATCCACTCTATCTAGGCCCTTCATTATTCATTAGGTTGCAATACATCAACCGCTCCACATACATTAACTCAATCATTCCTGGGATCATTCTTGTAAACCTCCTCTAGACCCTCTCCAACACCAGTACATCCTTCCTCAGATATGGGGCCCAACATTGCGAACAATGTTCCAAATCTGGCCTGACCAGCTCCCATAAAGCCTCTGCATTACATCCTTGCTTTTATATTCTAGTCCTCTAGAAAGGAATGCCAGCATTCATTTGCCTTCCTTAATACCGACTCAACCTGCAAATTAATCTTTCGGGAATCCTGCATCAGTCCCTTTACACCTCATATTTCTGAATCTTCTCCCCATTTAGAAAATTGAATCCATCTTTGTTTTAGTTATATATGTGGAATAGATCATAGATGGAACTTCTTACTTCACCTCTTGCCAACTTGAAATGTTCTGGCAGACTGTAAGCAAGAGGTAAATTATTATAAATTATATATGTTTTATAAAGGTACAGTTCATCCAGTGCAAATGTTCATCATTGAATGTTGGGAGCACTCTGCCCAATGATGTCTTCAATGGGTTCAGACTAGTTTGGCGGTGGATTGGATCCAAGAGCAGAAAGATGCAGATGAAAAAATGGGGGTAAATACTGAAACCTAAGAGAGCAAGTTTAGTACTAGACAGGGCTGCAAAGAAAATCACAAAGAGAGCGGTAAAACCGATAGTTTAAACTGCATTTATTTCAATGCAAAGGGTTTAACAGGCATGACATGGATTGGTTTTGGGCACTGGGATATTCTAGCCATACAGAAACACGGCTGAGAGAAGGGCAAAACCGGCAGCTCAATGTTCTAAGGTACAGATACTGCAGGCATGATGGAGGTACACGTATGAGAGGCGAGGCTGTTGCCTATTTGATTAGGGAGGAATTGACGACAGTACTTAGAGAGGATATTCTTGGGGGAATTGTCCAGTCAGGCTATATGGATAGAACTCAAAACCCAAAATGGGTGATATCTTACATGGGACTGTATTATAAACCCCCTGAATAGTTAGGAGTAAATAAAGATATGCAGGGAAATTACAGATAGCTGTAAGAAAAATAGGGTAGTGTTAGTAGAAGATTTCAACTTCCCTTATATTGACTGGGTTAGCTGTAGTGCAATGGGCATGAACGGGATGGAATTTGTAATGTGTCTTCAAGAAAGCTTCCTTAATCAATATATAAAGGGCACTACTTGGAGGGCGAGACACTGAACCTCGTCTTGGGGAACAAGGTAGACAAGTGACTGAAGTTGGGACACAAGAGTTGATCTTATTGATACGTTTAAAATCTTGCATGGACATAGATGAATTCACTGTCGCAGTGCCCTCTCTCTTGGATGTCTCTCTTATCCCTATCACTGACTGACAGGCCAGGAGAGGCCGATCCCCTGCATTATTGGTAACAACTGGGTCCAATTAGTCGATAGACACAAGGTGCTGGAGAAACTCAGTGGATCTGGTCGTATCTTACGGAGAAAAAGGTTGGGTGATGTTTTGGGTCGGGATTCTACTTCAGACTGAAAGTAGGGGGTGGGGTGAAGAGCTGGAGATGGGAGAAGACCAGGACCAATCAGGCCTGGCCATAAATGATCTCAGGCAGGGCAGAGCCTGGTAAGCCTATTGTATGATCTCAAGAGGAAAATAATGTGGAGAACTGTGGAACTGGTAAAAATGACTAAGGTGGAGGAGGGTGGAGGGGGGAGTAATGGTTGTAAGCCAACCAAGCGAAATGGTGCTGTTTCCCAAATTTGCGTGTGGCCTCACTCTGGCAATGGAGGAGGCCCAGGACAGAAAGTTCAGTGTGGAAATGGAAAGGGGGGTTGAAATGGTTAACAACTGGGAGATCCCGTAAGCCTAGGCGGACCTAGCATAAGTGTTCAATGAAACTGTGTTCAGTTTGGTCTCGCCGATGGCCAGGAGCCTACATATGGAATACTTTATGCTGTAGATGAGATTAGAGGAGATACATGTGTATATTTGTCTAACCTGAGAGGACTGTCGAGATCCCTGGATGGAGTCAACGGAGAAGATATAACGACAAGTCTCCTGCAGTTGCAAGTGAAAGTACCTGGGGAGGTCCCCTGGTTCATCGAAACATAGAAAATAGGTGCAGGAGGAGGCCATTCAGCCCTTCGAGCCAGCATCGCCATTCATGGTGGTCATGGCTGACCGTCTGCTATCAATAACCCATGCCTGCCTTCTCCCCATTTCCCTTGATTCCACTAGCCCCTAGAGCTCTATCTAACTCTCTCTTAAATCCATCCAGTGATTTGGCCTCCACTGCCCTCTGTGGCAGGGAATTCCATAAATTCACAACTCTCTGGGTGAAAAAGTTTTTTCTCACCTCAGTCTTAACTGACCTCCCCTTTATTCTAAGACTGTGGCCCCTGGTTCTGGACTCGCCCAACATTGGGAACATTTTTCCTGCATCTAGCTTGTCCAGTCCTTTTATAATTTTATATGTTTCTATAAGATCTCCCCTCATCCTTCTAAACTCCACTGAATACAAGCCCAGTCTTTTCAATCTTTCCTCATATGACAGTCCCTGACCTTTAGTACTATCAGTGCATAATTTGCACATTCTGTTTGCAACTGAGTAGGTTTTCTCCAGTGCTCCAGTTCTTGCATCCCATGAATGTTATGGTAGTTTACTTCACTACTCCGAATTATCCCTTTGCGTAGGTTATTGGCAAAAGGGAGGAAGCAAAATTAATGGGTGTGATTCAGAGAAAATCGGTCTCAGTGGTGTTGGCAATTAGAAGAGGGGCAATTGAGGGTTTAGGTTTATTATTGGCATGTGTAGCAAGACACAATGAAAAGCTTTGTTTTGCATTCAAGCTTCTGTGTCTTCTGCCTGATGGGAGCTGGGAGAAGAAGGAATGACTGGACTGGGACCAGCCTGATAGGCAGAATGGCCTGCTCTGCATTGTTATGTATAAATTATCTTCACATAGATCAAGGAAAAGTTATGATGCCTGAACTGAGCCCTGCTTCCTTAACACCGTCATCATTCTAACATATATTCATCTGCTGTTGAGTTAAAGTGGGGAAGGAAGATATATTGGAGGATGACACAAAATGCTGGAGAATTCTCCAGAGATGCTGAGTTACTCGAGCACTTTGGTAAATCAGCATCTGGAGTTCCTTATTTCTACACATACTGGAACGTATTAGGTAGGAAATGTGATCAACATGGTAGGAGCTAATTGACTGAAAGATTCAACATATAGTGAAGCTATAGAAAGACACATGGTGTTGGAGTAGCTCCGTGAATCAGGCAGCATCTCTGGAGAAAAAGGATGGGTGACATTTCGGGCTGGGACTCTTCTGACTGAAAGTAGAGGGGAGGGAACTAGAGGTAAGATAAGGCCTCCAGAATTTACAGAAGCCAATTAACCTACAGACCTGCATACCTTTGGAATGTGGGAAGAAACCAGAGCATCCACAAGTCAACCTATAATGATAAGAAAGAAAATTCCAGAGAAACAGCTGAGACATAGCCACAATGGTCAGAATTGAAGGAGCACATGAGTCTTGTACACTTCTACAACTTGAGCACGTTTTAGCCATAAATATACAGAGACTTTTTTCCTTTGAATAGTCAGCAACAATATCTAACATTCACTGAGAAAATTGCCCCGAGGCATTTCACAAATGCATAATGAGAGCAGGTATTCAATGAATAACTTGGCCAAATAAATGGGTTTTCAAGGCCTTGGCGGGGAGGAGAGATGTCAGCAGGGGTTTAGGGAAAATTCCAGACTGAAAGGCCCAGACGTTTGAAAGCAAAGATGAGGAATAAGTGAAATATGATCGGAAAGCTTTAAACATGATGCGCTGGGAGACCAGGAATCAAAGGTCCCCCAAGGACAGTGAGCTTAAAGGCAATGTTGAGGAGTAGTCAATGCAGGATCGCACTAACAGCCAAAGTTCAGACAAACTGGATTTTAGTTTAGAGATACAACATGGAAACAGGCCCTTCGGTCCATGAATCCGTGCCAAACATCGATCACCCTTTCATACTAGCTATGTTATCCCACGTTCACATCCTACACACTAGGGGCAATTTACAGAACCCAATTAACCTCTAGACCTGCAAGTCTTTGCAATGTGGGAAGAAACTGGAGCATCCAGAGGAAACCCACGTGGTCACGGAGAATGTACAAACTCCGCACAGACAGCATCCGTAGTCTGGATCGAACCCGGGTCACTGGCATTGTGAGGCAGCAGCTCTGCCACAGCGCCACTCTTTATGAAGCCCTTTCTCTGAGACTGAACTGGACCTTACACAAATTCTTTGCCTGATTTGACTTCAAGGTGGGAATCCAACTACTCAGATGTTCTGAGTAAACAAAAACTGAAAATGCTGACAATAGAGCCACAAGGAACTGCAGATGCTGGAATTTTGAGCAAAACACAAAGTGCTGGAGTTACTCCATGGATCAAGCAGTGTCTGTGGAGGGAATGGATAGGTGACGTTTTGGGTCAGAACCCCTCTTCGGACCCCTCGTTCATCCAGCATCCCCCTCCTCACTGATTTACATTGTCCCCTCTTCTGCTGATTTGTCCTTTCCCCTCGTCTTTAAACTTCCTTTAACCCAACAAACATCCAAACATTATTTTCAATAGCACCACATCATGAATTTAATTGTATTTGGAGCCATGGCTTCAACTGACAAACTATATACTGGATAATAGCTCAGTAAGTCAAGTTGCATCTGTAGGAAGAGAAAAAGAGTCAATGGTTCAGGTTAGAGACCCTTCATCAGGCCTCACAAGGAGACAAAGGAAAATTGTATATACCTGTTCTGCACCCACTTGGTTCCTCCTTTCCTTCCAATTTCATAACAGCCCCGGTGATGGCTCTTGCTCAGTGCTGAAATCTCATGCATGCCTTTGTTACTTGCCTTCTCCAATTATGGCCATGGCTTCAGTTGTCTAACTATAAGCTCTGAAATGTCCTTGATAAACCTTTGTCTTTCTCTTTAAGATACTCCCAAATTCTACCACTATAACAAGAATTTGGACAAAGATAGACAGAGTGCTAGAGTAGCTCAGCAGGTCAGGCAGGATCTCTGCAGAAAACGGATGGGTAATGTTTCAGGTCAGGATTGAAGAAGAGTCGCAACCCGAAACATCACCCATCCTTTTTCTTCAGGGATGCTATCTGACCCTCTGAGTCACTCCAGCACTTTTAACTATTTTTGGTATAAACTAGCATCTACAGTTATTTGTTTCTTCAAGATCAGCTAACCAGCTATCTTTAATAGTTCCTCTTGAGAACTATTGTCCAATTTTGCCTTTAGGTACTGCTGAGAAGCATCCGATAATTTTGTTTACCATTTTAAAGAACTATCAAATTGCAACTTTCGTTAAAACCTGTCAAAAAAAAGAGTACATTTTAGAGAACCATTTATATATGGAAAACTGGGAAGAGTTAAGAGAGTGAAAAACAATGGGGGAACTCTGATCCATTACTCCGTCTCCTCCAAACATTATTTACTATCTTCACTTGTCCTTTTGTGTATATTTTCGTGTTTCTAAATTTAATGGAAGATTTTGTGGGTCTCACAGTTTTGAGAGATTTCCAAAGGTGATGGAAGCAAGAGGAAGGTGAAATCACAATTAGCAGGGGCAAAAGTGCCAAGGCATCGGGAGTAGCTGTTGTATTGGACGCACTACTGAAAGTAGTTCAATGATCTTAAATGTGGTATTGGTGGTTGAATTGTCACAGCAATAAAACTGTAGCACAGGCTTCAGACTCGCCCCAATACACCACTCCCTCATTACTCATCCACCAACAACATTTAGCAATCAAGATTTGATGTTCAAATGTTCGACCGCACACACCCATATTTAAAAGCTCATCATGCATGGCCAGTTAATCAGCCACGCCAACCACATTATCCGAAAGCATGCAAGTTATTCAAGAACATCTCTTGCAGCATAATTGCAGGCAGGAACAGCAAAGTGCCTGGAAAGTAGACATCGATGGAACACCTTATCCCCATGGAGGAGGTAACCTTTACCACACCGGGGTGGCACAGTGGCGCAATGGTTGAGTTGCTGCATTACAGGCGCCTGTGACCTGGGTTCAATCCTGACTACGAGTGCTGTCTGTACGGAGTTATATGTTCTCTCCGTGACCTGCGTGGGTTTCCTCTGGGATCTACAGTTTCATCCCACACCCACGTTGGTTGGTTAATTGGCTTGGGATAATTGTAAAACTGGCCCCAGTGTGTATGGGATAGTGTAAGTGTGCGGGGATCGCTGGTTGGCATGGACTCAGTGGGCCGAAGGGCCTGTTTCCATGCTGTATCTCTAAACTAACCTAAATTTGGGAATTATCATTACTGTATCTGTGAACAATGACAGAGTTAAGTTCTCATTCCTAATAAAATGTAATTCTTTATTCCCCCTTTTCACATCCCACTAATCGCTAATCTCCTAATTAGATGAGATCTACAAACTCATAGTGTTTCTTAGTCCCCTTATTACCTTTGTACCTTTCTCCACTCAGATAGCCATGAACTGTAATGGCCAAATAGTGGTAGATGAGCGAGTAGATTGAAGATTAAATATAATGTCCCTCAATTAAAATTCTCAGCCACCTTGTGTAATTTAGAGGTTACCTTAAATGTGGGATCTGCAGATGGTGAATCACTGGGCATAAACCTCGTGAAACTAAGCCTGGGGTACAAAGCTCTCTAATGACCAGTTCTCTAATGGTGCAGAGAATTAAGATAAAACTTCAAATTGGCAACTCACAAATGGTGGTTGATGTGAATGCAGAGTGAAAAGTTAGGAGCAATGACAAGTCATTGCCATTAAGGAGCATGGAGGAATCTCACGTCTTGCCCAGGGGATTGAGCAGGGTTGAGAGCTTGTACTTTCATAGTCATAGAGTGATAAATTGTGGAAAGAGGCCTTTCGGCCCAACTTACCCACACTGGTCAATATGTCCCAGCTATACTAGTCCACCTGCCCGCATTGGGTCCATATCCCTCCAAACTTGTCCTATCCGTGCATCTGTCCAACTGTTTTTTTTAAATATTGGGATAGTTCCTGCCTCTTCTGGCAGCTTGTTCCATATATCCACTACCCTTTGAGTGAAAAAGTTATCTCTCAGATTCCTATTAAAGCATTTCACCTTCATCTTAAACACTGTCCATTATCTCCATGTGGGCACAACATACTGCAGTGGTCTGTTGACCAGTGTATCAATTTCCAAAGCAACACAAGTGATCATGGCTCTGTGTGTGGCAGTGGTAGCACAGGCTGCCATTACCTGGTTTACCAGGTGGCATGCAGCCAACTGTTTGACATATAGAAGAGTCTGCAATTTGTTGATGCACCATCACACAGTGATGACAGCGGCTCAAACAAGCAGGCATATGGAGTCATGCCCCAGGGTGACAAAAAGGTCTGAATACAATAACTTGCTGCAAAGCAAGCTCTGACAACATCGCTGGTGATAGTGCAGTCCGACCTGATGACGTGAATGGTTTCTATCGCTGCTTCGAGTAGAAGGCCAACACCCATCCCTTCAGACTCAAGTGGGCCTTTTCCCAAGATGACTGTAGCAGAGGGTACACAAAAGGCTGGAGAAACTCAGCGGGTGCAGCAGCATCTAAGGAGCGAAGGAGATAGGCGACGTTTCGGGTCGAGATTCTTCTTCAGACTGGTTAGGGATCAGGGAAACGAGAGATATAGACGGTGATGTGGAAAGATAAAGAACAATGAATGAAAGATATGCAATACAGTATCGATGATAAAGGAAACAAGCCATTGTAAGCGGTTTGTAGTGTGAAAATGAGAAGCTAGTGCGACTTGGGTGGGGGAGAGATAGAGAGAGAAGGAATGCCAGTGCCCGAGGGCTGAGGGAGAGGTGGGAAGGGGAGGAGACAGCCTGGGTTAACAGAATTGAGAAAATTCAATGTTTAAGCCCAGAGGATGCAGACTCCCCAAGCGGAATATGAGGTGCTGTTCCTCCAACTTGTGGTGTTGCTCACTCTGGCCATGGAGGAGGCCCAGGACCGAGAGGTCGGATACGGAATGGGAGGGGGAGTTGAAGTGCTGAGCCACCGGGAGGTCGGGTTCGTTACTGCGGACCGAGCGGAGGTGTTCGGCGAAACAATCGCCAAGCCTCCGCTTGGTCTCACCGATATAGATCAGAATATCCTCTCTAACTGCTCACTCTCTGTGGCCTCCCCTATGATTGTAGCAGAGGTTAGTTCGGCCTTCCTGAGGGTGAACCCATGGAAAGCAACTGGCCTAGACAGAGTCAATGGGTGTGTCCTTAGTAGCTGAGCGGTCTAGCTAGCAGGAGTATTCATGGACATCTTTGATCTCTCCCTATTCTCTTCTGAGGTACCCACCTACTTCAAAAAGCCCACCATCATCTTGGTGGCGAAGAAAAGCAAGATCTCATGCCTTACTGATTACTTACTGGCCTTAACATCCATCACCATGAAATGCTCTGAGAGGCTAGTTATGGAATGCATTAAATCCAGTCTCCCAAGCAGCCATGACCGACTGCAGTTCACCTACCGCCACAACAGGTCCACGGACAATACCATCCCTAGAACACCTGGATAAGAGAACCACCTATGTCAGACTCCTATTCATAGTCTACAGCTCTGCCTTTAACACCATTATCCCATCCAACCTCATCACCAAAGTCATGGGACTTAGAGTCAGCACTCATCTCTGCGGCTGGATCCTTGACTTCCTGACCAACAGACCCCAATTGGTGAGGAAAGGGGACAAACAGGGGACTCGTGACCTGGTGTCAAGACAATAACCTTAGCAGATAGTGATTAACTTCAGGAAGTGAAGGGGTATAAATACCTCGGTTTGCATCGGCGGTGCCGAGGTAGAGATGTAAATATGAATCAGGGTAAATATCACCAACAACATCTCATATTGAAGCAATGGCCAAGGGAGCACAACTCTACTTCCTCAAAAGGTTTTGGAAGTTTGGCATGTTCCCAACAACTCTCAACAACTTCTACAGAAGCGCCAAAGAAAGCATTTTATCAGGATGCATCGTAGCATGGTTTGGGTACAGCTCCATCTAAGACCACAAGAAATTTCTGAGAATTGTGGACGCTGCCCAGACCATCACACAAACTAATTTTCCATCCATAGACTCCATTTGCATCTCACGCTGCCTTGGCAAGGCCAGCAGCATAATCAAGGATGAGTTGCATCCTGGCAACTCCCACCTTTTTTCTGCTCTCCCAATGTCCTCCACTGTAATAAGGGCCTGCTGTCCTCCACTAAGAAATATGCTGCTTTAGTAACTCAGTGGGTCAGGCAGCATCTGTGGAGGGAAATGGATGGGCAATGTTTCGGGTCTGAACCTTCTTCATGTCTGGTGTTGCCTGACCCGCTGAGTTTTTCCAGCACTTTTTTTTGTTCAAAATTCCAGTATCTGCAGTCTCTTGGGTTTCCACTCATCGCCTTATCTCCGTATTTGACTCTTTACTGGCTTCTCTCCCATGACCCACCCTTTCCCATCAAGGCCTAAATCCTTTGACACTAGAAAGATAGAAAATCAAAACTACTGAAATAACAACATGTTAATGTAAATTCCCAAGGTCTACATTGAGTTTCATAATAATTTACCTCAAATTTGTAAATTGTTGAATTTGCCTATCTGGTCAAGTGGGCCAAAGGGCCTGCTTCCACACTGCATCATTCTATGACTCTAAATGCTAGCATTTATTTTGAGGGGACTAGAATATAAAAACAGGGACATAGCGTTGAGGCTTCATAAGGTACTGGTCAGACCGCATTTGGAGTATTGTGGGCAGTTTTGGACCCCATATCTGAAGAAGGATGTGCTGCCATTGGAGAGGGTCCAGAAGAGGTTTACGAGAACAATGCCAGGGATGATTGACCTTGGCCATATAATGAGCGTTTGATGGCACTGGGTATGCACTCGCTGGAGTTTAGAAGGATGAGGAGGGGATCTCATTGAAACTTACCAAATAGTGAAAGGCGTGGATGGAGTGGATGTGGAGAGAATGTTTCCACTAGTGGGAGAGTCCAGGACCAGAGGGCACAGCCTCAAAATAAAAGGATATACTTTTAGAAAGGAGATGAGGAGGAATTTCTTTAGTCAAAGGGTGGTGAATCTGTGGAATTCATTGCCACAGAAATCTGTGGAGATAGTCAATTAATATTTTTCAGGTGGAAATTGATAGTTTCTTTATTACAGGTGTCAGGGGATATGAGGAGCAGGCGGGAGAATGAGGTTGAGATGGAAAGATAGATCAGCCATGATTGAATGGCGGAGTAGACTTGATGGGCCAAATGGCCTAATTCTGCTCCTTTCACTTATGAACTTATGAATCCTAAATTGCTACTTATTTCTCAATTCCTCTTTTCATCCAAAGCAATCTCCAGGCCATTAGGTTATTTTGTAAGTTTAATTGTTACTGATATTAAATAAAAATATTTATAACAAAAATAACAATAAAACAACACTATAAAATAAAAATACGCTATTAAATAACAATATGACAAATATGCAAAGCATCAAAAGAATATTTTCAGTGTGCAAATGTTAAGAAAAAAGCTTTAAAATAAATAAGAGAGCAGAGCTTCAGGCACGAACAAAACCATGACCGGGGTAATGCTGTTAAAGATGCTCACACATAAAGCTGATTAACACATCACATTTATTTATGGAATTCAAAGTCTTTTTAAGCTGTGACTTAACATTTTGGATCAATCTCAAATGTCATCATAGAACACCACTATTCAAGCTTCACCTGTTGCACATCCTGCCTCTTTCGTTGACTCCTTCGCTAAACTTATCAAGATCCGAATCATCGCCTATCCATGTTCTCCAGGGGTGCTGCCTGACCTGCTGAGTTTACTCCAGCACTTCCGTCCTATCTTGGAAACTGGCATCTGCAGTTCCTTGTTCCTATATCAAGGTGCATGTTGTGATCCCAGTAAATACCAGGGTCACACTGATGCGGCAACTAAGTTTATCATAGTTCTCCTGCTTGCACACCCTCACCTTGCCGCCGTTAGAATGAAAATTAAATCATTATTTGGATGTCGCCTAATGGCTCTAATGTATTCAGAGATGTAAACTTTTATGACCACGTTATCAGTATAGGCCTGCAATGTTGTCATAGTGGGAGAATTTGGACACGATTACGGATACAGTGTGGGGTCACTGAAGGTACGGAGCATTGCTGTTTATATAATTTTTTTTCGAATTTGGATTTATTACATTATACAGTATGTGAGAAGCTATTGGCTCTTTAGCAGTAGCAACCTGATCACTTACCGACACTGCTGCTAAAACCTACATATTGGGCTGCTTGATCAAGTAAATGACAGCAAACATTCAGGTAACCACACCCACAAATTGTTTCTGACTGACAGCCAGGTCTTTTATCCTTGTTGTCTGTATAAACTATATCTGTTAAGGCATTGTATGTGTGATTAATGATATAAATTCACTGCTGAATAGAATGTAAACAATGATCGCTTTCTTTTTTATCACATCCTGAAAAAGAAGGCTAATTTAACATAATAACAAAACACTATATTCACAATTTTCCTTTGGGTCCTCCATGCAGCCAATACACTAATGTATGGAGGAGATCAGACATGGACTGTGGTGGCCAATGGCATGTGGTGGACTTCCCCATGTGATTTTGGTTGATTTGTGTGTTATTCCCGGACTGTGTGAATCACTGATGCTGCAAGCAGGATTCATGGTACGTTTGAAAACTGTTTCAATGTCACTTAACGTAGGTGTGTGGGAAGGAACTGCAGATGCTGGTTTATACCAAAGATAGACACAAATGCTGGAGTAACTCAGCGGGACAGGCAGCATCTCTGGAGAGAAGGAATGGGTGATGTTTTTCAGATTGAGACCTTACGTAGGATTGTCAGAGCAAATCTACCAGTCAGCAATGATAGCTACCTTCTTATATGTTTCAGGAATAGGATTCCAGTGCTTGGATCCTGTCCCAGCTAAGTCCTCTTTAACTCATAACACTTGTAATATTGAATGTATACACACTAAGAAAGTAAGAGTTTCTTAGCATGGTAAGAAATGGATGGACCGCAAGCACAATCTCATTTTGCATCTTTTTTATTACGAATAAAATTTATTTTTGCAATAAAACAAAACCCATTGAACTTGTGATGGTGGCCCTACCTTTGATTTCCCATAGTGGCCCTGCTTCTTTAGATTATAAATTGAATTGAATTGAATACTTTATTGTCATATGTGACAAGTCCCAAGGTATACAAATAGTTGCCACATCAAGGGTGCTTACAAAGTAACAAAGTATCCTGCAGCAGCTCCCCTTTGTTCTCCCCCCCTCCTCCTCCTTCCCTCATGCGGATCCCCCACGCCAGGTCCTCCATTGTTCATAAATGATCCATAATCAGCCATAAATGACCCATAATCATCCATAAATGATATCCGTCCCCCATGTTCTTCCATCCGGTCTCTCGCTCAAGTGTCAGTGCAAATCTCCTAGGCCAGCTGTTACACCAACTATCCTTTATGCACCCGATAATCTTACGCTTGAATTACTGGCAACCAGTCACACCACTTTTTCCTGATGACCTTAACTAATGTAACATGGTGTGATCCTCTGAGCCCTTGCAGCCCAGATTTAGACACTGGTCTTCTCTGTGGTTTCCACTGCACTAGAATACACAAAGGAAAAGTATTTCCTTATATGCGGCCTATTGAATCCCATGTGGTATCTTGAGCCTCCTGTAGTACTAGGTTCTACAGTGGCAGGTCCCTGAATATCATTTTCTTTGGTCTACCACTGTCACCTCCTTTTAATGTGCCTAAGAAGATACCATTCAATGTTTGCTTAAGTGGAAGTAGACAAGGTTTGGGGAAGAGACTGTGAATATAAATAAGATAATTTATTTGAAACAACAACATTGAAATAAAGGCATATGGAGTTGAAAAATAGTTTGAAATTGCTGGATCGCTTGGCTAAAATAATGAGAGTGAAAAACAATGAAGATATCTTGCTGTTTGACAAAACACCTAAGTGCGCGGTGAAAGATTTCATAAGACACTGCTTATCCTCAAGGTACTTTCAACTAGTTTGAAGCATACTTTCAATGAGGCAATAACTCCCAAACAATTGTTCACCTGTTCTTGCTTTTGAATGCAACCTTGTTAGGAAATGTTGGCAGGAACATATCTGGTAACAGCCTCCTCTGCAGTCAAGACCTTACTTGCTGTGTAAACAAGGCACATAGTTGGATAATATATATCACCCTGAAAGCCAGCTTGTGTGGTAATGAACCATTTTCTGGATTGCTACTGCAGTTAATTTGATTAGAGGAATAAATTAAACCTTAGTAAATGGGCACAGGAATCATAATGCATTTAACTATACCCATTTACCTCAATAGTTAATTGAGGTAAATGGGTATAGTTAAATGCATTATGATTTAACACACATCCTAATTGTGTTAAATTGGATAGTGCCTTACAAGTAGCCTAGGATCAAGTAAATGATGGGGGGTTACACAAAAAGCTGGAGAAACTCAGCGGGTGCAGCAGCATCTAAGGAACGAAGGAGATAGGCGACGTTTCGGGTCGAGACCCTTCTTCCTGTAAATGATTCCAGTTGAAGCTAGTCTGTTCAATGTAAATAATCTTGCATCTCTTAAAGGGAAAATTTATTTTGTTTTCAGGAGTTATTATAGATGGCGATGGTAATAAATGTGACTTGGTTAAATGACTGGGAGAAGTCAGTTACCTCACACTTACAAACACCATGTCCATCACCCACATCAATAATGAGACCAAGCGGAGGCTTGGCGATCGTTTCGCCGAACACCTCCGCTCGGTCCACAATAACCAACCCGACCTCCCGGTGGATCAGCACTTCAACTCCCCCTCCCATTCCGTATCCGACCTCTCGGTCCTGGGCCTCCTCCACGGCCAGAGTGAGCAACACCGCAAGTTGGAGGAACAGCACCTCATATTCCGCTTGGGGAGTCTGCATCCTCTGGGCTTAAACATTGAATTTTCTCAATTCTGTTAACCCAGGCTGCCTCCTCCCCTCCCCACCTCTCCCTCAGCCCTCGGACCCTGGCATTCCTTCTCTCTCTATCTCCCCCCCCCCCCACCACCCAAGTCGCACTAGCTTCAAATTTTCACACTACAAACAGCTTACAATGGCCTGTTTCCTTTATCATCAATACTTTTTTGCATATCTTTCATTCATTGTTCTTTATCTCTCCACATCACTGTCTATATCTCTCGTTTCCCTGATCCCTGACCAGTCTGAAGAAGGGTCTCGACCCGAAACGTCGCCTATCTCCTTCGCTCCTTAGATGCTGCTGCACCCGCTGAGTTTCTCCAGCTTTTTGTGTAACCCTCAATAATGAACCAGTCACTTACTGACTATTGAACATTGAGACCCATATCCAATGGACAGATGCCCTGATCCTTATGTGCACTGGTCACTGCTTTGAAGTTACATGTGACAGATTATCACGGACCTGCTCTAATTGGTGTGTTCATCCATCTTTGGTTAAAATGCCATTGGTTTACTAAATCACATTCTGTGAGGCAGCATGAGATTCACTTCTGGCCTGCTTTCTACATGTACGTGTGTTGTACACTGGAGTCATGATCCGTGTGGCCAAAGGAAAGCCCTTGATACCTTGAATATACTATTTGGTTTCTTCTCACTGAAGAGCTTGTTTTGGTTTAGAGATACAGCGTGGAAACAGGCCCTTTGGGCCACCAAACCTTGCCGACCAACAATCACACATACACTAGTTCTATCCTACACGCCAGGGACAATTTACAGAAGCCAATTAACCTACAAACCTGCACAACTTTAGCAATGTGGAAGGAAACCAAGGCACCTGGAGAAAACACACACAGTCACAGGGAGAACGTACAAACTTTGTACAGACAGCACCCGTAGTCAGGATCGTACGTGGGTCTCTGGCACTGTAAGGCAACATCCACAAATATTCTAACAGACGCCTAGAGATGCACTGTAAAGCATATTCTGATCAGTTGCATCAAGGCCTGACATGAAAGTCGTGCAGCATCTGTGGAATGTGAAGCAGTTAATACATGACTTTCTATCAAAGAATAATGCCAAGTGTAAGGTAGTACTTCAACTGGACATTGAGGAGACATATTCCCTTCATGCATAGTACATCTTCACATTGATGCTTGAAATGTCACAGTCAATGCAGTCACAGTGGTGGCGGCAGGTTTGTTGGTATCATTTAAAAATAAACTGGATAGGCATATGGATGAGAAGGGTATGGAGGGTTATGGTATGAGTGCAGGCAGGTGGGACTAAGGGAAAAAAGTTGTTCGGCACGGACTTGAAGGGCCGAGATGGCCTGTTTCCGTGCTGTAATTGTTATATGGTTATATGGTTATATAGTTATATGGTTATATGGTTATATGGTTAATGCCATCCTGTACCACTGGGTAGTCCAAATCCAGATGATGTTACATGCTTGCTTTTCCTAAGTGAATGATATACAATAGGATGCTTTGTAAAATAAGGTGCATGTGTCATCTGTATGTAACAGTGGGTAGCAAACTGGGTTGTGTTGCAGATACCACCAACTGTGCCCAGCCGTCTGAAGTTGATGGTCACCATGAGCTTATCAGCACTGACAAAGACACCTTGCCACCATCTTTGCAAACTCTGGCTGTGGCCTAGAAAGACCCTGAGGCCACGACTATGAAAATAACAGTGATCTTGCAATTGAAGATAAGAACAAAACCTGCATTTGATGTCTTATGAGCGCACAATCTAATTTGTGGAAGCTTGAACTATATGGACATGTCCCTCCAAAGCCTAGAAAAAGACAAGGTTCTTTCTCTGAGTCTTTCTAGGCCTCTGACAACATGGTCTCTATAGATGCCTGTGGTGCCTGTAAGACTTTTGTTGCAAAAGCATCTCATTCATTGAGGGAATGGTAGGTTTAGACAAGTCCCACCTGAAGTCAGCTTTGCTTGCAGAAAAATTCTGAGAATACAAGAAAAAGAATGTGCAGAACCAGTAGGAGAGAGTTAAATTTCTGATGCAAAAGCAAAACATGGCAATGGGGCAAGAGTGGAGTGGGGGCATGATAATGAAAGAAATGAACATGACGCAGCGGTAGAGTTGCTGCCTTACAGTACTTGCAGCACCGTAGATCCCGGTTCAATCCCGACTACGGGTGACGTCTGTACGGAGTTTGTCGTTTTCCCCGTGACCGCGTGGGTTTTCTCCGAGATCTTTGGTTTCCTCACACACTCCAAAGAAGTACAGATTTGTAGGTATATTGGCTTGGTATAATTGTAAATTGCCCCAAGTGTGTGTAGGATTGTGTTAATATGCAGTGATCACTGGTCGTGCAGATTACATGGGTTGAAGGGCCTGTATCTCGAAACTAAACTAACACTAAACAGTAAGTAGTTGGCCATTTGGTCCTTCAAGTTTGCTCTGCTGTTCATGGTTGATCCTCTCTCTCAATGTATTTTTCCACTCTCTTTCCTTAATCCTTGGTGCTTTCTCCATTAGTGCTTGGTCTCTATGGGCTTCTATGTAGTGAATTCCACAAAGGAAATTCTCAGTAAAGGAATTCCTCCTCATTTCCATTCAAAATCCTTTTACCCAGTAACCTAAGAGTATGGTGACCAGTCAGGGGAGCATCTAGTCTAGTCTGCCTTGTCATAGAGTAATGCAGTGTGGAAGCAGGCCCTTCGGCCCAACTTGTACACACCAGCCAACATGTTCCATCTACATTAGGCTCACCTGCCTACTTTTGGCCCATATCCCTCGAAACCTATACTATCCATGTAACTGTCTAAATGTTTCTTAAACACTGCGATAGTACCTGTCACAACTATCTCCTCCGGAAGCTCACTCCATACGCCCACCACCCTTGGTGCACCGAAACCCGAGTCACAGGGCTCGTCCGAAAAGTACCCATCAGCTAGCCCTCTGCTTCCATCCATGAAGCCAATTTTCTATCTATTCTGCTATCTTTCCTTGGATCCCATGCGATTTAACCTTCCAGAGCAGCCTACCATGCGGAACCATGTTGAATACCAGGCTGAAATCCATATATACAACGTATATACAGCTCTGCCCGCATCAACTTTTTTGATCACATCCTCAATCAGATTCGTGAAACACGATAAATCATGTTGACTATCCCTAATCACCCCTTGTCCAGCTAAATACATGTATATATTATCCTGTGATGGTTTTGTAAAATTTCAATTATATTACCTCATTGTCGTATGCAAATGATTACTAACCTAGTTGACCCAATCTCTCTATAATTACCAGTCCCAATGTCCCAGTCTGGTGTAAACCATGAATACAGTAGTCTGGCTGTGAATGCATATTCGATGTGATCAGATATCATTTCACCATGATCAATATTAGGCAAAGTTGATTCTTCTGTGAAAGAACAAACGTTAGTAGGCTAGAGACCCAAGAAACAGCAGGTGTTAGAATCTTGAATTATAAGCAAAACGTTGGAGGAACTGAGTAGGTCAGGCAGCATCTACGAGGGCAATGGAGAGGTGAGGTTCGAGTTGGGACCTTGTTCAGACTGAAGGTTGCTGTCATAGTAGGCTTCCCCAAGGTGTAGACATTCATAGGCTGTGCTCATGTTCCTCCGGTAGTCATTCAGTGACTATTACTTGTCTGACCAATGCATTTCAAATCTCTGAAGACTAATTGCCGATGTCGTAAATGTGTTGATGTCATTTGACGGATTTCATTTGCAGGAAACAAGTTCTAGCAAACATGAAAATCTTGCCAAAGACTGGAGGGAGAAAATGCTCCAAATGGGTGTTAAGACAACCACAACTATATGGAAAATTGCTTCACTCAACATAAACATAAATTTCAACAATAGGGTGCTTATATTTGGAGTCATGTGACTACATTTGTAACCTAGCAACTCTTACCACAACAAGCCTGTGTGGGAGCCCAATTAAAGTCCAATGATATCTGATTAGTTTGAGGCTTGGTGCTAGAAGTAGCTTGATTTTGTGTTCCTTTTCGGCTGTGGGTTTAAGATTCACTGGGAAGAAGAACAAGTAGGCGTGGTCTCAGCCACACACCACTCATCATTTGACCAAGGGATTTTAAAGGTGTCTGCATTGCCTGCATCAATGGCAGGCATCAATCAATGATGGACTACCTAGTCCATTAACTTGGGCCCAAAGCATCAGCATCAACCGAAATGTTGCAAGAAGTCGATCAACATTGAAGCTCTCAAAGAACCATGGGTGGCCACGATGGCACAGCGGTAGAGTTGCTGCCTTACAGTGCTTGCAGCGCCAGAGACCCGGGTTCGATCCCAACTACGGGTGCTGTCTGTACGGAGTTTGTACATTCTCCCCGGCCCTCGTGGGTTTTCTCCGAGATCTCCGGTTTCCTCCCACACTCCAAAGACGAACAGGTATGTAGGTTAATTGGCTTGGTGTATGTGTAAATTGTCCCTAGTGTGTGTAGGATAGTGTTAATGTGCAGGTATCGCTGGTCGGTGTGGACTCGGTGGGCTGAGGGATCTGTTTCTGCGCTGTAACTCTAAACTAAACCACACAAAGTTAGCCCTTCTCAGACAACCAGTTAACTCCTAGCCTGCGAGAGACACAACATTTCCACAGCTGGAAGACACGGAGCATTGGAGTAATTCAGCAGGTCAGGCAACATCTTAGGAGAACATGGGTAGATGACATTTCGGGTTGGGACCATTCTTCAAGTCTTTATCATCTGTATACTGCATCCTAGACTCCATACCACATTTTGTGGCCGCTCCTGACTAGCAGATTGAAGAGACCATATTCCTACTCATCGGGAGCAGTGAGCAATGTATATTCCTCCTTGTTGAAAGTCTCTGCTGTCTGAAGAAGGGTCCCAAGCTGAAACATTGCCTGAGATGCTGCCGTTCTCCTGAGATGCTGCATGAACCGCTGAACTACTGTAACACCCTGTGTCTTCTTCCATAAACCAACAACTGCAGTTCCTTGTTTCTACATTTCCACAGCTTATGCGCTGCCGTAGGTTCTCCAAAATTGGCACCAGTGAGGACACTCTTGGTTTCACTAACAAAAAGAACCAGAACTGGTTTGATGAGGCTGATTTTATGATCAACAAGGTAACTAACCGCTATCATAATTTGCTCCAAAACTGGAAACTCCAACTTCCTTTGATTGAAAGGACAATGTGTTATAGACTCCTGATAGAAGTGGTCCAGTAGAAAACCCACAACTTTATGAACAGTGCGTTGATGGAGAAAGTGGAGTTGGGAGTGGAATTCGCCAATAGCCATGATAAACGTGAATTCTACCATACTATAAAAGCCATCTATGACCCAAACCCTCAAGCTCCTCCCTTTAGGAAGCCAGGAATGGAGGCAAACTCATCAGAGTAAGAGACACACATATGCTGGAAGACCTCCTTAACCATGACTTATCCTTGATTTGCACACCCTAGACTCCATAACATATTTTGCGGCCACTCCTGACTAGCAAGTCGAAGACACCATATTCCGTCTTGCTGGGAGCAGATCTTGCTGCTCTAAACTTGGTGGTGAACAGTTCCAGTCACTATTTACAGAGACCGAGTAACCTACAAATGCACATGAAACCCAAAGGAAATCAAAGCCCCTGGAGCAAACTCACATGGTCCCAGGCAGAACATACAAACTCCACACAGAGAACATCTGAAGTCGGGTGCAAACCCAGGTCTCTGGCACTGTGAGGCAGCAGCTCTACCTGCTGTGCCACTATGCCACCCCTTTGTGTTGATGCAGGATTCTTCCCACATCCAGAGGATGTGCGAGTTAGTAGCTTAATTTGCTGCTGTTAATCACCCTAAATGTGTTCGTGAGTCGTAGAATCAGGGGTGCTCATGGATTTTTTTTTTTTAATTAAAAAGCAGTTGCTGGAAATCTAGAATAGAAACTGAAAATGTTGGAAGTACTTTGCAGGTCAGGTTGCATCTGTGGGAAGAGAAAACGATCAAACACCTATCAGTGGGCCAAAGGACCTGATTCTAACACTCTTCAAAATGGCATAATTAGTTTTAAAATGGAGTCACAAGGAACTGCAGACACTGGAATCTTGAGTAAAACACAAAGTGTTGGAATAACTCTGAGAGTCAGGCAGCATGTCTGGAGAACATGGATAGGTGATATTTTGGGCTGAAATTTTACCTATCCATCTCCTCCAGAGACCCTGACTGACCTGCTTGGTTACTCCAGCACTTTGTGTGTTACTCATTGGTATTAAAGATCTTTGGAGCTGTCCTGTGATTGTAAAAGGTGTTACATCAATATGTCCTTCTTAACGAGTGTTTCTCCACATATTGTTGGAAAGTAAATTGTGGTTATAGAAGATGTGAGCATAGTTTCAATGTTTTTTATTGCCCCTGACCTGCATCTATTACACAAGATCAGTGCAGAATGCTGGTACTATCCCAATGTTTAAGAGTACGTACCATAGCAACGTTTAAGAGCAGGTTCTATTGCAACATTTAAGAAACATTAGACAGGTACATGGATAGGACAGGTTTAGAGGGAGGTGGCGCTAGTGTAGATGGGACATGTTGGTCGGTGTTGGCAAGTTGGGCTGAAGGGCCTGTTTCCACACTGTCTAACTCTATGATTCTATGACTCAATGGGAATGGACTCCTTCTCCTATACCTCAGTTAGTACCAACCCAGGACGGCTGTTAGAACTCCACCCAAAATCAAAGACAATTCCCCCATACAAAGAAGACCTACAATTAGAATACAAGGAGCAGTTTGCACCCTTGCGGCATAAACATTGACTTCTCCAATTTCCGGTAGCCCTTGCTGTCTCCTCCCCTTCTCAGCTCTCCCTCAGCCCTCGGGCTCCTCCTCTTCCTTTCTCCTTTCTTCTCCCCGCCCTCCCCCCCTTTTACAAAGCGCTTTTACAAAAATGAGAAAAATACCAAAATATATTCTTGGAGATTGAAAGTCTGGCGCAGTACAATGAAAGTAACAAAGTAATTGTCGATTAATTTATTTCTGCATCTTTTCACAGTCTCACTTGCACTAACAGAAAAGGACACAAGGTGCTGAAGGAACTCAGCAGGCCAGGCAGCATCTCAGGAGAACATGCAGTTCTTTGTTTCTACATTTTGGTTTTGTGTATTAACCAGCATCCTTAGTTCTATGTTTTTGCAGTTGTACTAACAGAACATTGACTGAGGATATTTAGTTTTCCAAAGCTCTTTAAGTATTTTTTTTTAATACGAAGGATGGCAACATAACTGGCAGCGAAGTAGATAATCCCGTTTGATGGATATAAGTACCGTACAGATCAGAGCTGAACACCTGTCAATTGGTCATATTAGTAAGCATAAAAAACACAAACTGCTAAATACCTTGGCGAGTCTTCCCTGGAGGCAAATGGACCATGAATAATGGATTATATCCCTAAACTGTTTTTCAATGAGATAAAGAAAGATTGAAGATTATATCTCCAGTCTATATTTAAAGAAAGGTAGAGACACAAGTAAGCGCAGAGGCTGGAATCTTGAGTAAAAAACGAAACGCTGGAGGAATTGGGAAGATCAAGCAGCAACTGTCGAGGGAATGGACAGGCAATGTTTTGGGTTGGAACCTTTCTCCAGACTGACCAAATTTAAAGAAATGTTGGTTGATAGCCTCTTACATGCATTTAAGGTTGCAATGTAGGAAACATAGTGGAGAGATTGTGAGCTGCAGTATGTACGTAACTCATTGAACTCATCACTGACAGAGCAGCATACGCTGAGTGGAGAGTCGGATGAGATAGTTTGTAACCTACAATTCCCTTTCTCTGAGACCTGGATATTTTCGATTTGAAGGAGGTAGCTTGCAAAGACTTGGAGCTTTCAAAAAGTTCTGTTCTATTCAATTCTATACCCTTGTCTGTCTGTGTTGGGGACCTACAGGTTTCTGGTTTTGGATCATGTTCAGAATGTATTGCAGCTGACAGCTCTCATTATAATCTTAGGTTCGGCTGAACTGTAGAAGCCACCTCCCCCGCTCCCAGGCACTTGCGGTCATGCCAGAGAGACAGGTCTGTGCAAGGTGGGAATGTCTACCCCATCAAAGCAAGCTGAATGGAAAGGCAGTGCGAGTCTCAGGTCATTACTAGCAGAGCTCACTTCATGCAATAGGACGTCCAGGTAATGCTCTGGTGAAGGAATCATGAGAAAAGTGGTCACTTATTAACCAAGGGTCTCTAATTTACTACAGACCTAAAATAGTTAACGAATCATAAGAAATCAAGAACCAGGGGACATAGGTTTAAGGTTAGTGGGGAAAGATTTAATAGAAAGCTGAGGGGCAACTTCTTTAACAAAGGGTGGTGGGTATAAGGTATATTCCAGAGGAGGTAGTTGAGGTGGGTACTAATACAAGATTTAAAAGACATTTGGACAGGCACATTAATAGGAAAGGTTTAGAAGGATATGCGCCGAATGCAGGCAGGTGGGATCAGTGTCAATGAGCATCTTGGTTGGCGTAGGTAGGTTGGGCCGAAGAACCTGTTACCATGCTGCATGACTATGATTGTATAAAATGTGGCTGTATCTGGCACCTTGAGCATTTCACAATGGTCTTAATATTTGCTTATGACATAAAAAGAGGCCATTTATTGTGTCTATGCTAGTACTCATGGCGATCCAATTTGCCCATTTCTCTATAACCTATTCTCTTTCACATGTCCATTAACACCAGCAATTCCTCTTCCTTTCGAGTAGCCATCTAATCTGCCATTCAGAATGTTTTGGGAATAAATAGGAACTGCAAATGAGGGTTTATACCAAAGATAGGCACAAACGCTGGAGTAACTCAACGGGTCAGGCAGAACCTCTGGAGAAAATGGATAAAGATTTGGGTCAAGACCCTTCTTCAGACTGACTATGTAGGGGGAATTGGAAGCGAGAAAGAAAACACGACAACTGAGGGTCTGATAGGCCGAAGATGGACGCAAAAAGCTGGAGTAACTCCGCGGAACAGGCAGCATCTCTGGAGAGAAGGGAAGGGTGAAGTTTCGGGTCAAGACCCTTCCTCAGTCTCTGACGAAGGGTCTCGACCCAAAATGTCATGCATTCCTTCTCTCCAGACATGCTGCCTGGCCCGCCGAGTTACTCCAGCTTTTTGTGTCTATCTTCGGTTTGAACCAGCAGCTGCAGTTCCTTCTTACACATTCCCTGATAGGCCGACTGTTTACTTAGAGACGGGTGTGAGTCCAAGAGCGATACATAGTTGTGAACTGTGGTGATGGTTAACGGACTAATGGGGATATGAAACAAGCTGTCGGAGGAGGTAGTTGCAGGCACTATCACAAGATTTTGAAAACATTTGGACAAACATAGGATAGGTTTAGCGGATATGGGCCAAATGCAGGCGGGTGGGACTAGTGGAGATGGGGCATGTTGGTTGGCATGGGCAAGTTGGGCTGAAGTGCCTGTTTCCACACTGTATAACTCCATGACAGTCGGACTCTCAATAGCCTGGCTATCCTCAGCACTACTTGTTTAAGAAGGAATTGCAGATGCTGGAAAATCAAAGGTAGAGAAAAGTGCTGGAGAAACTCAGCGGGTGCAGCAGCATCTACAATACAATACAATACAATACCATTTATTGTCATTTGAACCTCATTGAGGTTCAAACAAAATTTAGTTTCTGCAGTCATACAAACAAGAAAAGAACCAAGACACAACACAATTTACACAAACATCCATCACAGTGAATCTCCTCCTCACTGTGATGGAAGGCAAAGTCTTATCTCTCCCCTGCACTCCCCATTCTCCTCCTGATATCAGAGCCAAAGCCCCCAGCGGGCGATGGTAAGCAAGTCCCACGGCAGTTAAGGCTGCGCCGGGCGATGCAAGGCCCCACTCCGGGTCTTGATGTTGGACCCCCAGCGGGCCCTAGCAAGTCCCGTGGCCATCAAAGCCATGCTGGCCGCTCCAGGTCACCTTCAACCCTTCATCTCGGGCGGGAGAAGTTGCCGTTGTGGGAGCTCCGAAAAGCGGTCTTCCACCAGGGACCCGCGAGCTCCCGATGTCACCATCCACCGGCCTGCAGCTGGAGCCTCCAAATCTCCGGGGTCGGGCAGCAGCAGCACGCCATCACAGCTCCTCCCGTTCTGAACATGGCCAGCTCCACGATGGTGAGTAGTCCGCAGGCTCCGCGACTGGAGCCCCGGGTCGTTCCGGTCGGAGGCTGCTCCACGGTGCTAGGCCCCAACAACAACGGAGACCCGACAGAGAAAAGGTCGGGCCCTCCGTACAGGGAAAAGACCCTAAAGGAAAATGATACATGGTTTCCAAATGTCATTACAAATAAAAAACTGAAAAGTGTGGCGTGCAAAAGTATTCAGCCCTCCCCGAGTCAATAGTTTGTAGAACCACCTTTCACTGCAATTACAGCTGCAAGTCTTTTGGGGTATGTTTCTACCAGCTTTGCACATCTAGAGACTGAAATTTTTGCCCATTCTTCTTTGCAAAATAGCTCAAGCTCTGTCAGATTGGATGATGAGTGTCTGTGAACAGCAATTTTCAAGTCTTGCCAGAGATTCTCAATTGGATTTAGGTTTGGACTTTGACTGGGCCATTCTAACACATGAATATGCTTTGATCTAAACCATTCCATTGTAGCTCTGGCTGTATGTTTAGGGTCGTTGTCCTGCTGGAAGGTGAACCTCCACCCCAGTCTCAAGTCTTTTGCAGGTTTTCTTCCAAGATTGCCCTGTATTTGGCTCCACCCATCTTCCCATCAACTCTGACCAACTGCTGAAGAAAAGCATCCCCACAGCATGATGCTGCCACCACCATCTTTCACAGTGGGGATGGTGTGTTCAGGGTGATGTGCATTGTTAGTTTTCTGCCACACATAGCATTTTGCATTTAGGTCAAAAACTTCAATTTTGGTCTCATCAGACCAGAACACCTTCCTCCACATGTTTGCTGTGTCCTCCACGTGGCTTGTGGCAAACTGCAAACGGGACTTCTTATGGCTTTACCATGGTTACCATGGGCCTCTTGGCTGCTTCTCTGATCAATGCTCTCCTTGCCCGGCCAGTCAGTTTAGGTGGACGGCCATGTCTTGGTAGGTTTGCAGTTGTGCCATACTCTTTCCATTTTCGGATGATTGATTGAACAGTGCTCCGTGAGATGTTCAAAGCTTGGGATATTTTTTTATAACCTAACCCTTCTTTAAACTTCTCCACAACTTTATTCCTGACCTGTCTGGTGTGTTCCTTGGGCTTCATGATGCTGTTTGTTCACTAATGTTCTCTAACAAACCTCTGAGGCCTTCACAGAACAGCTGTATTTATACTGAGATTAGATTACACACGAGTGGACTCTATTTACTAATTAGGTGACTTCTGAAAGCAATTGGTTGCACTGGATTTTATTTAGGGGCATCAGAGTAAAGGGGGCTGGATACATTTGCATGCCACACTTTTCAGTTTTTTTATTTGTAAAAATATTTGAAAACCATGTATCATTTTCCTTCCACTTCACAATTATGCACCACTTTGTGTTGGTCTATCACATAAAATCCCAATAAAATACATTTACGTTTGTGGTTGTAACGTGACAAAATGTGGAAAAGTTCAAGGGGTATGAATACTTTTGCAAGCCACTCTCTAAGTAAGAAATGCTGCTGTTGGAGTAGAGATTTAAAGAAGTGGAGCAATTGTAATGCCTGATTGCAGATCCACTTCTCTGACAGGTACACAAAGAGTTGCCTGGCTTGGGCGCCATCTTGGATCCACTGATTTTATTGGGGATTGCTGTGGTAAAACAAAGGATTGGGAATGAAAAAGGAGGGTAAATTAGCTTTTTTTTAAAATTAATTTAATGTTTTTAATTATTTAGGTGTACTTCATTCATGAAGGTAAAATAATTTAACCTTAGCAAAATGATTTAATTTGACTTATATAGACTTTAAATACATAAATGCGAAAGTAGTTAAAAAACGGTTAAAATTCACAAGTTTTTTACAACAAAGAATTTAAGGAACAGAATCTACTTCCCAGACTGTCGTTGACCTGGATGTATGGAGCTTCCCTCTGGTCTCTACAGTGACTCCTGTGCATCCAGAACAGGAAAGCAGAGTGGATGTGGATCATAATTCCAGGTGGCGGTAAGAGGTTTGCTAGATCTGACTCAAAATCTAAATTATTTGTTTCATTTCTTTTTTTGCAGAACGTTACTCGGTGCAGATAGATTGCCAACGGTTTATTCTGAATCTTTTCATTGGCTGTTTCTTGGCCATATGCAGTCCCTAGGTAAGATTCTTACAATATCCTTGGTTCAGTTACAGAAAGCTGTTGACAATGCCATTATGCTGGATATTTACATCTATATAATACTAAACCTCTTTGTCTTGTTTGTGACTGTGTGTGTGTCAATCTGGTTAATTTTCCTATTTTCTTCCAAACGCTAGGCCACAGCCTTCCCATTTTCACACATTCTACTCACATTTTTCCCATCAAGGGAATAAACATCTTCCCATTGCATTCCCACCTATAATTAAATTGTTTGAAAACAGCCCAAAAACTCACCCATTTCGGGAAAAAAACTCGAGTGACATCACAATGCACTCGCAAGGCAGGACGGTACACTTCGGGAGGGAGGGGCACTCCAGCACTCGGGTAGCGGTGGCTGCCGGTGCCTGATGCCCGACACCTGTTGGGGAGGGTGGTGCTTGAGCTGGAGTGAGGGCCGAGCCCGGGGCTTGGGATGGGGCCATGACCGGAGCTGAAAAAGAAGCCGCTGCTGGAACCAAGGACGAGCTTGTGTCCGTGGTCAGGGACGAGCCCGGAGAAGAAGTCGTAGTCTGCATTATAGCCCAGGCGGCGGCCGAGCCGACGGCTGGAGTCTACAGCCAGGGCCGGGCCGAGAACGAGAACCTGGAGCTGCTCTACAACCTGGGTAGGTCCTGGGGCAGGGAATGGGAGTGAGGAGGATGAGGGAAATGGGGTGGGGTGGAGGGGGGAGATGCCCCCTCCCTATCTACCCTCACTCCCACCCTCTCTATCCCCCTGTCTCTCTACCATCCTCCCTCTCTAGCCCCCTTCTAGCCCCCTCCCTCTCTACCCTCCCTCCCCCCACTCTATCCCTCTCCCTCTACCCTCCTCCGTCTATCTCTCTACCTCCTCCCTCTCTGCCCCTCTACCCCCTCCCTCTCTGCCCCTCTCACTCTCTACACCCCTCCCTCCCTTTCTACTCCCCTCTGCTCCCTCTCCCTCTCCCTCTCTAAACCCTCCCTCTCCCTCTCTATCCCCCTCCCTCTCTCCCTCTCTAAACCCTCCCTCTCCCTCTCTATCCCCCTCCCTCTCTCTCTCTACTCTCCCTTACCCCACCCCCCTTCCCCTCCCTCTCTACCCATCCTCCCTCTCTACCACCGCTCCCTCTCTACCCTCCTTCCTCTCTATGGATTGCAGAGGGAGGGTGAAGAGGAGGAGGAAGGGGGATGAGGGCAATTGAGCTGCGCCTGCGCAGTTGGGGGCTATGCATGAGTGGTGCAAAATTGCGTTGGGGGAATTGCTTGCATTGGGGGAACGGGTGAGTGATGCAATCTTGCGTTGGGGAACAGACCCAACGAGTCTGCACTTGGTCTAGTATGTGTTAACATTTTAAGATTCAAAGCAGATCATTAAAACACTTTGCAAAATGTAAACAGCTTTTTCTTATGACTGAGGCTATTTGAAGATTTACATCACAATTCTCCATAGTCAGAGTCATACACCGTGGAAACAGGCGCTTCAGCCCAACTTGCCCACACCAACCAACATGTCCCACTCCACTATTCCCACCTGCCTGCGTTTGTCCCATATCTCTCTAAATAACGTCCCATCCATGTAAGTGTCTAATTGTTTCTTTAAAATTGCCATAGCCCCTGCCTCAACTATCTCCTCTGACAGTTTGTTCCACACACCCACCACCCTTTGTGTGTAACAGTTACCCCTCAGATTCCTTTTAAATCTTTCTCCCTTCAACTTAAACCTCTGGTTCTTGATTCCCCTACTCTGGGCAAGAGACTCTGTGCGTCTACCCAATCTATTCCTCTCATGATTTTGTTTACCCCCATAAGGTCCAATTTGGAGAAAGTTTTTATATTTCTAATTTATTTACACAATTCAAACCAGATGCTAAATAAATTGACTCCAATATACTTATAGTATAACATCCTTAAACAGCTATTTCATGTGTAAAGGAGATGTTATATTGAAACCTTATTCACGAATATGGAGGATGCCTGTGGCTATGTGGCATTATTTCAAGGAAACTTCCATTTTAAGTTATGTCTGCCACCGACGATAACATTCTGAAGAAATATTAGTTCATTTTTGTGATTTGCAGGTGAAGAGGAGATAACGAAAGATAACATGACACAGTTCTTGCCCAGAAATTATTTGTTAGAAATGTGCTGTGAAGGTGGGAGGTCTTATGCAATCAACAGAAAAAGTGAGCTTCATTTCATGCTCCATTTGCGTGCAGGATTAAAATGCCCTGAGTTCCTGAATTAACTTGGCAAGTATCAGTTCCCTGTCATTTCAATCCAGTGGCAAGTACTCCCACCCAAAATGCATGCAAACCTCCTTTACACGCGCTGAGTATTGATAGCATAATTAGAGGTGTTAACTCAGTCTTGAGTGTTGAAATTAATGCAGGTTTCCTGCTAGGTTAATCTGGGATGGCAGATTAAGAGACTGGATGGAGGAAAAATAAACTTGGTTTGAATCCATGCTGTGATGACAGGAGGAGCGGGGCAGTTTCTGTAAACCCTCCAAAATGTTTGGTTTGGCCAAACATTTGCACTCTGACTCAGTGGGACAGGCAGCATCTCTGGAGAGGTCAATTCATTCCTTCTCTCCATAGATGCTGCCTGTCCTGCTGAGTTACTCCAGCATTTTGTGTCTATCTTCGGTTTAAACCCAGCATCTGTAGTTCCTTCCTACACTTGCACTCTGACCATCAGGGGCAGCTGGACTTCCCAGTTGCATGTCATTCCAATTCCCCTTCCCATTCCCACACCACCTATCTGTCCTTATTCTCCTCCATTGCCAGACTGAAGCCAAATACAAACAGGCAGAAGACCACCTCATATTCCCTTAGGGTGGCTTCCAACCCTATGGCATGAACATTAAATTCTCCAATTTCAGGTAAACCCTCACACTCTTCTCCTTCTCATCCATCCAGGTCCTCTCAGGCCGGCATGCCTTTCTTTCCACTCCCCCATTCCTTGTCAGTCTTTCCTTTCCCCCTTTTCTACCTTCTCCTTCTGCTCATCATCGTACAAATTGCCAACAGTACTTCCTCCTCGATAACAATCAACACAGGGGTACCTCAAGACTGCGTGTTCAGCACCCTGCTCTACTCACTCTACCCTCCATATCTTTCCATACCCTGCATATCCATGTGTCTATCCAAATGCTTCTTAAACTATTGTGTTTGCCTCCACCTCCACCTTGGCAGTGCATTGTAATCACCCATCAATCACCCTGTCTGTAAAACAACTAGCCACACACATCTCCTTAAACCTTGCCCTTTGCCCCCCCCACCTTAAAGCGATGCCCTCTAGTACTTTATTTTTCCATCCTGGGAAAATGCTTCTGACTGTCAAATTTTCTAATGCCTATCATAATTTTATATACTTCTATACTTCTATTAGGTCTCCCCTCAACCTCAGGTTGTTCCAGAGAAAACAGATCAAAATCTGTCCAACCTCCCTTTGTAACTAATACCCCCTGATCCAGGAGGTGAACCTCCTCTGTACCCTTTCCAAAGCCTCCACATCCTTTCCGAATTGGGGTGACCAAAACTGCATGCAACACTCTAAATGTGGTCTAACCAAAGTCCTACCAAGCTGCATCATAACTTCCTGAGTTTCATATTCAATGTCTCAACCAATGAAGACAGGCACACTACAGGCACTCCACGACCTACAGTGCCTTGTCCCTTGAACTTTTCCACATTTTGTCACGTTACAACCACAAACGTAAATGTATTTTATTGGGATTTTATGTGATAGACCAACACAAAGTGGCGCATAATTGTGAAGTGGAAGGAAAATGATACATGGTTTTCAAATTTTTTTACATGTTCTCCAGACCTGCTGCCGCCACTGAGACTATAAATTGTTCAACAACATTGGGCTACATCCGGGGCACTTTCTACGGCATGCAGCTTCCGGGTAAACATTGCTGGCTTGAGTTCTGTTTCACTGTTGGGGCACTTTCTGCGGCGCACAGCCTTCTGGGTCAGCACTGCCTCCATTCCCACTTGTTTCTGATGTAAACTTGAGTGATCATATAGTGTTGTGGAACTTACAAACTGCCAGAATTGTTCAGGTAAGTGCGAGTTTATGTAAGTCGCCTGCTGACGTAAGTCGGGCAATGTCTGTACAGACCTTCTATGCCTGTGTTTGTGTTGCCACTTTCAGGGAGTTATGGAATCCCACAATCTCCCTGCACATCAATGCTGATAGGAGCCATGGCCTTAATTGTATATTTTCCCCTTGCACGCGACCTCCCACAGTGCAACCTCATAGTTGCCTGGATTTAATGCCATCTGTCATTTCCCTGCCTATTTCTGTTGACAATCCAATCTGTACCTATGACTCCGCTAATCTTGGATCCAATTGACCAACCCACCATCGATCCATGAGGCCAGGATTGGACTCGGTCCCCTGCTAGGAAGCAGCAACACTAACTGCTGCTCCACTGTCCACTTTCGCGATGGAGGAAGTAGTTGAGGCTGGGATAATAACAGCATTTGAATACGTAAATGGGCAGGAACGTTTCAGAGGAATATGTGTAAAAATCGGGATAATAAGACGAGCTTAGATGGGCATCTTGGGTGGCATGGTCGAGTTAGTTTGAAAGGTCGGTTTCCGTGTTGTATGACTCTATGTGTGATTGTGATCCACCACTGGGGCCAAGCAACAAGGTACACATTTAAAATATACTTTTCACTGTACCTCGAGTCATGTGACAATAATGTAAAGTAAACTAAATTAAGAGGAGCAGTTTTGTTTAGTTGAGTTTAGAGAAACACTGTGGTAACAGGCACTTGTGGCCCACTGATCTGCACAGCCAGCAATCACCCATGTACTTGTTCTGTCCTACACCCTCAGGACAATTTACAGAAGCCAATTAACCTACAAACCTGCAAATCTTTGCAATATGGGAAGAAACCGGAGCACCCAGAGGAAACCCACGCAGTCTCAGGGAGAACGTACAAACTCTGTACAGGAGCAAACCTGGATCTCTGGCGCAGTAAGGCAGCAACTCTACCGCTGTGCGACCATGCAGCACCAATTTACTAGAGGAGCAGTGGTAAATAGACATGCTCTGCCAAAATCACAAGCTTTTGGTTTGCTGCCTCAGTAAATGCACAGTTTTGTCTGGGTTTATATATTTGCTGCTGATCTGTGAAAAATATATTTAAAACACCTGAACACCACAGAAACAGCTCCAGGGCTCTACCCTGCCAAACCACAAATTAAAGGTGGGGTGATGAATAGATGGACTGGAAGAAGCTCACAATGAGCACGGATAGGTGAGATTATTGATGAATGGTCATTGAAAATGTGGAGAGCGTTGGTCGCTGATTCTCTGGTCAGCGGAGATGAGAATGGTTAAGAAAGCCAAGACAGGGAGAAGATTGGTTGGGGCAGTGGGTTATTCCAGTAGAGATTCGAGCCCTGGATTAAGATCTGAGAAAAGAGCAGAATAATGAAACTGTAGACCCAGGACTAAGATGTAGGTACTTGAAGAGAGTGAAAATACTGAATACTGAAACAAGGAAGTGCAGAAGATGGTTTACAAAAAAAGACACAAAGTACTGGGGTAACTCAGCAGTTCAGGCAGCATCCCTGAAGAACATGGATAGATGATGCTCGGGTTAAGACCTTTCATCAGAGAGGTTGTGGAACGGGGAGGGGGATAGAAAGCTGAAAGAGAGGAAGGGCAGGACGAAGCGTGGAAGTTAATAGGTGAACAGAGGTGAGATGCGTTTTAATAGGCCGATGGTTGGACAAAGGCCAAGTGAGTCCTGGCTTGAATGCCTCACAGGAAGTGAAGGCACCATGAGAGCTTGTCCCTTCCCATATCGCTGAAACCTCTCCCAGCCTTACACTTCCCTGCAATCTCTGTACTCCTCCACACTTAGATTACTGTGAATACCCAATTCTAATTGTTCTCTTGTTGACTGCTGTTCCTTTCGTTGATGAGGTTCCAAACTCTGCAATTTAAAAAAAATTGTTGCCCCCGACACTGAATTGATCATACTAGGTACGTCAGAAGCCTGTTCTGAGCTAACATTCTTTCAAAGACGTTTCCTTAACTATTGCGTCGATAACGGCGAAAAAACTAATACTTAAATTTTGGAAACACACATCAGTCCCAACTGTGAAGATGTGGATTACAAACATGTCCGAGACACTACATCTGGAAAATATTAGGCATGTCTTGGCAGAAAATCCAGATCAATTTTTCAAGACATGGACCCCCTTCACCGAATTCTTACAAGGATAGTATGGCGCAACACAGATTTGGATCCGATTCTGGGCTGGGTGAGATGGTTGGGGGGGGGGGGGGGGGTGTCGATGGGCAGGTATATCTCCACTTTCTTTTTCTTTTCTTTTTTCTCTTCTATCTTTATTCACTTTTTGGCCACACTACTCTGGTAGCCTAGTGGTCTTTTCTGTGTGCTTTTTCGAGCTATCTTTTCACTTCCACTTGTTCCCTCTCTTGTTCGTTCTCTCTTCTTTTCTCTCATTTTCAGGTTAAAAGGTTAAAATTGAAGCTGTACGATAATTGTATAATTTTAGATGCCGAATGATTTATCCTTGTACAATTGCTTCTAATAAAAATAATAATGAAAAATATAAAAAATGAAAATCTATTGCTACATTTCTGCTATATCTTCGTGTTGTAAGAAAGGTGAGCAGGATAAGCTCTTCACAAGCATTGACATTCTCCATGATTTAATAAGATCCTGGCTAGATATTCACTGACTTTGCAGCTTGATCCCCATGTCAAGCATCTTTTGATCAGCCTCAAATATACTCAAAGAACTGAGAATCCCAGCCCTCTGGTGTAGTGTGGCTGAGATTCATAGCTCTTAGTGGGAAGAAATGTATTTTTATCTTATTCCTAGAAAACGACCTAATCTCTGTTTATCTCTGTTTCTAGATTCCTGATGGCAGACTCTTTGTATCTAAGTCACGAAGTCTCCAACACATTTTTGAGTTGTCCAAATAATTCCATGAATGCTAGTTCCAATTTAGTTTGATAATGATCAACGAATCACTTTGAAATGTTTTATTACTCTCACCATCAGTGCATTTCTCAGCAGGTACTCCTGCAGTACGGAATATTGCAATCAGCAGCGTTCCCTTACAGACTTCTCCTTGTGCTGGCAGACCAATAAACTTTGGATAGCTGATTATCACATAAGGTCCATCAGGTTCATAAAGTTCATTTATTGTCACATACACCAATTGGTGTAGTGAAATTTCACTGGCCAGGTCAGTCATACAATTTTAAACACTCAAAAAAACACATTTTTACATGAACATCCATCACAGTGACTCCTACACATTCCTCGCAGTGATGGCAGGAGAAATAAAGTTCAAGTCCTTCCCTTTTTGTTCTTCCTTGGTCGGGGGCCCCGAGCCCCCCATTGACGGGACGGTCTTGAGTCCCGTAGCCGGTGACGTTCGGGCCCTCCGCATCGAGGCGTTCAGCTCCTGCATCGGGGGGTTGTCAGCTTCCACCGCGTAGGGCGATCAAACCTCGCGTTGGGGCTGGACGAACCTTCTGCAGCGTTGGAGCTCCCAACTTGCCTCTCCCGAGACTGTGAGCCCTTGATGGTAAGATCTTCCAGCAGCACTTAATGTCCATCACTATATACTTCTCCGTGGATTGTCACCTTGTCGTGGTGGAGAAGCTTGTGTGGTCCTGAGATCCTGAGAGCGATGCTGTCTGGACCTATTCTCCTTGTAGGGCCACCCATGGCGGTAAAGTCGAGGGGGAGGTCTCTGACAAAGAGCAATCCAACCAAGACCTCAATGGTGGAACAGGCGGAGGATGATGGTTGACTTTAGTGTAGCGTCACAACGGTTTGGAAGGTCGATGAAGGCTGCAGCAGAAAAGGGTCCCCAGTCATTTTGGATTCCATGCCACAGAATTCTGACCCAGATCTGTCATGGACAATTTGGTGGCTGTCTCTGCACCAGTCTCCCCATGTTAAACAAAGTCACGCACAGGCGTCCTCCATGAGAGGACAGTCACACTTGTTTTGAATGACCGCCGATGATGTACCAGGAAACACCTTGTAAATCAGAGAGCTCTTTGTTAGATTTAGATTCATTTATTATTGTTACACATAGCAAGGTATAGTGAAAAGTTTTGTTCTATATGCTATCCAAACACATCAGATATACCATACTTACATGCAATCAGATCAAACTCAAGTACAATAAATACATTACAGAGTGCAGTATACAGTTCTCAGTATTGGAGCACTTCAGTCCCTTAGATAAAGTCCAATGTTCCCAATACAGTAGAGGTGAATTGGACAGTACCCCAGCTTATGGAAGGACCGTTCAGAAATCTGATAACAGAAGGGAAGAAACTGTTCCTGAGTCTGGTATTTCGCGCTTTCCAGCTTCACAGGGGTAGGGAGAAGATGGATTGACAGGGGTGTGACAAGTCTTTAATTATGTTGGCTGCTTTTCAGAGGCAGCATGAAGTGTAGATGGAGTTAATGGTGGGAAGTCAGGTCTGTGTGATGGACTTGACTACCTCCACAATTTCTTACTGTCTTGAGCAAACCTATTTCCAACCTATTTCCTGTGACGCATCCTGACAGGGTGCTTTCTATGGTGCATCTGTAAAGGTTTATACAGTTGCTTAGGATGAACAGTGATAAGGATCCTTGTATCTTTCGCCTCTTAGCTCAAAAACAATCTGCAAAGAGATGGGCAAATTAGCACGTGTCTTTGCTACATTACACCAGTAATATGCTTGCCATCAGTGGATTATGGTTGAAGTGCAGTGTGTAGGAAGGAACTGCAGATGCTGGTTTACACCAAAGAAAGACACAAAGTGGTGGAGTAACTCAACGGAAGATAGACACAAAAAGCTGGAGTAACTCAGTGGGACAAGGTAGCATCTCTGGAGAAAAAGAATAGTTGACATTTCGGGTCAGGACCCTTCTTCAGACTGAAAGAGATGGTTCAAGATGGTATGGTTCAAGTACATTCTGCTAACTGCATGAATAACTCGCTAGCTCATCATCGGTATAGCTCATTTTAACCTAACCCGCAGTTAACAATCGACCGTTTCCTTTATCATCATTACTTTTTTGCAGATCTTTCATTAATTTGTTCGATATCTCTCCATATCACCGTCTATATCACTCGTTTCCCTTTCCCCTGACTCTCAGTCCGACCCGAAGCGTCACCCATTCTTATTCTCCAGAGATGCTGCCCGCTGAGATACTCCAGCTTTTTGTGTCCATCTTCGGCTCATAGACATGTCTGGAGCCTTAAGGGCCTGTCCCACTTAGGTGATTTTATAGGCGGCTGCCGGCGACTGTCATAGTCGTAGCAGGTCGCCGAAAAAACGGCGACTGGACCCCCCTACGACAATGTCTACGACAATGCTACAACAACCTACTACCTAGTCGAGGTCAAGTTACAACAAGCTACCGACAACCGGCGACCCATTAGGACGTCCACCTACGACTACACCTACGACCACACAGGAGACAACCTACGACAACTGAAGTCAACCTACGTCCACCCGCGACAAGCTGCAACAAGATACGACCCTGTCAGTGACAACTGAAAACAACTGAAGACAATTCAGTCACCTGTACCTGTCGCCGGTTGATGTAGGTAGTCGCCAATGGAATTCACCAAAGTCAGCACCGGCGACAACCTACGTCACCTGGCGACAACCTACGACAGCAACTACGTCAAGAGAAGTCAAGCTATGCTCATTGGTGTCAACCCACTGTCGCCGAAAATTTTTGAACATGTGAAAACCTAGCGGCAACCAGAAAGATGCTACGACTCTTTGGGCGACTGAAGAGACTACTCATGACCGTACAACCGACAGCCTAGTTGCCTCTAGTCACCTACAAAATCACCTAAGTGGGACAGGCCCTTTACACCGCCAAATGTTTGTTTTAGGTGAGATGAAGAAAAAAGATTAATTGACTGTATTTTTTCCCCAGGCTACAGAATGATACCTTTTAAAGGTCCCGATCCAAAATGTAATTCATCCATGTTCTCCCGAGAACCTGCCTGTCCTGCAGAGTTACTTCAGCACTTTGTGCCCTTTTAGAATGAGATCTTCATCTGCTTTTGAATTGGCAGCATCCTCGCTCAGTGTGAAATTGAGGCTTGGAATTTCCCAAAACAATAACCCTTCACGATCAATCTGAGAAGAAAAAATCAGAAAATTGATTGATAATTGCAGCTGTTTAAGAAGGAACTGCATATGCTGGAAAATCGAAGGTTTTTCAATTTTTTCGAAGGTTTTCAGGCTGAAGAAGGGTTTCAGCCCGAAACGTTGCCTATTTCCTTCGCTCCATAGATGCTGCCTTACCCGCTGAGTTTCTCTAGCATTTTTGGCTACCTTTGATAATTGCAATACTTAGTCCACTGTGTTTCAATGGAGCGCTTCAAGATAAAACAGGAGCGGTGAAGCGCCAAACACTTATAAGTGCAAATGATGTGATAGACTGTTGGCCTGAGAAAAGGAAGGAGTGACTATCAGGTGTTTGAAACCTAATACTGCTTTGTGAGCCAAGAGATGTCAGATTTTGATACCACTTTTACTGTTACTCATGCAAATGCTTTTAGGAATAAGTGAGTTCAGTATCTCAACAAACACAAGGAATCATGGCATTTGTCAAAGGTCATTCGGGATTTAAAAAAAGCGAACACAGCGCTGTATAAACTGTGAGTACATTTTCGGTCTGAGTTTTCGCCTTCTTTGAATCTTATATTGGTTATGTCTGGCCCAAATTACGACGATATGACACAGGATGATGTTCTGCGATGGAAAGTCGAAGCTTTGAAGCATTTTTTAGCGGACAGGGGGTTGAAAAAGACGGGATGAAAAGATGAACTCGCTGCTGTTGCTTACGCTACATCATACATGAAGAAGCTCGTACTACCGACTGCTGGTGAAGAAATACGTCGCCATGCTGATTAATACACGGAACTCTTGAAATCTGGAGAAAAGATTCTTCCCGATCCTATGAGCCAACTGAAAAATGGGTGGCTTGGAGAATTGAAAGGACTAAACTGCTGGCCTCCCACATTCATCGTTGAGCTGTCAAATCATCTTGCCAGTTATGATGAGGCTAACCAGCCAGCTACTTCACTGAAGTCTCGCCTGCTTAGCGACTACAAAGAAGGCAAGGCCTATAGCTATTTTGATGCTAGATGGCTGAAAGAAGTCTTCTTTTATCCCATATCTGATGATTCGGCAATGTGGTTTTTGATTATAACAGAAAATTGGAATGTTAAATATTGAATAAAATTATCCTATGTAATTGGAATCAGAAGAGACGCGATTAGTCAGGAGACTTTGTACTACGCAACTTTACTTACACATGTACATGCAGAATTCATTCAGAAGCCAACAAACGTGCATACAGCCCTTGGCCGTGGACTAGTGTAGTAAGTGGTGAAAAACCCACAAATAATGTTCATATTATATACTGATAGCTTTAAAAATTATACATCTCATTTCATTCTCCCCCCCCCCCAACAAAAACAATACAAAATGCCCATTATTCATCATCACAATCTCGCTCAGTCACAGAAGCATAAAGCAATAAAACTACCAAAATCATCGTAATTTTGTACAAAATAAACTATAAATACACTGAGTTAATAGTTTTGAAAGCAGTATTACCTCCATCAGTCTGAAGAAGGGTCCCAGTCCAAAACATCACGCGTCCTTTCTATTCACAGATGCTGCCTGACTCGCTGAGTTTCTGCAGCACCCGAAAACATTCAAAGTTTCATTTCTTCTGTAAATCTTGGAGAGAAACAACAATCCCCTGCTGTTCAGTTATTCTCCCAACAACTAATTTTGATTTCCAGTGTCTACATGTACATGGTACATAAGGTACAGCGCAGGAATAGGCCCTTCTGACAACCCTCAGACATCTGTTAGTCAGCTAATGCAAACAACCATATTAATGTGATATAACTACTACCTGATTGCGACTCTGAATTGTGGAACAAAGGAACATGTAATTGCACAAATGGCCAGTATTGGGAAACATAGAAAATAGTTGCAGGAGGAGGCCATTTGGCCCTTCGAGCCAGCACCGCCATCCATTGTGATCATGGAGGATCATCCACAATCAATAACTCTTGCCTGCCTTCTCCCCATATCCCTTGATTCCGCTAGCCCCCTAGAGCTCTATCTAACTCTCTTTTACATTCATCCAGTGAATTGGCCTCCACTGCCTTCGGTGGCAGAGAATTCCACAGATTCACAACTGAGTTGGAGTGATGGAGTGCTGTGTGGCTGAGAAGGAGTGGAGTGAAGTAGGGAAGGATTGAATATAATGGGAAATAATATTAATTTTTGTTTTCGGTTGATTGAGATCCATTTTAGGTTGGCAAGCAAAGCCAAATTTCTTTGGTACAGTGGTAGGTACAGTCAAAATATGTTTTATGGAGCTGTTGTTGACCGGAAGAAAATTGGAATAGCTACATGTGGAGGTGAAAATAAAAGGGATTATGGATATTAGTGATGGTCAAATATCTAATGCAAAACTGGGTGAGGCATTAAAGTAGCATCAATTTCAATGTTGACAAAAATGCTGGAGAAACTCAGCGGGTGAGGCAGCATCTATGGAGCAACAGAAATAGGCAACGTTTCGGGTTGAGACCCTTCTTCAGACTGATGTAAGGGTGGGGGGTGCGGGAAGAAGAGAAACATAGAAGAAACATATTCTTCCCGCCCCCCACCTCACATCAGTCTGAAGAAGGGTCTCGACCCAAAACGTTGCTTATTTCCTTCTTTCCATAGATGCTGCCTCACCCGCTGAGTTTCTGCAGCATTTTTGTCTATCTTCGATTTTCCAGCATCTACAGTTCCTTCTTAAGCAATTTCAATGTGATCACATTTGACATTTTACAAGGTTTATAAGTATTTTGAAAGTGCAAACAAAATAATCAAATTCTAAAAGGATCTTTTGTGATCTTATCATAATGGATTGAGCAGGTTTGGAAATGGCTCAGGAAGTGAAGAAACTATAAAGTTTATTCAAGGAGATGATTCTGTATATAATCAACATGTTCTCACACAAAGCAGATGTACCAGAATTCAAGACACTCCCGTCTTGTTGAAACAACTCACACATAAGAAAGAGACGCATTCACTGCCTGAGAGAAAATAATACTGAGCTAAAATTGGTTCACAGCCAAATATCGTATTAAGGTGATAGAAAATGAATTATTCTTTTACAATTTTTTTACTTACAAATTATTTTTTTTCTGCACTGCTAAGATGAATGCTAACTTCTGCACATGATAGTTATACTGTATGTTTCCATCATAATTTATGCACTACCTGCTCATGTAGACAAGATGAATCTGAGCAGGTTTAACCAATTCCCCACAACATCTATCTGCCACCACTTCGCCTCACCCACACACACACGCACACATGCGCGCGCACACACACATTTACAGACACAAACACGCACACATGCGCGCACACACACACACATTTACAGACAGACACACACACACACACACACACACACACGCACACATGCGCGCACACACACACACATTTACAGACACAAACACGCATACATGCGCGCACACACACACGCACACACACACACATTTACAGACACACACACACTCACACACACACACTCACAGCCACACTCACACACACACACACACACACACACACACACACACACACACACACACACACACACACACACACACACACACACACACACACACACACACACACACACACACACACACTCACAGCCACACTCACACACACACACACACACACACACACACACACACACACACACACACACACACACACACACACACACACACACACACACACACAGCCAATTGTGTTCAAAGGTGACTACAGCTCCTTTGTTTCCAATGCACACCCAATTATAACTTTAAACTCTTATGAGATTTACTCTCGTCATGTAAAACATTGGTTCACTGGAGAGCGACTAGAAATACTAATAATTCCGTGTTCACTTTGATGTAATAATTTGTACCAAAATACAGACAGATTCTTGCAAATCAAATATCCTTCTGAATGCCTGAGAAGTGCATAAATTCTACACTTGCAAATTCTGCTTGTATTTATTTGGTGTCAAAGTAAGAGTTCAGAAGGTAAGGTATCCCACCAGATAATGAGAGGTCTAGATGGAGTGGACATGGAAAGGATGTTTCCAGTAATGGGAGAGTCTTGGACCAGAGGGCACAGACTCGGAATAAAAGGACATACCTTAAACATGGAGATGAGGAGGAATTTCTTTAGCCAGTAGATGGTGAATCAGTGGAATTCAATGCCAAAGACGACAGTGGGGGCCAAGTCATTGGGTATTTTTAAGGCAGAGATTGATAGGTTCTTGATTAGGAAGAGTGTTGGGGAGTTACGAGGAGAAGGCAGGAAAATGAGGTTCAGAGGGAAAAACTGATCAGCCATGACTGAATGGAAGAGTAGACACAATGGGCTGAATGCCCTGATTCTGGTCCTATGTCTTATACTCTAAAGGTCTAAAATAGCTGCATCTTTTCACCATTTCATTGGGACATCTGTTTGGAAGCTTGACTGTAAACTTAATTGACCGTCCAAGTTTTATCCATTTACCTGCAACTACATTTTTGATTTGATGCAGACTTGCACTTAGGGATCTGATGTACCTGGGAGGCACCAGCACTTGGGTTTGGAGGTTGTGAATTCAAGGTGGAGACACAAGAGATTGCTAATCACTATAACACTGTGAGTTTTTCCATTGTTAGAAGTGTTGTAATTTAAATACCAATCTAACGGCAATATGAAGAAGAAGAATAGGGAATTATGGCCTGGGTTATATATTTTTCCACAACTAGCACAAGTAAAACAAATAATTAGGTCTGGCTGTGTGTATTCATGTGCTGCCATTTTTACTACTTTACAACTGTTGGTCATATTCCAAACGCATCAATTGATTCGAAAGCACACCAGGACAGGTCATTGTTGTTTGCATGTAAAATGCAAAGTCTTTCTTTCTGTTTCTTTTCATAATTTTCTGTCCATATCTAACAATCAATGGGGGGGGGGGGGGGGGGTGGGGGAACGACCACAGGTGAACAACGGAGGGCAACGACTGAATTTTAGAGCCTTCCCTCAAAGTGGGAAACTTTGATCCTGCTGTGTGGGGATGTCTGTGTTAAAGTCTATCGTGTTCTGTGCTATTTATTACTCGTATGGCTGTATGGTGACAACACATTTCACTGTACCAATTGGTACACGTGACAAATACATGTATCTTGTATTTTGTACTTCTAAAGAAGCTCACGAATAGCTTGTAGATGAGAAAGTATTGAGGGGTCAGAGTATTTGCAGGTTTAGTTTTAGGTTATTGTCACGTTTACCGAGGTACAGTGGAAAGCTTTTAGACAATAGACAATAGATAATAGGTGCAGGAGTAGGCCATTCGGCCCTTCGAGCCAGCACCGCCATTCACTATGATCATGGCTGATCCTCCACACTCAGTACCTCGTTCCTGCCTTCTCCCCATATCCCTGGACTCTGCTATCTTTAAGAACTTTATCTAACTCTATCTTATAAGCATCCAGAAAATTGGCCTCCACCGCCCTCTGAGGCAGAGAATTCCACAGATTCACACCCCTCTGGGTGAAAAACTGTTTCCTCATCTCCATTCTAAATGACCTACCCCTTATTCTTAAACTGTGGCCCCTGGTTCTGGACTCCCCCAACATAGGGAACATGTTTCCTGCCTCTAGCGTGTCCAATCCCCTAATAATAATATTACATGTTTCAATAAGATTCCCCTTCATCCTTCTAAATTCCAGTGTATACAAGCCCAATCATTCTAGCCTATCAACATATGACAGTCCTGCCATCCCGGGAATTAATCTCGTGAACCTACTCTGCACTCCCTCAATAGCAAGAATGTCCTTCCTCAAATTTGGAGACCAAAACTGCACACAATACTCCAGGTGTGGTCTCACTCGGGCCCTGAATAACTGCAGAATGACCTCTTTGCTCCATAACTCAACTCCTCTTGTTATGAAGGCCAACATGCCATTATTATTTTGTTGCATGTCAACCAGTCAACAGCAAGACAATACATGATTACAATCGAGGCATTCATGGTGTACAGATACATGATAAAGGGAATAACGTGAATAATTGCAGATGGACCGATGCCAACTAACAACCAAGAAGTAATGATAGATTTACAAGTGGAAAAAAGACTTAAAAGAGTGGGGCCATTGTATTGATTGATGGTAGATCGCCCTTTGGGACCAGAGACTGGGGTGGGCCTGTTTCCATGCTGCATCCCTAAACTAAACTAAACTAAACTAAACTAAACCACCATGCCAATTAAAGGAAGCAATGAACTTGTATTTCTGTGGTATTTCATGCAACCAGGAGACATTCTGTACATAAAAGAAAACCATCCTGGCTTCACCTAACACACGAACACCACACATGCACACACGCATGCACGCACGCGCACTCACACCGTGAGAATGCTTGCTTTGTTTAAACAAGGAACATAGTAATTCCCGCAGAGTCATCATTTATGCCCATCTGTATTTGCCCGGTGGTGTGAACCAATCATTGAATCAATACAGTCCGCAAATTCCCCGTCGGGCACCCAGCTTCTGACTGGCTTTGTTGCTATACTTATGCTGCTGATTCAGTTAAGTTTCTGTTCAATAGAAGTTTCTGCAAAATGTTTGCCTTGGAGGAGTTGTCTATTGAAATTTCATTGAATGAATAAGTTTATTGGCCAAGTATGTACACATACAAGGAATTTGCCTTGTGGCTCCGCTCGCAAGTAACAACACGACATACAGTAAACCATTAAGAATAAAACATAAAACATTAAGTATAAAACATTATAATTTAAACATGTGAATGAAATAAAATACCAGAGCAGAAAGAGGCTACAGACTTTTGGTTATTGAGTAGAGCTACTGCTCGTGGAAAAAAGCTGTTTTTATGTCTGGTCAGTCATCTGGTCTGGCTTTGTTAGACCGGAGTCGCCTTCCAGAGGGAAGTGCTTCAAAGAGTTTGTGGCCAGGGTGAGAGGGGTCAGATATGATCTTACCCGCTCGCTACCTGGCCCTTGCAGTGTACAGTTCATCAATGGGGGGAAGGTTGCAGCCAACAACATTCTCAGCTGATTGAACAATTCGCTGCAGCCTCCGGATGTCGTGCTTGGTGGTTGATTTATTTTAGTTGTTTATCTTTTTTAATATTTTACCTTGTATGTATCGTTAGCTTTTATGTTTGAATGTTGCACTGACTGGTTGACATTTTTAAATTTTGTTGTACATGGTTCATGTTACAATGACAATAAAGAAACTATTCTATTCTATTGAGCCAAACCAGACCACGATGGAGAAGGTGAGGACAGACTCTACGATGGCCGTATAGAATTGGACAGTATAGAATCATAATTGGATTGTGTGTCAGGGAGTGTGATTAGACTGCCATGTGTTGAAGACTGTCAATTGCCTGGCATTTAACTGGTGCGAATATTACTTTCCATGTATCAGGTCACACTTTTAAATGTTGCCAGGGTTTTGTTGCATCCTGTAATCTGAAGAGTGACGAATGGAAAATGACCATTGTACAATCATCACTTTTCGAGGTTCCGTGTGACTCAGTAATATAAAGGTTAGTGCATTTACCTACAAAGCTACCAGTCTGCAAAAGGGTCTCAACCTGAAACTTCACCTAGTCCTTTTTTCCAGAGATGCTGTCTGACCCACTGAGTTGCTCCAGCTTTTTGTGTCTATCTTCGGATTAAACCAACATCTACAGTTCCTTCCTAAACAATCTATCAGGAAAAACTTGCTTACATTTAACTAAAAAAAAATACATTGGATACATTGGATACGTTGGCAGACTATCCTAAAATGATAAATTAATAAGGACAATACTACAAAACAAAAGTAAGAACTTTCAAGATCACTTGGCTGTCATGGAAGTTTTAGAAAAATCTTTTGTCTTCGTGAGTATTCAAACTGAATATGCCAACGTTTATTCGCCGTTGGGAAACAGGACAAGTTTACACACCATGTACAAAGCTCCATTTGTTTTATCATAAGGGTCGTTTTGTCTGGCACACAAGACTGGATATTCATGTTAGACTTCTTTAAATCATTAATCTACTGTTGCGGCAGTTATTGTAATGTCAAATTTGGGCTGCACTTGCTCCTGTGTAAATTGTTCAGAATGTCAGGCACACAGGTGTGTAATTATTGTTTTGTGTATGCGTTTAAAAAAAAAAGATCAGTTTTTATACCAATTCATAAATGGATTGTGCCTAATTCTCTTAAAGCCCTGCATTACTTACTTTACAATAATAGCAGCAGGCCCAACTCTAGAAGAAGTCACCTGATAAAGACTTTTTTTACTTCTACAATACGTATGAAAATATAGCTGTGCAAAACTCCTAATACATTCTTAATAATTCAATATGGTTAGTGATACGGTTAGTAGAGTTAGCACCTCCTTTATTCCTTACACACAACGCCATTGCCACTCATGTGGCCGCCTGAGGTGATATCCCTTCCCTTGTTTGCTGTGTGGCCCCAGCAAACTCTGCCCCCCAATGATCAGCAGACTGTGGTCCTCCCCCACAGAGCCCTTGTTGGTTGCACCATGCTTCAGCGTGCCCTTCAGGACTGCTGCAATCTGCAATGGGCCAGTCGACAACATTCCCTTACAGACGTCTAGCTGTGTTCGAAGACCAAATGGCTTTGTGCAGACCAAAGAATGTCTTTCACTGAATTGATGGCCTTCCCGCAACATTGAATGTTCCTTTCTAAGTGTGTCCCTGGGGACAGTCCGTAAATCAAGAGAGTAATCTGTAATGCAGTAGCCTCTGGGGAAAATGGATAGGTGACATTTTGGGTCAGGGCCCTTCTTCAGACTCTTTGAAACTTAGGATAAGCAGGTTTCCATTGAAATTGGGAATATTACATTGGCTTTGTGCAGAATGGGAAACTCTGGCAATCTCTTTACCAAAAAAAACTGGTCAAAATTCTCCTTTATCTTCTTAAATACAATGCTGAAGGGAAGGTAGATGTGATCTCAACAGCAGGTGTATGAGGTCTGGGCACCTCATTCCCAATGTCAGGAATGCAGCTGATGTGCTAAAGATGTGTAAATACATTCAGGGGCACTTGCGCTCTACTAATAGCAGGTGCCACCCCCCCCCCCCCCTTACACCACAAACCCAGCACTATTCTCACAGCAGGAGCCATCAGAGAGTGGCCTGGGATCCAATTACTTAACTGGCTTCTCAATCGCTGTTGAGGTTAGACTAATTCACTCAGTATAGAATCAATATTTCCAGGATGGTATGTTTTGGTAGTAATTGAACGGTTTTACATTAGGGGAATAAAGCTGTTATTCCTGCTGATTTCAAATGCTTACAGAAGTAAAAGGTTTGGAACTTCCTTTGTAATGATTACAAATCTGTTGACAATGAATAGAGAAATATTGTTAGTCATCAGTTTGCTTAGACATTGCAAATGGTTGATGTTCCAGTCACTTATCAATCAAAGGACACACACAAAGACACAAGCAATTGCTGATGCTAGAATCTTGAACAAAACACAAAGTGGTGGAAAAAAGAAACAAAATGCGAAGTGATTGAGCGGGCCAGGCAACATCTCTGAAGAACATGTAAAGGTGATGGTTTGGGTCAGAACCCTTCTTCAGATTGAGAGGTCCCTACCCAAAACCTCACCTATTCATGTTATGCAGAGATTCTGCCTGACCCGTTGAATTACTCCAGCACCCTGTGTCTTTTTTTTGTGTAAACCAGCATCTGCAGTTCCCTGTTCCTTTAAAGTGCTGGAGTAACTTAGCAGGTCAGTCAGCATCCATGGAGGGAATGGGTAAGTGACGTTTTGGGTCCGGGACACCACATGAAGAACAATACACATACACTGTTTGTACTATCCTATTCACTCCACCAAAGAGAACTAGATGTAATCTGTTCGCTTTATTGTAAATGGGTCTTTTATTTTTCTTTCATCATGGTGCACATATATAGGTTGGATTTTGTAGGACTGCGGCATTTCAAGACTGCCCCACCAAGGGCAGTGAGGGATGGATAATAAATGCTCATGAGCCCACATATCCCAAATTAATAAATAATATATATGAAAGAGTACCCTTAAGAGAGGTTGTGAAAATTACAAACAGCTCAGTGCTAAATCATCTGATTGCCATTACAAAAGGTTTGGGTTTAATTCTATGGGATCTTAAAATGAAACAATGCATCGTGAATCATTGAAGCACATTCTATCAAAGCTCATGTAGCTTGTGGCAGTGCAATTTTCCATATGATCAGTCAACTTGCACAATGCCACTCATATGGTTATATTCACTGGGGAAGACTATTAAATCACTTTCAAGGAATGTTGCAGCATCGAATAGAAAATTTCCAGAGCTTTTTGCTTCATAAAGTATTGAATGATAGGAATTGAAACACAAGGAACTGCAGATGCTGGAATCTTGAGCAAAACAACAATGAGGGACTTGGGATGGGAGATGAGTACACAAAGGAGGGGAAATGAGCAGGGTAATGAGAGGGTGGTAGCAGGGTCGGCCTTAAGTCGATTGGACCAATTGCTCCCAATTGGGCCCTGCGCCTAAGGGCGCCCCGCGCTAGAGTAATCAACTCAGTAATAGAGTAATTAGGAGGAATCTACTCCCGGCTCGGGTAGATTTAGGTGGAGGGGGGAGAGAGGGGTGGAGACAGAGTAGAGGGGTGGAGGGGGAAAAAGGGATAGACGGGGAAGGGGGGGTGAGTGGGTATGGAGAAGGGGGAAAAGGGGAGATGGGTCATTCTCTCTCGTCCCGTGGCAACGCTCCCGCCCCTCCAGTTGCCGTGCTTCACGTACACAGCCCCGGCTCCACCCCTTTCTCTCACCGGGGAGACACAGTGAACAATATAGGGAGAACCGGGCCGGGGGTTGGAGCAACGTTTACAAACCTCGGCCTCAGCTCACACCCGTCTGTCCGGACCCCGGCATCCATTCCTACCACCGGCCCTCTCCTTCCCTTCTCTCTTTCCCTCCCTCCTTCCTCTCTCTCTTTTCCCTTCTCTCCTTCCCTCCCTCCCTTCTTTCTCTCCTTCCCACCCTCCCTTCGTTCTCTACTTTCCTCACTCACTTCTCTCCTTCCTCCCTTCCCTCCTTTCCTTCCTTCTCTCCTTCCATCCCACAAACATACATAACGCACAAACAACACACACACACACACACGCACACACACACACACACACACACACACACACACACACACACACACACAATTTTTTTTCACAGTCACTAAAACAAGTTGTATTGTAACTATGTACTTTTCAGAAGTGATCCACACATTTTGTTTGTTTGACCCCGGCGGGGTCACAACATCGGAAGCCTGGATCGCCTCAACGCAGAGGGAGAACAAGGGGAGAAGAGACAAGGATTTTAAGACTTTTGCCTTCCATCACAATGAGGAGGGCCTGGTGGACTCATTGTGGTGGATGTTAAATCTGTGTTTATTGTGGGTTTTGTTATTTTATTCTATGTTATGACTGCAAGGCACAACATTTCGGTCAGACTGAAAAGTCTGATTGACAATAAAGGATACTTGACTTGATACTTGACTTGTAGGCTTACATGTATGCAATTTATATTAGAATGTAGCTTAGATCTGTTTGCTTACATTTTGATTACTTTCCATTCTACCATAGGGATATAAAATCTATAATAGACTTTATTTGTATTTCTATGATTCTACAGACCTTGGCTGGGAGATACACCAAAATTGTTCCCAATTGTGCCCTGCACCTCCTGGGTTGTAGATAATGGGATAATAGTAAGATTAACTGAGAACTTACCAGTTTGAAGTTTGATCTTGATTTTATGGGGAGTTACATTGGTGATTACGTGAAGAAGGCCCACCAGGCTGCAGGCGCACCAAACATCAAAGCAGCGGTATGAAATCACAAATAAACAACACCAAAGTACATAGTAAGATCAGTGACTTGAGAACTACCATATGATCCATTATGAGAGAGGGTTGGGCGTGGCGGGCACGTAATCACAAAACGTAACTCCTCATAAAATCAAGATCAAACTTCAAACTGGTAAGTTCTCATTTAATCTTACTATTTTACTTCGGAGTCACGTGAGTGATTCCGTGAAGAGTTCAAAGCTTTGTGATTTCATGCCGCAGATTACAAATCTCGGCATCCCACTGCATTGATTAACTCGAAAGAGAAATAAATGCATTAGTAGTAACATTGCATTAAATGTAGAAATAGGGTTTATTTAACAATGTAAACAAATGACAGTACGCCTTATATTTAGATACTTAAAATGGCATAGGCAAACAGTCCTGGATTGACAATCGGCTGATGATAAAATTCTGAAACATCAGCTCATTTGCCCATCCGGCGGCCGCCAAAATATGTTTGAAGGGCACGTCCCTCGCCTTGGCTGCCGACGTAGCTGCTGCCCTAGCGGAATGAGATGTAAACACACTATCTAAATGATACGCTGACGTTGATACTGACCTGGTGGAATGAGATATACAATCGTCAGTGTTAATATCTGTATAACCCAGATCCTGCTGCAGCCACCATGAAAACAGTCTGAACCGACCTTCCTTTGTGTAGTTGTTTGTTAACTAATAAACAGTGCTGATTCCATACTTCTTAGGATTCTGGTGGCCTAGATAACATAGAAGTGAGACCGTGGGGTGTTCAAATGATCTTCAATCATGCTACCCCTAGACTATTCTGGTCGTGTAGACCAGAATGTAAGTGTAATGGCACCTGCAGCCAATTCCATCCTATCTAGCCACAACATTTGCAATGTTTGCCGTTGTTGTGCTGATATAAGTGTCATAACTAAGGATGTAGCTGGAACCCCTTGGTGAAGTAATGTTCACACATTTTCATGAACCAACTGCATAATCTTGTAGTGGGAGAACTTGGGTCAAGATCTTTTTAACAACTCGATATCCGGGTTGGGCCCTAGAGCGTAGTTCCCTTATGTTGCAGCTGTAGTGTCTCTATAACTGAATTATTGTCAATACCATTTAAAATGAGCTTGAAATGTCAGTAATCTGTACCGTATTAAATGGTTACATTTAACAAAACACTTCTGATCCCCTCAATAGGAATGTAGTACTTTTTTGGGTGCTATCCCTGCACACTGCAGTGAGCACCTTCATGTCTTGATGTGACAACCTGAGGAAAAAGTCAATCCATTCAAAATGTGTAAGTCAATAATTGTTTTCCTGTGCAAATGCCAGTCTCCTGAACCACAGTTTGAAACAGCAAGTTCTTGTTTTTTGGCATAACCGTATACTGTTGTGCCATAATGGCTGATGAAGAAGGCAACATGGACACTTGGCCAGTCCGACAGTACGAACCCAAGCGAGGTCTTGCTGACTGTTTTAAGACCCGGCTAATGAGGCAAAAAATGAGGAAGACATAAAGACCATTCCTCCTGTTGAAGCGAGAAAGTATTTCTCTGCATTGTTGCACCACATACTTTTTGCAATGAATGAAAAACATGCATTAACATGATGAATATTCGATGAAGTATTGAACTATGCTTTCATTGATCTGAACTAGATGATACACCAGTTGCAAGGAGATTAATTACAGGGTATTTTTCCCTCGATTATCATGTGACTAATATATGTCACCATCGTAGAGTAGCAACTTGAATTTGAGCATGTAGAATATGTACATTCGCTCAAAACCCCTTACTCATGTGTGCATTTAGTGTATATATTTAGTTGATACCAACAACTGAAGAATTGGTAACTCATGCAATCTGAATGGTATTATGGTATTTTGAACTTCTCATCTTAGAGTTCTAAATATCAGTTCATAATAACTGAATTCAACCGACCACACTACTGTAGCGAGTTTCAAGTTCAAGTTCAATGAGTTATCGTCATGTTCAGCAATGCTGAATACTGTTACTTCATCATTGTGGCTGAAGTAGCCTCAGCTGACAATAGCACAAGGTTGTTAGCAACGATCTAATTGCTACTTACACAATATCAGTTCCTTAATTTGCTCAGCTGCAACACAGCTGCTATATTGCCAATACTCTTAATGAAAATAACTCCGTTTTGTAACAGATTGCTGTAACCCCAATCTCTTGCTACAAGGTGGAGACAATGCTAATAATAATTAAATGTAAATCCCAATTACCTAACAAACAGTTTATCCCATACTACAAAGCTTTACTGTTATAGTACAGTTATATTGTCTTTGATAACCTTTGTAATGGGATTTGTATAACATGTATCTATTACCTTATGAATCTGTTGTAGTCAGGAATAAATTTTTACATTAGAAAAGTTCATATGCCCGATACTCTCCATTCTTCATAATAACATGCCAATCCTGCCTTATTGCATGGGTGGTTTGCATGAGAACTTTTGCCCAATTTCCAAACCCTGGCCATAATCCAAACTTACTTGGAATGCTCTGGCTGTGCCTCAACCAAATATTTTTACCCTTTGTGTGTAGTGCAAACAAATGTAAATATTACAACTTGTGAACGGTGCACTACCCAAATTTTGGAAGTGCTAGACACATTTAGTTGAGCACAATTGGAAGGCGCATGGAATTTCTGAGCTATCATGCTGCCCCCAGCTGAACCACTGCTGCTGATTAGCGCCTGGGGTGCGTTCTGAACGACGACTTCTGCCCGTCATTTGCCGAATTAATTCATCTGCCAGAATAGACCTACCTGAATAACCGATTCAGCGGCTGGCTCTCACATCCCCCTGTTGGCGTTGTTTACTGCTGGCACATATGTGCTTGAGTATGTTCTATTGACATTTTTAGAGTCCGGAGTCATCTTGACCTTTTGCTCTTCCCTCCTCCGAGAGGCCGATTCGTAGGCAACCCTAACAGACGCTGCCACAGGCGGCAGGATACAAATACTGATACAAACCCATTGGCCTTAACCCAATGGAATATTTTACTGGGATGGCAATTTTATTGTCAGGAAAGGTACCTCTGACATGTGCCCTTCATCCCTTTGAGTATGCCCCACGGCCATACCCTGAGACACAGTGTCAGCAGGATACTGACCCATCTTGGTCTCTGCCTCCAAGAGGGGGACCTTTGCAGCACTGTATACAACAGTTGCTGTATTTAGGATAGTCGTTTCAACTCACTATCCAGCCCCGGTGAGGAATTCATCTCCCGACTCCGTGGGCCTTGCTCTCTAGCCCCAGTGGAGAATCATCTCCCGACTCCGTGGGTGAGCAGATATGTGTGAATTTGAGCAACCCTGTCCCAGCTGTTGCTGGCGCCGCCTTTCATAAAGGCCGGCGCTTTTTGACATGAAACAGCCCTGCATCAGGCGCTGCTGGCACAGCTCTCCCATAGGTCGGCACTTCACACATGAAGCAGCCCTGTCAGGCGCTGCTGGCACGGCTCTCCCATAGGCCGGTAATGTCACAAATGAAGCAGCCCTGTATCAGGTGCTGCTGGCACAGCTCTCCCATAGGCCGGCACTTTCATATATGAAGCAGCCCTGTCAGGCACTGTTGCTGTGGCCTGTCCCATAGGCCCGCACATTTTACACATGAAGCAGCCCTGTCAAGTGCTGCTGGCGTGGCCTGTCCCATAGGCTTACACTATTGCTGTGTAAGCTCACTAAATCAACATTTAGTGTACAGCTTTACCTGTGAAGGGTAAAAATAATTCAAAGCAACCTGTGTTTAAACAATTATAACATTGTCAGAACATATAACAATAACTTTTTATTTTGCCTTTAGCTTTTACTTAAAGAGAAAACACTATAAAATACATACTTTTTATTATAAGGAGAACCCTTTATAGCCCGACTCACCTGAGTGCAAATAGAGCTGAATGAGTCCCAGTAATTTCTTGACTGGGGACCAATGTCTGTGAGCCACTGACCCCACTGTCAGTGGCTCCAGCGTTGCTTCCTTGCCGTTCCAACAGCATCCCACAGGCTGGGAGCCACTGACCCCCCTGTCAGCGACTCTGCTTAAATTTCTTGCCGTTTTTACGGCATCCCTGCAGGCTGAGGAGCCGCTGACCCCCCTGTGTGTATATACTGAGCTTTTTTGTTTATTATATTGTTTACAGAGTATTATGTTTGAAGAAGGGTCTTGACAAGAAACATTACCCATCCCTTCTCTCCAGAGATGCTGCCTGTCCTACTGAGTTACTCCAGCTTTTTATGATGATGTTTACATATTCTGTTATGCTGCTGCAAGTAAGAATTTTATTGTTCTGTTTAAGACATATGGCAGTAAAACATTCTTGACTTGAATTGAATTTGAGAGTGAAGTACAAAGTACAGATACTAAAAGTCATGGGCTTAGTGTTTCAAAATCAGATAATGATTTCTCTTTTTCTTAGATAGTTGCCTGGGATCGATGATGACTTACTTCCAATTTTGTTTTTATGGGTTCTAAGGAAACTGATGAGGCATCAGTACGTCAATCAATACCAACGCCTGTTTCATAGCCTGGTTTGGCAACTCAAATGCCCAGGAACGAAGGAGACTACAGAGAGTGATAGACACAACCTGGTTCACCTGTTCACCGTCTAAATAATTTATAGAATGCACTGCCTAAAAAAGTCATCCAAGATCATCAAAGACTCTCCTCATCCTGGCCATGCTCTCATTTCGATTATCATCGGCGGTCACTCGAAACGAGTATGACTGTCCTGTTTTGGGAGGGCGCCTGTGCGTGACTTTGTTTAACGTGGAGAGACTGGTGCACAAACAGCCACCACACTTTCCTTGACACATCTGGGTCAGGATCCAGTGGCATGCAGTCCAAGATGACCGGGGGATCCTTTTCTGCTGCAGCCTCCTTCATCTGCCTTCCCAACCATTGTGATGCTCCACCATGGGTGGAAATCGCTATCAAAACATGGGGGGGGGGGGGGGGGGTGCGGGGGGGCACCAATAATACAACATGTGGGTGAATAATACAAACTACAACAAAAACCCAACATATTGGGTTATACATAGTACAATCAGAATTTGGAAACAAATAAAATACAATTTTAAATTAAGAAACTTATCTCTCCTATCTCGTATTGCTAAAAACCCTCTGTTTAAACCATCAATTATAGACAAAGCATTTATACAATGGAAAAGAGCAGGAATTAAAACTTTGGGAGATTTGTATGATATGGGAAAACTATTATCATTTAAACAATTGTAACTAAAATATAGTCTGGGTAACAAACAGTATTTTAAATATTTCCAAATATGTGAATATCTGAAAAAACATGCGCAAGAATTTCACAAAATGCCATTAGACTTACTAGGTGAAGTAATCAGCAAATTTCATATATATATAATATTATACTAAATGCAGTAATACCAACAACGGAAGGTATCAGCAGTGAGTGGGAAAACGAACTAAGCACAAAAATTTCCAATGAAAGGTGGAAAGAGTACTTATTAAATGTGCACAAATGCTCAATTAATGTGAGACACACTTTAATACAATTTAAAATTTTACACAGATTATACAACTCAAAAACTAAATTAAATACATTTTTCCCAAACGTTTCACCAATTTGTGATAAATGCCAGTGTCAAGAAGCTACTATAGCACATTCATTCATCTTTTGTACAAAAATTCAAAGGTTTTGGATTGAAATCTTTGAAATTTTCACAAAACTGTTTAGAATAAAAATGACACCAAAGCCAGAATGGATTATTTTCGGAATGACAGAAGGTAGTTTGGAATTAAATGTGTGTCAAAAGAATCTATTTGATTACGGCTTAATAATAGGAAAAAAGCTAATCTTAAAATTCTGGAAAAATGCTCCTATACCAACATTAAATATGTGGATTTCAACTATGTTTGAAACATTACATCTGGAAGATATGAGTCCACCTGGCAGGAAAATCAGAACGCTTCTATCAGACGTGGTCTGCATTTATAGAATTGCTACAAAGATAGGGTGCAGGAATACCTTGGGCCTTGGTAGGGGGGATGAAAAACTATCGAGTTCGTGGATTCCTTTTGCGTGATATATATAATATAGTAACTGGCTTTTTTTTCTTCTTTTCTTTTCTCTATCTTTGTCTTTCTTTTCTTTTCTAGGGTCTATCTCTTAACCCCCTTTCTCTAACTCTTTGACCAAGGGTTTCTTCTCCCCTTTGGCACGCTCTTTCACTTTCACAACTCTTTTCACCTACTTCACTGTCTTCTTTCTATTCTCTTTCTATAAAAGCCAAAAGATTATGGGGTACAATGATTGTAACAATATATGTGTGATGTACATTGATGTATTTGCCTCTAATAAATAAAAATATTTAAAAAAAAAACATGGTTGGGACACCATTTTTTGGTGGCCTCAAGCGCATTCGCTTGCGCACACATGCGAGGCTTTGGAGGCTTCGGCCGTGGGCCCTGTGGACAAAACATCGGTAACTGACCTGGTTGGTGACCGACTCTGAACTCCAGCAACACCAGCTTCGTCAGCCCAGAAACGTGGGGCTTCAATCGGCCCATTCTCGGGGCCTTTCATCGTCGGGCGCGGCTTAAAACTGGCCGCGGGATCTTCCATCGCCCAGCGGGAGCTTCAACATCAGGATATCAGGACGTCAGGACCTCGCCGCAGCAATTTGACTGTAGGGAAGATTCCGTGGCCGATTATCCGCCACACTGGGCCAGGCGATGAAAGGCCCTGCGAACGGGCTGATTAGAACTCCGCTCTATGATCTTTGCTCCTCCAGGACGTCTCCCTCCTCCAATCACCGTGCTCTATCCTCGGTCCCACCCCCCCTACTTCTGCCTCTGACCGACACCTCCCTCCTCCTAATTATAATGCTGAATCATCATGTCTCGGCCCCCCCTCCCCACTGCCTGCTGACCGACTTCTCTCTCGTCCAATCGGCGCCCTCAATCATCAGACCCACCACCACCACTGTCTCATGGAAAGCGGAGATTTTTATTTCACCAAATTTCAAAATCCAGATTACAAAACATGGGGGAGATTGTCCCCCACCTCTCAAAACATGGAGGGGATGTGTCCCCCTGTCCGCCCCCCCCCCCCCCCGGGATTTCCGCCCAGGTGCTCCCCTAAAGTCAGCCATCATCCTCCGCCTTTTTCAACGTTGAAGTCTTGGTTGGATTGCTCTTTGTCAGGGACCTCCACCTCGACCTCACCGCCATTGGTGGCCCTACCAGGAGCATAGGTCCAGACGGCATAGCTCTCAGGATCTCAGGACCACACAGGCTTCTCAACCACGACAAGGTGACAATCCACGGAGAAGAATACTGCCATCAGGAAGAAATTTCGATACTACCATCAGGAAGAAAGTACAGGAAAACTGTAACCATCAGGTTCAAGGATAGCTTCTTCCCAGTGTCCGACAGAGTCTTGAATACTACACAACACTACACAACACAACACTGATTCCAAGATGGCGTCGCGTGTACAACGCGAGGCTCTGCGTCTCCGTAGTTTTAGCGAGATAGTTTTTTTTTTCCTATTTATACTTACCTTAGTTTTCGCCCGGAGCACTCGAGCGAAGACTCTGTACGGCCGTCAGGAGCTACTGGAGCTCGGACGTGTCTACGAACCGAGCACCAGAAGCCACAACTTTAAACTGCCGCCGGAGATCATCAGGTCAGCGTGGTCTAGCGGACCCGCTCTCCCAACAGGAAGTGTCCGGAGGCGGCGCAGGGACCGCAAACAACGACGTGGGAAACGCGGAGGCCACCGGGCTAGGCTGAGATCAGACCCGCACCAGCCAGCTCTGCCCAGCATCTTCCTCGCGAATGTCCGGTCCCTGGTGAGTAAAACCGACGAACTTCGGCTGCGCATCACCACACTCAAACGGATCGCCGACTGCAACGCCATGGTCTTCACCGAGACATGGCTCACCGACAACATTCCCGACAACTCCATCGAGCTGGAGGGGCGCACTGTCTTCAGGGCCAACAGATCTGCGGAGGAATCCGGTAAGACCAAGGGCGGCGGACTGTGCATCTATGTGAACAACTCATGGTGCACAGACGCTGTCAGGATTGGTAGCCACTGCTCTGCTGACCTAGAATACCTGATGTTAAAGTGCAGGCCCTTCTATCTGCCCAGGGAATTTACATCGACTGTCATCACTACAGTCTATGTACCCCCGGACGCTAATGCCAGGCTTGCAATGGAAGAGCTGCAAGCTGCTATCAGCAAACAACTAACTGCCCACCCAGAGGGGGCTTTTATTGTTGCTGGCGATTTTAACCACTCCAACCTAAAAACTGTGCTCCCCAGATTCCACCAACATGTCTCCTGCCCAACCAGAGGTAACAATATTTTGGACCTAGTATATACTAATATTACTGAAGCATACAAAGTCCTCCCCCTCCCCCACCTGGGACAGTCTGACCACCTCTCTCTGTTCCTGCTCCCCAAATACACACCTCTGATCAGACGTGTGAAACCTACCGTGAGGACAGTGAAGGTCTGGCCTGAGGGGGCTGTCTCTGTCTTACAGGAACAGTTTCAGCAAACAGACTGGAGTGTGTTTGCCACCCAGGCCACCTTTAACTCCCATGTGGACATAAATTCATACACCTCAACTGTTCTGGACCATAAAATTCTGCACTGATAACGTCACCAACCATAAAGTGATAAAGACCTTCCCTAATCAGAAGCCGTGGATGAGCAGGGAGGTCAGACTCCTGCTGAAGGCTCGAGACGCCGCTTTTAAATCTGGCGACGCTGAGGGATACAGCTCATCCAGGGCCAATCTGAAAAAGGGAATTAGGAATGCTAAACTCAATCACAAACAGCGGATTGAGGAGCATTTCCGAAACAACTCTGACCCCAGGCGCATGTGGCAAGGAATTAAGTCCATTGCCGACTACCATAAAATCAACACCCCCCCCCCCCCCCGACAACGCCTCCCTTCCTAATGAGCTAAACCACTTCTATGCTCGCTTTAACCGGGACAACAAAACTCCAGCCATCAAAGTTGCTCCACCCCCGAATGAACAACCCCTCAGTCTCTCCACCTCTGCTGTACAAGACGCACTGAGCAAGGTGAATGAGCACAAAGCTGCCGGCCCCGATGGCATCCCCGGGCGGGTGCTCAGGGCATGTGCTGGACAACTATCCCTGGTCCTCACTGACATTTTCAATCTGTCACTGGCCCAGGGTGTCGTCCCCACTTGCCTCAAGACATCTACCATTGTGCCAGTGCCCAAACAATCAGCGACAGGGAGTCTCAACGACTACCGGCCAGTGGCACTCACCCCTGTCATCGCCAAGTGCTTTGAGCGGCTGATCTTGGCTCACCTCAAAGCCAGCCTCCCCCCCACACTGGACTCCCACCAATTTGCCTACAGGACAAACAGGTCTACAGAGGACGCCATATCGACGGCCCTACACTCTGCCCTGACCCACCTGGACAGCAACAACACCTACATCAGGCTGCTGTTTATTGACTTCAGCTCTGCCTTTAACACTGTCATACCCGCTAGCTTGATCACCAAACTCAGCGGTCTTGGCATCTCCACCTCCCTCTGCAATTGGACACTGGATTTCCTCACTAACAGACCACAGTCTGTTAGGGTCAACAACCTCACCTCCTCCACTATAACACTGAACACCGGCGTGCCACAGGGCTGTGTGTCAGCCCTCTCCTCTACTCCCTCTTCACGCATGACTGCATCCCCAAGTATGGCTCCAACGCCATCATAAAATTTGCCGATGACACCACGGTGGTAGGACTGATCAGTGATAATGACGAATCAGCCTACAGGGAGGAGGTCCAGCACCTGACTACCTGGTGTGCCAACAATAACCTCGTCCTCAACTCCCAGAAGACGAAGGAAATAATTGTTGACTTTCGGAAGAACAGAGGGGGCAGACACACCCCCATCCATATAAACGGGACTGAGGTGGAGCGGGTCTCCAACTACAAATTCCTCGGGGTACACATCTCGGAGGATCTGTCCTGGTCCCTCAACACCTCAAAGCTAATCAAAAAGGCACAGCAGCGCCTTTACTTTCTGAGGAGGCTCAAAAAAGCCCACCTGTCCCCCCAGATCCTGACGAACTTCTACCGCTCCTCCATCGAAAGCATCCTGACCACCTGCTTTACGGTATGGTACAGCAGTTGCACCGTGGCAGACAGGAAGGCACTACAACGGGTGGTGAAAACCGCCCAGTACATCATCGGTGCCCCGCTCCCTGCCTTGGATGCCCTCCACCGAAAACGGTGCCTGAAGCGGGCCAGGAAGATCATCAAGGACCCCTCACACCCTAATCATGGACTGTTTGCCCTCCTCCCATCAGGGAGGCGGTACAGGAGCCTCAGGTCCCGCACCAGTAGGACGAAGAACAGCTTCTTCAACTACACCATCCGACTGCTGAACTCGGAGCCCAGCTGATAGACTTGTCTGTACCCTGTATTTATTTATTTTCCATACTGCTACCACTGCACTCTGTATTTATTTTTCTATATCGCTATCACTACGAACGACGCTAAACTGCATTTCGTTGTACCTATACTTGCATTTGTGCAATGACATTAAACTTGAATTGAATTGAACTAATCTCAGCAACCATGATATTCGATGGACTATGAACTTTATTCTTTTGTACGATTATGTTTACATAGTATTACAGTTATTCAGTTATTGTATTTTCTATCACTATATATAATCAATGTGTTATTGCATTTAAGGACCTGTTAATCTGCAGCAAGTAATGATTTCATGCTTTTCTGTTGGTACACATGGTAATTAAATACTGTAGAGACAAGGAAATGCTGGTGATGGTTTGCAAAAAAAGACGCACAAAGTGCCGGATTAACTCATCGAGACAGGCAGCATCCCTGGAGGACATGGATAGGTGATGTTTCGGGGTCAGGATCCACCAGTCGGAAGAAGGGTCCCAACCTGAACTGTCACCTATCTATGTTCTCCAGGGATATTGCCTGAGCCGCTGAGTTAAGGGCCTGTCCTACAAGCATGCAACTCTATGCGATGAACGCGATCAAACTAGAAGCGGGGGCCGCGCGGAGGTCGGGTAATCCCCTGTACAGGGCCGTTCCCACCAGCATGTGCCTGCATGCGGCAAGCACAACCAAACCGGCAGTAGGGGCCGCGCAGAGGTCGGGTGAGTGGCGCAACGCGGCGCAAAGTGACGCGAACCTGGAGCGAAGTCTAAGGTAAGTTCGCCAGGACAGAGAGGGGCACACAGAGAGGGGCATAGAGGCACACACACACAGAGGGCCACGGAGCCACACACATAGAGGGTCACGGAGGCACGATGTTGGGGCGGTGTGTAATGCGTCGAGGCGATTGCGAGCCGACAAGCCGTTGCCGCGCGGAATTTTTGGACATAGTCAGTTTTTCGGAGCCCCGCGCGGTGTCGGGACGAACTCCACACAATTCCGCACGGCTCCGGCGATCGAAGTGGGACCGGCCCCACGACGCCGGACGGCTCAAGCGACCACGTTAGGTCGCGCTAATCGCATAGAGTTGCATGCTTGTAGGACAGGCCCTTTACTCCAGCACTTTTATTTTTACAGTGCCTTTTTTTTTAACAATGAAACACTCTTGACTCTTGAGCTGTGACTCAGTTGGTGGCACTATGCCTGTGAGTGGGAAGGCTGAGGATTCAAGTTACATTTCACTGAATTCAAACAAAAAACAATTTCCCTGTGTGCTTCGCACTCAGTAAAGTTTGAGAAAGAACTGCAGGTGCTGGAAAAATCTCAGTAACGTGTTTCTTTTAAACATAATCACTGTTGTATGTTAGGTACAGTGCAGTCTACCTGAATTCAGGAGGTTCCCACAAATGGTAATGTTATAATATCAAGATATGCTGTTTTAGAAGCGTTATTTGAAGGATAAACATTGCTATTGCACCAGGAATAACTGCTGTGCTCTATCAATTATATTGGGCAATCTTTCATCCTCACCTAACAAGGTCATATAGAGTGTAAATGTAGAACTGTAGATGCTGGTTTACACTGAAGATAGACACAAAATGGTGGAGTAACTCAATGGAAGAGGCAGCATCTCTGGAGTAAAGGAATAGGTGACCCTTCTTCAGACTGAACGACTTGATATAGATGGTGTAACTTTAATTGAAAAAGCACCATCTCCAAGTGTGTAGAATTCTCTCTGTGATTCACTGAATGTCAGCAAAGGATTTGTTTTCGAACCTCTGGAGAAATGATATAGTGTTTACAATGGGTGCAATGAACTAAGTGTGATTTTCCTTGCATGAAAATTGGTCGTCAAAGCCAACAATTTATTTAAGAATCCTGACATGGATTTGGAGTGTATCATTTATAATTACTCAGTCAATATAAATTAAAGTCCCATTAAAAGTAACAGCCTGTGGTCGATACTGGAGGCTGAATCAAGAAAAGTTACACAAAATCGTCTTGACAGTTAAATTGATGTTAACGCATTCAAATCATTGCCAAATTAAATTGTGCATCTTCGGTTTTGAAAGACATTTAAAAATCACCAATATATGGGGTTTAAAATTGACTACTCACAACAAAGAGCTGTGTTGCCGGTACTTGGAAGGGTACTATGCAGTTTTTTTGGTACACAAAAATGTGCTAGTATGCACAATTAATTGACTTACATGAAAGGACTTAAATCATAAGGTACTCGCCCCAGCTTCCCCCCCCCCCCACCATAAGCAGCCTGAAGAAGTGTCCTAACCCGAAAAAAAACCCACCTATCCATGATCTCCAGTGATGCTGTCAGACCCGCTGAGTTACTCCAGCACTTGTGACTCATGTAAAGCAGCATATGCAGTTCCTTGTTTCTACTAATAAACATACATGTCACATGGCTGGAAAAAAAAAATGTTTAACTTTGTAACGGTGCCGGTACGCCATGCTAGTCGTACCGTCACAGAGATGCATGGGTTTTTTGTAAGATGTTGAGCTTCTTTGTAGATGGAACATGGTTATACTTTTCGTAATGTAGCAAAGAATGAGAACTGCCGGAGGAACTCAAACGGTCAGGCAGCATCTGTGGAGGGAAATGGACTGTCAACGTTTCCGGTTGAGGCCCTTTATCTAGTTTGAGAGCTAAAAGGTTTTAGTTTTAGTTTTAGTGAAACTGTGCGAAATTCAGCCCAGCGAGACCATGCTGACCAGAGATTACCCAAACACTAGTTTCATCCTACATATTAGGGACAATTTACAGAGGCCAATTAACCTACAAACCTGCACATCTTTAGAGTGTGTGAGGAAACCGCACCCGGAGAAAACCCATGTGATCGCAGGGAGAATGTACAAACTCAGTACAGACAGCGCCCATAATGAGGATTGAATCCGGGTCTTTGCCGCTGGAACACAGCAACTCTACCACTGCTCCACCGTACCACCCCAATTTGGGTCTTGACCAAGCACCTTTAATGCAGCAAAGCACTGACTCTTCAGCGTCATACACTGAATTGCTCATCCAGATAATCTTCAAATGTCCAGACAATATGTTCTTTTAGTAATGTTGACTCAATTAGACATGTTGGCCAAGATAAAACACCAACTGTTCACAACTCAACAAACAGTCAGTGAGCTCCCACATCCTCCTTTGTTTTGGAAGGAACTGCAAATGCTGGTTTACACCGAAGATGGACACACCGTGCTGGATAACTCAGCGGGTCAGGCAGGTTCTCTGGAGAAAAGGAATAGGTGAATAGTATTCAGCCTGAAGAAGGGTCTCAATCTGAAACCTCACCTATTCCTTTTTTCTCCAGAGATGCTGCTTGACCCGCTGAGTTTTTCCAGCATTTTGTGTCTATCTTCCCCTTTATTTTTGTGGAATTTTACTGCACAGAAGTAGACCATTCTGCTCATTGTGTGTCTCCCAGCTCATTAAAACAAGCAATCTACCAATCAAACTATTCCTATTAACCTTCTCTTGACCAGTCCTATCCAAAGTTTACCCAATTCTCTTCCGAAAGTTATTGAATCTGCCTCCAGCTTCCAGCTTCCTTTGAAACTTTGCATACCAGAACATGAACTGACAGAATACATTTTCTTCATGTTGCTGTTGCTTCAAGAAGCAGCTTCTCCACATTTACTGCAGTAAAAAAAAAATCTGGTTCTGAATATTCCCATTAAATTTACTTTTAACCTTTTCTGATACAAGAACAATTTAGCTGAAACTAATTCCGCTTCTAATTGTGGTCCTATCCCCTTGCCACCAGATAAGTAATACCCTTATTCCACGAAGGCCAACAGTATGGAAAGAAATCTCATGCTTTTTATGAAGCTGTGTTGAAACATTCTTCCTTTGGCATTCTCCATATTTGCTTTAAAGCCAAGGACTCATAAGCATTCTGAAGAAGGGCCTCGACCGGAAACATCACCCATTCCTTCTCTCCAGAGATGCTGCCTGTCCAGTTGAGTTACTCCAGCATTGTGTGCCTATCTTCAGTGCAAACCAGCATCTGCAGTTCCTTCCTACACATAAGCATTTTCAACAGTTTCTCCAAATCACGTTGTCTGCAGGTCAGTGCACATCCTATCGTCCGACTGGGGACAAAGTACACAGGTACACTATTAATAATATTTCCTGCCATAGATTATCTTGAATCCTCTTTGGTAGAAAATGAAGAGCTGCTGCAAGTACTCAGGAAGTCAGGCAGCATCTGTGGAGGGAAATGAGTGGTTAATGTTACGGGTTGAGACCCTTCATCTGGACTGAAAGACTGGAGGGGAAGTAGCCAGAATGAAGACTTGGTGGGGGAGGTGGGAAGGAGGTAACGAGTGATAGCTGGATACAGGTGAGGAGGGGTTGATTAGCAGATAACAATCAGATGTGTGAGGGAGGGGAGAGGAGGGGAGGAGAGGGGAGGGGAGGGGAGGGGAGGGGAGGGGAGGGGAGGGGAGGGGAGGGGAGGGGAGGGGAGGGGAGGGGAGGGGAGGGGAGGGGAGGGGAGGGGAATAGAAAACAGAAGGCTGTGAATTCCGAATCTGATAGGAAAGAAAGGTAAAGAATGGAACTGAATGATGGATGGTGGGGCAGATGAGGACAATTGAGGGTGGAAGGGGTGAACAGTAGAGGTGGGGGAAGCTAGATGCATAGTAGGGAACTGCAGATGCTGGCTCATACCGAAGATAGACACAAAGTGCTGGAGTAACTTAGTGAGTCAGGCAGCATCTCTGGAGAAAAAGGATGGGTGAACTTTCAGGCCGGAACCCTTCTTCAGTAAGAAGGGGAAGACTGGAGGCAGGAAAAGGTCAGAACAAATTAGGGCTGGCAACAGATGATCAAAGAAAGGTGGAGCCCATCGTGGCCCATTGTTGGCTGTGGAAGAGGTGATAACAAAGGGATCCAGGGATGCGAACAGTGGAATTAGTGGGATGACTGGGGGGGGGGGGGGGGGGGGGGCAGGGGGGGGGGGGGGGGCATGGGGGGGGGGCAGGGGGGGGGGGCAGGGGGGGGGGAAGTGAGGGAATGCAAGGGTTAATTAAAATTAGAGAAATCAATGTTCATATTACTGGGTTGGAAGCTGCCCAAGCGGTTTGCTACAGATTCCAGCATGCGCAGTCTCATGTGTTGAAACAAAGTACTGCAATGCTGGTTTATACATGAAGATCCCTCCACCCCTACGCCCCATCTGGACTTGCACCTATTTCTCCCCTCCCCATCTTCCTCCTGCATTCCTTCTTCTGGCTTCACAATTTGCAACTCTTCAATCAGTCTGTCTCACACCTTCTGTTTTAACCTCTGTCCTTTGTTCCAACTATCTTCCTATGAAATCCCCCCTCACCTGTGTCCACCTCTTATCTGCCATGCTATGTCCTGCCTCTCCTCTCTCCCAGCTGTTTCCTACCCCTCCTACAATCAGTCTGAAGAAGGGTCCCATCCCAAAACGTCACCTATCCATGTTCTCCAGAGATGCTGTCTGACCTGCTGAGTTACACCAGCATTTTATGTCCTACCGTATCTGGTATCTTGTTTCAGATTCAGATTCAGATTCAGATTCAATTTTAATTGTCATTGTCAGTGACAATGACAATTCAGTTTCCTCTTTTCAAGTACAAAACGATCATAAGTAATGATCGTCAATATTAATTACACCACATAAGGACAAAATGTGTTGCCCTTTTAACCCCTGCCCAATGTTATTTCTCATTTAAGATCATAAATCTTTTCATACCATTAATGTAACATTAACGTGTTCCTATCAGAGATTATTTAGCCATGGGTAGTCACTGTCTTACCTCGTGACAGGTTCCTTCTCAGACCAGAGGAGAATGGAGATGGTTTAATAACTATAATTTAACCCAGGTTAGAAGGTTGTGTTTATTTTGTTATTTCACAATTTTGTTGGACGAATAGCCAAATGTGTTGCCTGTTCACACAAATTGCTAATGTTAAAAAATCCAAAACCCAGAAGACTGTGTGGGATGTGTAATGTATGATAAACATCTTCAGCTGGTGACTTTCAGCCCTGTGGACTATTAATCAGTTAGTTGTTCTCTACAAAAACATAATAGTTCCACCATGTCTCAAAGGAAACAATATAACTCGACAAATATACAAACTGCTGGAAGAACTCAGCGGGTCAATGCGGATCTGTGGAGAGTAATGCACGGGCAATATTTCGGGTCAGGACCCTTCCCCAGTCTAAAGAACTCAAACTTATGTTGGTCCAATTTCCCTTCACAGATGCCGCCTGTGGCACTGAGTTCCTCCAGCATTTTGCTCAAGATTCCAGCATCTGCAGTCTCTTGTCTCCAAAACAGCTCTAGAGGCATCTGAACAGAAAGCCTATGACCTAAAGCGGCATGGGTGGCATAATGGCGCAGCAGTAGAGCTGCTGCCTCACATCGCCAGAGACCCGGGTTCGATCCTGAGCCTGGGTGGTGTCCGGGCGAAGTTTGTATACTATCCCTTTGACCACGTGGGTTTATTCGGGGTGCTCCGGTTTCCTCCTACATTCCAAAGACGTGCAGGTTTGTAGGTTAATTGCCCTCTTTAAATTGCCCCTCCTGTGTACAATGTGAAAGTGGGATAAAATGGACCTGGTGTGCAGATTATCACTGGTTGGCGTGGACTCTGGGCCGCAGGGTTTATTTCAATGCTGTGTCTCTAAACTAAACTGAAGTGTGGCGAGTGGGTGGAAAGTGAACTGAGGTCTTGCAACCCTCTGATAAGTAAGTAAGTTTATTGGCCAAGTATTCACATACAAGGAATTTGCCTTGGTGCTCTGCCCACAAGTAACAACATGACATACAGTGACAGTTACGAATGAGAAAACACTAAACATTAATAATAATAAAACATTAATGATAAAACACTATTGATCAAGCATGTGAACCAACAAAATGCCAGATCAAGGGGAGGCTACAGATTTTTGGCTGTTGAGTAGAGCAACTACTCGTGGACAAAAACTGTTTTTATGTCTGGCTGTGGCAGCTTTGACAGTCCGGAGTCGCCTTCCACAGGGAAGTGATTCAAAGAGTTTGTGGCCAGGGTGAGAGGGGTCAGAGGTGATCTTGCCCGCTCGCTTCCTGGCCCTTGCAGTGTACAGTTCATCAATGGAGGGCAGCCAATAACCTTCTCTGCTGACCGGACGATTCTCTGCAGCCTCCAGGTGTCATGCTTGGTGGCTGAGCCAAACCAGACGATAATGGAGAAGGTGAGAACAGACTCTACGATGGCCGTGTAGAATTGGGCCATAATGGCCTGTGGGAGATTGTGCTTCATCAGCTGCCGTAGGAAGTACATCTTCTGTTGTGCTTTTTTGACTGTGGAGTCGATGGTAGCCCCCCACTTAAGATCCTTGGAGATGATGGTTCCCAGGAACTTAAAAGACTCCACAGATGTGACCGTGATGTTGTTGATGGTGAGTGGGGTGAGGGGAGGGGGAGCTCTCCTAAAGTCTACAATCAATTCCACTGTCTTAAGAGCATTGAGCTCTAGGTTGTTGAGATGGCACCAGGACGCCAGCTGTGACACTTCCTGTCTGTAGGCAGATTCCTCCCCACCCTGGATCAGTCCAATCAGAGTTGTGTCATCCGCAAACTTGAGAAGCTTGACAGAGGTGTCTGTGGAGGTGCAGTCGTTGGTGTAGAGAGAGTAGAGGAGAGGAGAGAGTACGCAGCCTTGCGGTGCTCCTATGCTGAGGGTCCAAGATATGCTTTCCCAGCCTCACATGCTGCTTCCTGTCTGTCAGGAAGCTGGTGATCCACCGACAGAGGGGTTCAGGCACATTCAACTCAGAAAGTTTGGAATGGAGTAGCTCTGGCACAATGGTGTTGAATGCAGAGCTAAAATCAACAAACAGGATCCTCGCATAGGTCCCTTGGCGGTCTAGGTGCTGTAGGATGAAGTGCAGGCCCAGATTGACTGCATCATCCACAGATCTATTGGCCCGATATGCAAACTGCAGAGGGTCCAGCAGGGGGTTTGTGATAAACATGACAAACACAGATTCCTCGGTGCTTTCAAGATCATCTATGTCCCGAACCTGATGAAAGATGCATTTTGATCTGCCTGGTACATGTTGGATTTCCAGTGGAAGGAGATGTTCGATGAGGGATGCGCTCAGCCACTGCAAATTTTCTCTCTTGAGGAGAGTTTGCAGTGAAGCAGACAGAGTACAGAGCAGTTACCAGGACTCATGGAATTGTAAGCATGGATGTAACTCTGAGGGAAAAAAGATTGAGACACAAGCAGCAGAACTATTGGAAAGACAAATTAGATAACGCTGCTCCAACCTACTCTGTTGATGAAATAAACTGATATAAATATATAAACTAAGGGACTGCCTAGCAGTGTAATACAATGTGGAACACAGCAGGGGTGCAGCAGAGCGTGGGGTCTGATCCATAAGTCCTATGTGGTGACATCATGATCCACCTGGAAGGTATTGCTGTAAATAACGGTGCCACACTGTGCACTGCTCCTGCAAGATCATGGACATATGGTGTGAAAGCAAACACCATGCACATTTGTTATTTGGATCAGAGGTTCTTTGGTCCAACAGATGGCAGTGAGTGTGATTCCCCATGGGCATGGAACTGTTCACCTGCAAACCCGTGGAAAACACCTGACTTCTGCACAATTGTAGAACAATTGACAGATTGGCTTTCTTGGGGCAAAGTCTGAAACAGTGGGAGCCTTTGTTTACTTCACTGGATTTTGTGGTCCAGTGACTGATAAATTAATTGTTTATGCCTCACCATTATTTTTTTTCTTCCTTCTGACTTTTTCCCTGAAATCTGAATTCTGTAAAAAGAGAGCAGCACAGTGGCACAGCTGGGGGATCTGACGCCTCACAGTGCCAGAGATCCAGGTTTGATCCAGACTTTGGGTGCTGTCTGTGTGGCTTTTGCACTTTCTCCCTGTGACCATGTGGGCTTCCTCCGCGTGCTCCAGTTTCCTCCCACATCCCAAAGATGTGCGGGTCTGTGGGTTCATTGTTCTCTGTTAATTGTTCATAGTGTGTCGGGAGTATATGAGAAAATGGGATAATATACAACGGGTGTGAACAGATGATCGATGGTCGGCCTGGACTCAGTGGGTCGAAGGGCCTGTTTCCATGCTGTCTCTTTCAATCAATCAACCAATCCAGCTCAACTTACAGAGACACCAAGTGCTAGAGTAATTCAGGGAGTCAGGCAGTATCTCTGGAGAATATGGATAGCTGACGTCTTGGGTCGGGGCTTTTCTTCAGATGGATATGTTAATTGGGAAAGTGATCTTTTTCACCATATTCATTGAATTGAATTGAATTAAATTACCTTTATTGTCATTCAGACCTTTCGGTCTGAACGAAATTTTGTGCCTGCAGTCATACATATATTAAAAATAACAAAACCACACAATGAACACATATTTAACATCCACCACCGTGAGTTCACCAAACACCTCCTCACTGTGGTGGAAGGCAAAAGTCTTAGAGTCTCTGTCTTCTTCCCTCCTTGTTCTCCCTCTGCACTGAGGAGATCCAGGCCTCTGATGTTGCGTCCACCAGGCCCGCGGCCGAGCCTCCGAAACTGGGCCGCCGCCACTGCCACCGCCGGAATGCCGGAACACCGCCACAGGGTTCCGCCGCTAGAACACTGGAGCACCTCAGCCCCGAAAGCCAGGTCGCTGCTGGAAGGCCGCTGGAGCACCGCAGCCCCGAAAGCCAGGTTGCCGCTGGAGCACCGCAGCCTCGAAAGCCAGGTCGCCGCTGGAGCACCGCAGCCTCGAAAGCCAGGTTGCCACTGGAGCACCGCAGCCCCGAAAGCCAGGCCGCCGCTGGAGCACCGCAGCCTCGAAAGCCAGGTCGCCGCTGCTGGAAGCTGGAATGCCGCCAGCTCCGCCATTAGGTCTCAGCACAGACGGAGACGGTGACGGGGAACACAACAAGAAAAGTCGCATCCCCCCGAAGGGAGAGACTAAAACCCTGTTTCTCCTCCCCTCCCCCCCCCCCCCCACACACACACACACACACAACCTAATAAACCAAAAATAATCACTAAAAACAGACACGAAGACAAAAATAAAATTAATAAACAGGCGGACTACAGGTGAGCTACAGCTGCCAAGCAGTGCGGCCACTTCCGGTCATGTATAAACCTCGACAGTTTCAAGAGAGAACCACAGCCACAGATTGTGCTGTCTTCTTGCAATTCAGGCTCATCTTTGGTCACTATTTTCAAGAAGAGGGACAAGACTGAATGTGGAAACTACAGGGGCATCTTGCTCCTGTCACCAATAGGCAAAGTCCTAGCTCGTGTCCTCGCAAACCGACTTCTACCACTGTCTGAGGTTGTACTCTCATAATCACAGTGTGGCTTCCGCCCATGCGGTCCAGCAGCATGATATTTACAGCACGCCAACTCCAGAAAATGAGTGAACAAAAGCAGCCTATGTACACGGCCTTCATATACCCGACAAAGGCTTTTGACTCGGTAGACCGCCAGGCTCTTTGGAGCATACTAACAAGGTACGTTTGTCACGACAAGTACATCAGAATATTGAGGCTTCTACATGATGGCATGTCAGTCACAGTGCTCATCAACTGCAGCTCTGAGTCCGAGCCCTTCGCAGTGGAAACGGGGGTCAAACAGGGATGCATCATCGCACCCACCCTGTTTGGCGTCTTCATTGCTGCCATACTTCATCTCATTGGTGAAGAGCTGCCACAGGGGATCCCAATCCTCTACAGAACTGACGGTGGGCTCTTCAACCTTATTAGGTTGAAGGCCAAGAGCAAAGTCAGTAACACCGCCATCATGGAGCTTCAGTACGCAGACAACTGCGCCATTGCAACAGACTCTGCAGAAGACCTCCAGGGCATCCTGAATGCCTTTGCCAAGGCATACAGAGCCATGGGCCTAGTCTTAAACATCAAGAAGACCCAAGTCCTACATCAACCTCCACCCAACCAGCTGTCTACCCAGCCCACTGTAAAAGTGGATGACGCCGCTCTTGAAAACGTTGACCACTTCCCCAACCTTGGCAGCATTCTTTCCTCAAAAGCTGACATTGACTCTGAGGACAACCATCGCCTGAGTTGTGCCAGCGGAGCCCACGCCAGACTCGGGAAAAGAGTCTTTGAAGACCGAGACCTAAAGGCTCAAACAAAACTGCTGGTCTACAGAGCCGCTGTCCTCTCCACCCTGTTGTATGGAGCCGAGTCATGGACCACCTACAGCAGGCACCTGAGAGCCCTGGAACAATATCATCAAAGATCCTTATGAAAGATTCTGAAGATCAGCAGGGAGGACAAATGCACCAACATCAGTGTTTTGGAGGAAGCCAACATGACCAGCATCACCACCACAATAATGCAGCACCAACTTCGATGGACTGGCCAGGGCATCCGCATGTCCAACACACTTCTCCCTAAGCAGATCCTGTACTCTCAATTGAAGGAAGGTCGGTGAGCCCCCAGTGGGCCAAAGAAATGCTTCAAGGACAACATCAAGAACAGTCTGAAGAAATTTCACATCACATCGAGCAACTGGGAGCACATTCCACTGGACAGGCGCTCCTGGAGGAAATCCGTACAGGAAGGAGCTGCACGTCATGAAACGGAGCTACGCCGTGTCGCAGAGACAAAGCAACAGCACCGTAAGGAGAGAGAGAGACGGGGACCCAATAACTACCAACCACCGCCAGTCTCCACTGCCTACGTTGCACCAAGGTGTGTGGATCGCGGATCGGCCTCTACAGACATCTGCAGACCCACAAGTAGATGACCCTATGAAGAGGAGAGGACAATCATACTCGTTTCGAGTGACCGCCGATGATGACTCATCTTTCTTGGAACTCTTAGGTTTCTCCAGTCTCGCACAGTAATAACCCTGCCATTAACAACACGCTACGAGTGTGACCATGGTGTCTAATCTCTCGCAACAAACAATCTGCTGTGGAGCCCAACCTGTTAAGCAGCATCTGTGAGGACAGGAATCAAATTGACAATATTTCAGCTCAAAACCCTACAAGAGTGGAGAGGGAAGGTAGGCAGTGCAAAGAGGAGAGGGGGAGTGCTGAGAAAGGGGTGTGTGGATGACTGGTGGCCTGAGGGGGGTTGAAGGTTGGTGAGCAGATTGGGTCAAATAAGGAATGGGAGGGGTGAAGCTGAGAGAGAGGCAGGTGGGTGATGGATGAAGGGGGATAAAAGAAAGAAACAAATGAAAAGGGTGCAGGGAAGACTTACGAGGATGTTGCCAGCACTCGAGGGCCTGCTCTATAGGGGGAGATTGAGCAGGCTAGGACATTATTTCTTGGAACGCAGGTGGATGAGGGGTGATCTTATAAAGGTGTATAAGATCAGGAGAGGAATAGATGAAGTAAATGCACTGAATCTTTTTCCCATTGTGGGAGAATCAAAACCGGCAGACATACGTTTAAGAAGGAACTGCAGATGCTGGAAAATCGAAGGTAGACAAAAGTGCTGGAGAAACTCAACGGGTGCGGCAGCATCTATGGAGCGAAGGAAATAGGCAACGTTTTGGGCCGAAACCCTTCATAAGTTGAAGATGAGGGGGGAAATATTTAACAGGAACTTGAGGGGCAACTTGTTTACAGAACGTATGGTAGGTGTATGGAATGAGCTGCCAAAGGAAGTAGTTGAGACAGGTACTAGCACAATGTTTAAAATATATTTGGACAGGTACAGGTCTGAAGAAGGGTCTCAAACCGAAATGTCACCCATTCCTTCTCTCCCGAGATGCTGCCTGTTCAGCTGAGTTGCTCCAGCTTTGTGGGTCTATCTTCCGGACAGGTACAAAGATAAGATTGGTTTAGAGGGATATGGGCCAAACACACACATGTGGGTTAGTGTATATGGGCGGGCATGTTGGTCAGCATGGGCAAGTTGGGCCGAAGGGCATGTTTCCACACTGTATGACTCAATGCATCTATGAGCCAGGTGAGTGGAGGGGAGAATGAAGGTAGAGACTGATAGGCAAGAACGGTGGTACAATCTGATAAATAAGAAATGTGATAATGGGAACATTAAGGGAAGAGGTTCAGGGCAGATGGAACCAGACCAAGGAAAGCCACTGGGGAGACAAGTGGAATGATGGGACCAAGATGGGAAAGTGGACGGAAGGAGGTGATAGGGGCTGGAGGGGTGGGTCTGAGAAGCGGGCAAAACAGAAAGAGCAGACCTGGGAAAGAGAGAGAGGGGATAGATAGGAAATGCAGAACATAAGGGTGCCTGAAATAGTAACATTCAATTTTCATTCCATTGGATTGCAAACTATATCAGTAGAATATAAGATGTTCTTCCTCTTATTTGCATTGGGCCTCACCCAAACAGTGGAGAGGCAGAGGGTGAATAGGTTGAGGTGCGAAAGCAAAGGGGAATTGAAATGCCTAATTTCTCCTCGTCTCTTAATTTTCTGCAGTTGATGACTCAGTCAATGCCTCTTCTTTTTTTTCCAGCTTAGTGAAAACCTTTTCACTTAATGCCACTTTTGTTTGAAGCCAAAGCATTACATCCATTGCTCACAGGAGAACTCAGTGGGTTGAGCAGCATCCGTGGAGGCAAAGGACGGTTCAGGTGGAGACCCGCATCAAGACTGAGAGTGTAGAGAGAAGATGGCTAGTGTAAGGAGGTGAGAGGGAGGGTTGAGGCAGGGATTGGTATGTGATAAATGGAACCAGGTGAGGTGGAGGATGATGGGCCGGTGGACTTGGGTTGGGGAGGGGGAGGTAAGAGACAGAGGTTGGTGGGTGACAGGTGCAAACAGATAGGAGATGCCAAATGCCATGGACAGATGCGGCAAGGTGGGGGGGGAGACAAGAGAGAAGGTAGAGACAGAGACGGCTCATGTTGTCGATCTCCCCGTGGTGAGCCCTGTCAACTGATGTCAGTCAGGTGGACGACAACAAACAGATACAGCAGCAGCGCCAACCAGCTTGGCACCAAGGGCATGCGCCCTTTTTAGGGCGGGCACCTACGGATGTCCAACCGGATGGCATTACCCTGCTACCAATTTCTGCTGACTCAAACGCAAGAAGAAGAAATGTGAAGTGGAACAAGATGAGGGAGAGATGATGGGCAAATAGAACATAATGGTGGAGGGGACTGGGGAGGTAGGCAAGGGCAGAAGAATCCCAATTGGACAGGTGCGTAGGTGATGGGCTGTTTGAGATAGAAATTATGAACAAATGGAGAGGTGACATAAGTGGATCTTATGTAGGGGATAAAAGAAGGTACGCAGTATATTTTTACATAAAAACGTGCTTGTTAGGAAGCCTTTAATCAAAATTTCATATTGCGAAAAGGTGACTAACAAAATGTATGAACCTGCAGTATTTTTCCTGCCGACTCGTGGTTAAATTCACCGCAACCGCAACGTTCCAACCCATCGCGTTCCACAAAAACCCACTTGCAAGTTGATTTAAATGTCCATTCATTTACAGGAATTAAACATTAAATTTCTTCAATTTGGCCTATAGATTCATGTCAATGAGATTTTTAAATCATGTTATATTGTGAATTATTGTGTGAATGTTATTTGGACACTTAGGTTTTTTAAAAATGTTAACCTTTTCTTAAGAAATCTTCAGGTCAGATTGTTTCATATTTGTTTCAGAATGCTTCAATCTATAATAACTGAAAATGTAATTGGGTTCTCTTAATTTATAAGAAAGTTATGGGCTTTTGACTGTCCTAGATCACAGCTTTTGAGTTGTCAATGGAAAGGCAATTGCTAGATGCTAATTTCCGAGTATGAAAATGGCCATAACGTTTCTAATACTGAAGATATGAAAGTGAATTAGGTGTCAAATTAAACTTATTTTTATGCTTTATCTGATGGGATAAATTACAGACTTGATTTTTTTAATCTCAAAATTTTGTAACATTGCTACAGTATGTAGTTGGCCATTTGGTCCTTCATGTTTGCTCTGCTGTTCATGGTTGACCCTCTCTCTCAATGTATTGTTCCACTCTCTTTCCTTAATCCTTGGTGCTTTCTCCATTAGTGCTTGGTCTCTATGGGCTTCTATGTAGTGAATACCACAAAGGAATTCCTCCTCATTTCCGTCCAAAATCCTTTTACCCTGTAACCTAAGACTATGGTGACCAGTCAGGGGAGCATCTACTTTAGTGTGTCTTGTCATAGAGTCATAGGGTAATGCAGTGTGGAACCAGGCGCTAAACCATACTGAAGATATGAAAGTTAATTAGGTGTCAAATTAAACTTATTTTTATGCTTTATCTGATGGGATAAATTGCAGACTTGATGTTTTTTATCTCAAAATGTTGTAACATTGCTACTTTCCCAGTGTTGCAAACCTCTGAAATATCTGTGCTCTTCCAGTTTTGGTCTCTTGTGCATCCCTGATCTTAATTGTTCCACCTTTGCTGATTCTATCTTCAGCTGCAACACACTGACCTCTGCAATTTCCCTCATTCCTCTGTACGTGTACCTCTCTTCCCTCTCCAAATATCCTCCTTGAAACCTATCACTTTACGCTTTTGAACATTTCCCTGAACATCTTAACAAATTTTGAATAATCATGCTCAAGAAAAGTACCTTGGGCCATTTTTCAATGGGGGAAATGTTATATAAATGTGAGCTGTTTGTGCTTGTTCCAACTCTCCTACCTGCCTCCTGCCACTTGTTAAATTGTATTTCTCCATCATCAATATTCATGATAACCTCCATTAAATTCCCACCACACCACAAACTGAACACTCTCAAGCTCAAATTTAAACCCCTGCACGACCTCAGTGGCTCAATGGTTCTATATTACCACATGTACCAAGGTACAGTGAAATTATTATTTTTTTAAACATAATCAGTAAGGTTACAAGAACAAGGAGTAAGTACAGAATGCATATAAATAGCCCACTGAGTCCGTATGCAAGAGATCCCAGGTTTTGGCACCATTTTCAAAGCCCAGTTGTAGTTGGCCATAAAGGCCCGTTGATCCAGATCATCTCGTGAACCATCGTCCCTCACCTCTCCCAGCCACCTTCTACCTTCATGCCTAGAGGGTGCCTCTCACAGCCGACCTTGAGAGTGAGGAAGGGAAGAACCCCAGTTCTTCTTACTGGCCTTTTGCAGTGTCACCTCTCTCAATCTCTGTAACATTCTTTGGCCATACAATACGATACAATACAATACGATACGATAGAACTTTATTAATCCTAGGAGGGAAATTGGTCGACTCTCTGTTCTTTGCACTTCATGCACCTCATCTTCCATTTCACTCTCCCTTGATGGAGTTCATCCAGTTGTCTTGTGCTCCCATTTTGCAACTTCCTCCTTAGCTCACAAGATTCTAGAAACCTAGAAACATCGAAACAGAGGAAATAGGTGCAGGAGTAGGCCATTCGGCCCTTCGAGCCAGCACCACCATCAATATGATCATGGTTGATCCTCCAGAATCAGTAGCTGCCTAATCTGCTGTGCATCCACAACAGTTGTACGATCATTCAAGTTTACATCGGAAACAAGTGCCAATGGCAGCCTTGCTTACCCAAAATGTCGGGAGCCTCAGAAAGTGCCCCGGACAGAGTCGGACGCCACTGAGTCAGTTAATACTCTCAGTGACAAAGTCCTGAAACATAGAAACATAGAAAATAGTTGCAGGAGTAGGCCATTTGGCCCTTCGAGCCAGCACTGCCGTTCAATATGATCATGTGTAATCATCCAGTATCAGTACCCCGTTCCTGCTTTCTCCCCATATTCCTTAATTCCGTTAGTCCTAAGAGCTGTATCGAACACTCTCATGAATACGTCCAGTGAATTGGCCTCCACTGCCTTCTGTGGCAGAGAATTCCACAGATTCACAACTCTCTGGGTGAAAACGTTTTTCCTCATCTCAGTCCTAAATGGCCTACCCCTTATTCTTAAACAGTGACTCCTGGTTCTGGACTCCCCCAACATCGGGAGCATTTTTCCTGCATCTAGCCTGTCCAATCCTTTATTAATTTTTTTATGTTTCCATAAGATCCCCTCAGCTCTCATCCTTCGAAATTCTCCATTTTAATTCCTTGCATCCTTAAAACCCGACTTCTTTACCCAAACATTTCATCACCTCCTAACATCATTACCTTCCATACTGCAGCCAATTTTATTTTATCAACATTGCACAAGAAATTTGAATTGTAAGAGTACTGACATCTTGGAGGATTATAAGACTGGAGGAGGACCTAGTGGTAGGAAGTGGTTCTTGTGAACATCATCCAATATATCCCGGCAGAAGCTGCCTAACCTGCTGTGTATCCACAGCATTTTCAGTTTTGAATAAATAAAAACATCTGGATGAATTCAATGGGTTAGATAGTATCTGTGGAGGGAAATGGACAAAAGATATTTTGGGTCGGGACTTGCCTTTACAAATAGCTCTGGAATAATTTGATACATTAACAGTGCAATGTGCATTCTTGTTATATTGTAAGTCTTCTGACACTCGCCTGTTTTCCTTTGTAAACTTTGCTTCAGCTGGTAGCCCTCTTGGACTTGAATGGTTTTGGGATAAAATACACTTACAGACATTTTAACACAAAATATATCTTGGCTTATGCTCCAGATCCGCGCTGTCATAATATCAACGATGCTGATCTTTAAATAAGATGGCTAAATCCAGCCCCCATTTCTCCTTTCAAGAAAAGAAAAATGACTATTTTGAAGAAGAATATTATCCTGTGCAATTACATTCCTCCATCAATATCACTCATTCACTTTTGTCTGGTCATTATCACATTCGTGTTTGTGGGAGCTTGATTTGTACAAGTTGATTCCTGTGTCTCCCATTTTACACAACGATAACTACACTTAAAAAAAAAATGTATTTGCAAAATCTTAAACCTGTGAAAGGTGCAATAAAAATGTAAGCCTTTCTCTCTGTTGCAGAAAAGCTTAAAGTGCCTGACTTATTCACAGGCAGGGAATAGAAATGGTTTTAATCAAAGCTAACTCTCCTGAAGTCATGGTGGCGCAGCAGTGGACTTGCTGCCCTACAGTGCCAGGGTTCTAATCTGGCTACAGTTGCTGTCTGCATAGAGTTTGGACGTTCTCCCCATGACCCGCAAGGGTTTTCTCCAGGTGCTCTGGTTTCCTTCCACATGCAAAAGACGTACAGTTGTAATTGTAAATTGTCCCTAGTGGCTGTAGCATAGTATTAGTGTGCGGGGATCGCTAGTCGGTGTGGACTCTGTGGGCCGAAGAACCTGTTTCTGCACTTTCTAAACTAAACTAATTAAAGTCATTACACAACACAGTGCAACATTTCCAAAGGTTGCTGGCACCCAGCTCAATGCTAATTTAATGTAGTGTTTCTCTGCACTGAATAATTACCACCATTTTGTGGTGTTGATGGTTCAAGTATTGACCAGTACGCTAGGGAGGGGGAATAATTTGCTCATTATTATCTCATCTTCATTGCCATCATGTGGACTTTGTAGGGGGATGTGTTGCTGATGGATTAATTTGATTAAGAGTGGATTAACTAATCCATGTGCAAAAGTGCAAACTTCTGCCAGCACACAGGGAGCCATGAGTAATTTGAGTTTGTTATCTTGCAAGCAAGAAATTGCAGAGAGTTGTGGATGCAGTCCAGTCCATAACCCAAACCATCCTCGCTTCCATCTACACTTCACACTGCCTCGACTAGGCCACCAGCATAATCAAGGACCATAATCTCCCCTCTCAGACCAGGCAAAAGGTACAGAAGTACGAAAACGTATACTTCCAGATTCACAGACAGTTTCTTCCCAGCTGTTATCAGGCAACTGAACCATCCTCTCACCAACCCGAGTGCGGTCCTGACCTACCATCTACCTCATTGGAGACCCTAGGACTCGCTTTAATTGAACTTTATTGGTCTTTATCTTGCACTAAACGTTATACCCTCTATCCTGCATCTGTACACTATGGACGGCTTGATTGTGATCATGTATTTAAGAAGGAACTGCAGACACAGGAAAAGCGAAGGTAGACAAAAGTGCTGGAGAAACTCAGCGGGTGCAGCAGCATCTATGGAGCGAAGGAAATAGGCAATGTTTCAGGCCGAAACTTTGCCTATTTGAGTCTGAAGAAAGGTTTTGGCCCGAAATGTTGCCTATTTCCTTCACTCCATAGATGCTGCTGCACCCGCTGAGTTTCTCCAGTACTTTGTCTACCTTTGTAATCATGTATCGTCTTTTTGCTGACTGGACAGCATGTAACAACAAATCCTTACCCTGTACCTCGGTAAATGAAAATAATAATAAATCAAACTAAGTTGCATAGTGCAAGGTTATTTCAATGGATGTGCTTGCCGAGTAAAATTCTTTAGCCAGAGGATGGTGAATCTGTGGAATTCATTGCCACAGACGTCTGAGGAGGCCAAATCTGGGTAATGTAAAGCAGAGTTTGACATGTTCTTGATTAGGAAGGATATGGGGAGAAGACATGAGAATGGAGTTGAGACGGAAAGAGATTGAATTGAATTGAATGGCGGAGTAGACTCAATGGGCCAAATGGCCTAATTCTGCAACTATGACATGATTATGAACATGAAAATAGCAGAGAGCTTTAAGCAGTCAGATGATTATGTGGTATAGATGTAATTTGGATCAAATGTGAACTATTGTGATTTCACTTGACGATACTTGATAAGTAAGTTAGATTATTCTGTGTTTGGCATCTACAGGAAACTTGTTGTATTGTATAATTGACAGCTCTCACAAACCTTGCCACTATGCTGTGAACCATTTGTGTCAATTAGAATTTACACTGAATGTGTAAGGACAGGCATCCGCATACAGGAAATTTCCCCCACTGTGTAAACAAAGAATCCCCTTGCTAAGTAATTGAGACAGTACTTGACATGTAAAGGCAATAGTTCTTTCTATGCAAGAGAAATATATCCTGTTGTGCAAATTGATATCTCAAAATGTATGGGTTCAAATCACATCATGATTAATATGCATCATCTTTGCAAGTGATTCGATTCCAGTAGCAATGAATGATATTGAGAATAAAATCTCAATCACTATGGTGGAATTCTTCCTCCTCAGAATCTCTTGGGTTGTCACTTCTCACGTTATGGTGGCATTGAATGTTGTAATACGGTTTCCTATCCATCACAGGCCCTTGGTTACATGGCCCAAGATGTTGTTTCTGCTGGACTATACTGACCAGGATGACGCCTGACTTATAAAGTGCTGGAGTAACTGAACGGGTCAGGCAGCATCTGTGGAGAGAATGAATTGCCGATGTATTGGGTCAGGACCTTTCTTGAGACTGAATGTTGAAGGGGGAGAAAATTGGAAAAGAGAAGTGGTGACAGGAGAAATCCTGGCAATGGATAGGTGGGACACAAAGCGCTGGAGTTACTCAACGGGTCAGGGAGCATCTCAGGAGGACAGGGAAAGGTGATGGGTCGAGACCCTCCTTTAGAGAGATAGATGAGTACAGGTGGGAGGAGTTTTGATTGGCAAATAGGTGGAGTAAGTGACAAAGACTGGAGATAAAAAGGAGACACAAGAGTATCAGATAAAAGTGTCTCCAAGCTGACATTCTTTTATTCTTCTCATCTGACCCCACTTTGTCTCCTTTTTCATCTCCAGTCTTTGTCACTTGCTCCACTCCTCTGGCAAACAAACCTCCTTCATTGTATCTACTTATTGCTTAAAGGGCCTGACCCACTTAGGCTACTGTCATAGTCGTAGCAGGTCGCCAAAAAAACGGCGACTGGAACCCTCCTTCGACATAACATTTGAAATAGAATCATTAATTTAACAAAAAAAAGTCGTCACCGGCTACAACCTACATCACCTGGTGACAACCTACGTTAACCTGGCGACAACTACGACAGCACCTACGTCAGGAGAAGTCAAGCTACGCTCATTGGTGTCAAACCCACTGTCGCCGGCTGTCTCTGAAAAATTTTCACTATGTTGAAAATCCAGCGATGACCAGAAATGCGCTACGACTCTTTGGGCGATTGAGGAGACAACTCACAACCTTGCAGGCGACACCCCGGTGACCATGTGGCGACAGCCTAGTCGCCTGTAGTCGCCTAAAAAATAGCCTATGTGGGACAGGCCCTTAAGGACACAAAGTGCTAGAGTAACTCACTACTGAGCTGCGCAGCATCTCTGGAGAACATGGATATGTGACCTTTTGGGTCCCAAAAGTTCTTCCAGCTTTTGTTTTGTTGCAGCATCTGCAGTTCCTCGTGTCTCCTGAGACTCCCAATCTAGGTTGATTAACCACATCCCCTTTCCCCGAGAGCTAGGTGGACCATCGAGAGTGTGGGGGAACCCACACCGCTGAGAGCTACCTGGCTGACCGAGAATGAAGGAAGGGATGACCTGGCGGGGGTCTGCCGAGAACGAGGGGGTTACCTGGCAGGGAGCCGGCGGGAATGAATTGGGGACCCAGCGATGAGGGGGCGCCGAGAACGATGGGGGCACCCGGCCGGGGGGGCTGTTGAGATCGAAGGGAGGCTTGACAGGCGGGGGCTGCCTGCTGCCGTGTGCAGAGACAGGCCTGGTTTGCCGTTGTGAGCAGAAGATTAATCTGTTAGGTGAACTTGTAACTTTGTCAGCGCCAGAAACATGGCGACTCTGTTGTACTGCCTAGGTGAGGCCTGTAGATTTTACCGTGTTGTATGCAAAACAAAGCAATGTCGGGTCTTTCTGCAGAACCATTAATTCTGTGTCTCTTCCCACAACTGCTGCCTGACTTGGTGAGTGTTTCCAATACTTTCTGTTGTTTATATCAGTGTTTAAAAAAAAGAAATTCGATTAGAAAATGCTAATCATGTTCACATATTTAATTCATCAATGTGTAATGAATTGCATAATCACACCATTGACATGGTATTGATTAATATTGCAAGAATGACAGCCTCGAAAAACCATGGTGTAGTTAATCAGCGCTACAGACTTTACTGTCTAACAACGGTTCAATATTTGAGGCCTGCAATATTTAAACATAATATAACTAATTGGTATTCAATGCTTGATATTGAAAAACTCTAATGTGTTGAATTAGTGTTACAGCTAGGCACTCATTAGCCGAGCTTCCTACAAAATCATTACCGTTGTAGAAATATTGGATGTATTTACATGTCTTTACATATTGGGATAGAATTGTGTTGAGAACAATACTTGGATCCAGACCATCTATGTAGCACTGCAAGATGAGGGTCGGGGTATTTCATAAAGATTTGACAAATAGTCAAAGTCAAAGTCAAAAGAGTTTATTGTCATGTGTCCCTGACAATGAAAATCTTTCTTTGCATAGCACAACATAACATAGAAGGCATTGACTACAATTCTATACATAAATACACCCATGAATTAATAAATTAATAAAGTGCAAATAACAGATGGAGGGATATTAATGTTCAGAGTTCTGAGCCAGGTTTAATAGCCGGATGGCTGTGGGGAAGTAGCTATTCCTAAACTGGGTTGTTGCAGTCTTCAGGCTCCTGTACCTTCTACCCGAAGGTAGCAGGGAGATGAGTGTGTGGCCAGGGTGGTGTGGGTCCTTGATGATGCTGCCAGCCTTTTTGAGGCAGCGACTGTGATAAATCCCCTCGATGGAAGGAAGGTCAGAGCCGATGATGGACTGGGCAGTGTTTACTACTTTTTGTTGTCTTTTCCTCTCCAGGGCGCTCAAGTTGCCGAACCAAGCCACGATGCAACCAGTCAGCAAGCTCTCTACTGTACACCTGTAGAAGTTAGAGAGAGTCCTCCTTGACAGACCAACTCTCCGTAATCTTCTCAGGAAGTAGAGGCGCTGATGAGCTTTCTTAATAATTGCATCTGTGTTCTTGGACCAGGAAAGATCTTCACAGATGTGCACGCCCAGGAATTTGAAGCTTTTGACCCTTTCAACCATCGACCCGTTGATATAAACAGGACTGTGGGTCAAACAGAGGGAATCATCTGAGATTCTTCATTTGTGAGATGTTATCTTTACATTTTTTACTTTTCTCTCATCTTCAGTCAACATCGGTCGTTGCTTGTTGCATTTCCATTTGGATTTTTCTGGTATCTCACCAAATATGCCATCTTCTTTATGCCTGTTTCTTATATGAATTATTTGGAACCATTCAACAACTGAAGTATCCGAGTGAAATCCAGATCAATCCTCAACCTTGTTATCTGGCCAGATCGTTGGATAATATAAGCTGAGTGGGAATCCTAGAAGTCAAAAGAGTACAGCATCGGAACCAGCCCCTTGGTTTGGCAGCAATATCCATGCCCAACATGATGCCGTTAAACTAATCAGCTCTGCCCGTACATGGTCCATATCCCTCCAATGCCTGCACATCTTTGTGCCCATCTGAATGCCTCTTAAATACCACTATCATATCTGCCTCTACCACCATCCCTGGCTGTGTGTTCAAGGCACCCACCTCTCTGTGTAAAATACTTGCCCTTCACATCTCTTTTGAACCTAGCCCCTCTCACCTTAAAGCCACACCCTTCAGTTTTTGACATAGAAACATAGAAAATAGGTGCAGGAGTAGGCCATTCGGCCCTTTGAGCCTGCACCGCCATTCAATATGATCATGGCTGATCATCCAATTCAGTATCCTGTACCTGCCTTCTCTCCATACCCCCTGATCCCTCTAGCCACAAGGGACACATCTAATTCCCTCTTAAATATAGCCAATGAACTGGTCTCAACTACTTTCTGTGGCAGATAATTCCACAGATTTACCACTCTCTGTGTGAAAGAAAATAATTCTCATCTCGGTCCTAAAAGACTTCCCCCTTATCCTTAAACTGTGACCCCTTGTTCTGGACTTCCCCAACATCGGGAACAATCTTCTTGTGTCTAGCCTGTCCAACCCCTTAAGAATTTTGTAAGTTTCTATAAGATCCCCCCTCAATCTTCTAATTTCTAGCGAGTACAAGCCGAGTTTATCCAGTCTTTCTTCATACGAAAGTCCTGCCATCCCAGGAATCAGTTTGGTGAACCTTCTCTGTACTCCCTCTATGGTAAGAATGTCTTTCCTCAGATCAGAAGTCCAAAACTGTACGCAATACTCCAGGTGTAGTCTCACCAAGAACTTGTACAACTGCAGTAGAAACTCCCTGCTCCTATACTCAAATCCTTTTGCTATGAATGCTAACATACCATTTGCTTTCTTCACTGCCTGCTGCACCTGCAAACCTACTTTCAATGACTGGTGTACCATGACACCCAGGTCTCGTTGCATCTCCCCTTTTCCTAATCGGCCACCATTCAGATAATAGTCTACTTTCCTGTGCTTGCCACCAAAATGAATAACCTCACATTTATCCACATTATACTGCATCTGCCATGCATTTGCCCACTCACCCAACCTATCCAAGTTACCTTGCAGCCTCCTGGCATCCTCCTCACAGCTAACACTGCCCCCCAGCTTAGTGTCATCCGCAAACTTGGAGATGTTGCATTCAATTCCCTCGTCCAAATCATTAATATATATTGTAAATAGCTGGGGTCCCAGCACTGAGCCTTGCGGTACCCCACTAGTCACTGCCTGTCTTTCTGAAAAGGACCCGTTTACTCTTACTCTTTGCTTCCTGTCTGCCAGCCAGTTCTCTATCCACATCAACACTGAACCCCCAATACCATGTGCTTTAAGTTTGCATACTAATCTCTTATGTGGGACCTTGTAGAAAGCCTTCTGAAAGTCCAGATATAACACATCCACTGGTTCTCACTTATCCACTCTACTAGTTACATCCTCGAAAAATTCTATAAGATTCGTCAGACAGGATTTACCTTTTGTAAATCCATGCTGACTTTGTCCAATGATTTCACCACTTTCCAAATGTGCTGCTATCCCATCTTTAATAACTGACTCTAATAACTATCATTTTCCCCACTACTGATGTTAGACTAACTGGTCTGTAATTCCCCGTTTTCTCTCTCCCTCCCTTTTTAAAAAGTGGGATTATATTAGCCACCCCAATCCTCAGGAACTACCCCAGAATCTAAAGAGTTTTGAAAAATTATCACTAATGCATCCACTATATCTGTAGCTACTTCCTTAAGCCGACTCTGGACTTACCTGGACTTTTACCTGTCTGTACATCTGGACGCCTGCAGCGACGGTTGCGGAGGGTTGAGGCCCCGAACACGGGGGAAAATGGAGGAAAACTGGCCAAATTTTGTGCCTTCCACCACAGTGATGAATGTTGTGGTGGATGTTTGTGTTAAATTTTTATTGTGTATTGTGTGTTCTTTATTATTGTACCGCTGCTGGCAAATTCATTTCACTTGCACTTTATGTGCAATGTGACGAATAAAACCGTATTGTACTGTGGATGCAGCCTATCTGGCCCTGGGGATTTATCGGCCTTTAATCCATTCAATTTACCTAACACCACTTCCCGACTAGCCTGGATTTCACTCAGTTCTTCCATCTCATTTGATCCCCGGTCCCCTGCTATTTCTGCAGATTATTTATGTCTTCCTTAGTGAAGACAGAACTAAAGTAGTTATTCCATTGGTCTGCCATGTCCTGGTTCCCCATGATCAATTCACCTGTTTCTGACTGCAAGGGACCTACATTTGTTTTAACTAATATTTTTCTCTTCACATATCTATAAAAGCTTTTGCAGTCAGTTTTTATGTTCCCTGCCAGTTTTCTTTCATAATCTATTTTCCCTTTCCTAATTAAGCCCTTTGTCCTCCTCTGCTGAACTCTGAATTTCTCCCAGTCCTCTGCTATGCTGTTTTTTCTGGCTAATTTGTATGCTTCATCTTTTGTTTTGATACTATTTCTGATTTCCCTTGTTATCTACAGATGCACTACCTTCCCTGATTATTCCTTTGCCAAACTGGGATGAACAATTGTTGTAGTTCATCCATGCGGTCTTTAAATGCCTTCCATTGCATATCCACCGTCAACCATTTAAGAATCAATTGCCAGTCTATCTTGGCCAATTCACATCTCATACCCTCAAAGGTACCTTTCTTTAAGGTGCGATCCCTTGTTTCAGAATTAACTATGAATTAAGTAAATTAACTTGACATTTCCATGCAGGATAAAGGTTCTGACTGTCTCTCATAATATATATACTTCTATCAGGTCTTCCCTCAGCCTCTGAAGCTCCAGAGAAAGCAGTCCAAGTTTGTCCAACCTCTGCATACAGCTAATATCTTCAAATCCAGGCTGCATTCTGGTAAACCTCTTCTGCACCCTCTCCAAAACCTCCACATCCTTTCTGTTTTGGAGTGACCAGAAAAGCACACAATCCTCCAAATGTGGCAAAACCAAAGTCCTATAAAACTGCACCATGACCTCCTGACTCCGAAACTCAGTGGGCAAAGTGATGAAGGAAAACAGACCATAGGTTTCTTTGCTGCTCTATCAATTTGTGTTGCCACGTTCAGGTAATTATTTTCTCAGATTCTTCCACGTTGCCTGCCTAGAAACACAAATGAGATATTCCAGTGTGATAGGGAATGGAAATGTGCTGCACAGGAACAGGCCCTTCAGCCCGCAATGTCCATGCCAAACATGATGCCAAGATAAAGCAATCTCCAAGCCTGTACATGATCTGTATCCCTCCACTCTCTGCATATCCATGTCCAAATATCCTAGTCTTTCAGTCAAGTCGTCAACTTTATTTGACACATACACATGCAAGGTGTACAGTGAAATGAAAGTGGCAATGGCTACGGATTGTGCAAAAACTACAGAACAGAATAGAACAGAATCAGTATTCACATGTTAGAAAATATATATATTTTAAAAGACACAACACAACAGTAAATTAGCCCCCGGTGAGATAAGAGTTTGCAGTCCTGATGGCCTGTGGGAAGAAACTCCGTCTCATCCTCTCTGTTTTCACAGCATGACAGTGGAGGCGTTTGCCTGACCGTAGCAGATGGAACAGTCCGTTGCTGGGATGGACAGGGGTCCCCCATAATGTTGCTGGCTCTGGATCTGCACCTCTTGGTGTATAGGTCCTGCAGGGGAGCGAGTGTAGTTCCCACAGTGCGTTTGGCCAAACGCACTACTCTCTGCAGAGCCTTCCTGTCATGGGCAGAGCTGTTCCCAAACCAGATTTTGATGTTGCCGGACAAGATACTTTCTACAGCCCCAGAGTAGAAGCACTGAAGGATCCTCAGAGAGACCCTGAATTTCCTCAGCTGTCTGAGGTGGTAAAGGTTTGGTCTCTGCAATTCCATACCATACAAAGAAAAATGGGACACAAGGTCATTTTATCTTTTACATGATGTTGGTCTGATTTTTCCAATTAGATCTTTGCTTATCTGTACTTAAAGTTACATTTTAAGTCATATTTAAAATAAAGTAATTGACAAGACGTGAGTGGGCATGATCAATCATTGTAATAAGAGATTCAAAATCACTTTTTCAATTTCTCCAATAACCATGGTATGGTGCTAAAAAAAACTTGCTTTGGCCAGGTACTTAAAAAAATAAAAATTAAGGTAAATGAAATGCTTGTGCTGTTTGTCCAGCGAATCAGTATTCTAGATGAGTTGGCTCCTCTCCAGCTTTGACGAGGTTCCAGGAGGCTCCAGGTTTTCGATCTCGGAGCCAAGTCTTTCCCATGACAGTTTACGGAACTGGGACTCAGAGAGGTCTGGAGAATGCATGGAGAAAGTGTACTGGGAGGAGCGGGAGCGTCGTTCTGAAGGATGCCACTGAAGTCTGCCTAGAGGCGGCTGAACTGAGGGGCTGCGATCGCAAGCAGGACAGGGAGCACAGAAGACAGGTTCTCCCTGAGCAACTCCGCACCAGGTAAATGGTTCGCACCTCTTAAACTTTAAAAAATTGCTGCTCTCATTCCTGCTCGACGTCGGTGTCTCGAACGTGAAATGTGCGGTGCAGCGCTCTGAAGTTGTGAAATGGTTCTTACCAAACATAATCTTTCAGGACAGTCGTACCTGTTGGGAGTTTGCAGCAAGTTAGAGAAGAATTGTTTAACGGCTAAAGCGCTAATCTCCGGCGAGCGTATTGAATGTCATCTGGGATTTAGTTTTAAAGAACTTAATTAACCTGGGAGAAAAAAAAAAGTTATTGAAATCTGCAAAATTAAACCACCTTTTCTGGAGGAATTTTTCGATGCAATCTACATTGATATTTAAAAAAGTAAAACGTAAGAGAAACAGAAAATAGGTGCTGGAGTAGGTCATTCGGCCCTTCGAGCCAGAACCGCCATTCAATATGATCATGGCTGATCATCTAAAATCTAAATTCCTGCTTTTTCCCCATATCCCTTGATTCCTTTAGCCCTAAGAGCTATATCTAACTTTTTCTTGAATATATCCAGTGAATTGGCCTCCGCTGCCTTCTGTGGCAGAGAAATCCATAGATTCACAACTCAGGGTGAAAAAAATGTTTCCTCATCTCAGTCCTAAATGGCCTGCCACTTATTCTTAAACTGTGACCCCCTTAATGTGTATCTGGTGATGGGAAATTAAGTTAAAGGTCCATGAAGACAGAAGAACAGTCGTTGAGGGAGCTTCCCTCGGCAGAAACGTCCCCCTCAAATAGTTAGACACAAAGTGCTGGAGTAACTCAGCGGGACAGGCAGCATCTCTGGAGAGAAGGAACGGGGGACATTTCGGGTCGAGACCCTTCTTCAGACACCCCTCAATTAGTTCCTGTAGTAGGAGTCGGATCTAAGTTTAGGAAGCATGTCGCTCTCCTCATTGGTAATATAAACGCATGTTCAAAACGGCGTGAGAAAGAGTTTAACTTAGAGAAATAGGGTGTCAGCTGTAGTTCAGTTGGAAACAGCCTTGACTGTGCACCAGAACTTTGTGGTTGCTCTTGAGACCTGGGCATTGTAGATTGTCTTGGGAATTGGGGACTTTATTGCAGCACAGTGGCAGTGCACAGTTGCCCAGGCACTGCTGATGAGATGTTAAATTAAAATGTTGTTCGTGTTTGGATCTTTCCACGAAGAATATATATTCACTGTTTCCTTGGCTTTCTTTCCTTGTTATCTTTCAAACAGCAACAATAATACAAAAAAATCAGTGATCATGTCACTATCACCAAGCTATATATGGGAGGAATTGTGAACATACTTTTTGTTATATTTTCTATGCTGGACCCTAAAAAATTTTAAATTTCTGTTAGGGTGTCCATTTGTTGAAAATGTTGCCATATATCTACCAGTTTATATCTTTTCCTTGAAAATGTTTTGCAGTAATTAAATAGATTCATTTGTTCTTCCATTGAAAATGAAAGAAAACAGCTGAAGCTATGAATCTGCAATAACAGAAGATGGTGGAAACACTCAGCAGGTCAGGCAGCATCCGTGGAAAGAGAAACAGATCTGGGATCTTTGGTCGGGCTCATGAATGACCTGAGCCCAGATTTGTTTTCTCTGTTGAAACCAGGAACTGCAGGGGCTGGTTAACAAAATAACACACCCACACAGTGTTGGAGTAACTAAGCAGGCCAAGCAGCATTGAAAGGTGTATAATATAATCTATCCATGTTCTACAGAGACCTGCTGAGTTACTCCAGCACTTTGTGTGTGTGTTTTGTTTTGTAAGCCAGCATCTGCAGTTCCTTGTTTCATCAGAGATAACGAATCAGGTGTCAAATCTTTCATCAGCCTGACCAAGGATTCTCAGACCTGAAGAAGGGTCTCGACCCGAAACGTCGCCTATCTCCTTCGCTCCTTAGATGCTGCTGCACCCGCTGAGTTTCTCCAGCCTTTTGTGTACCCCCCCATGCTAAGTTGTTTCTCTTGTAGACAATGCCCAACCTGCTGAGTAGCTTGGACAGTTTCTAATTTGCTATTTAATTATCTTCTCAAACCGCGTCACCAGGTATGAATTATTAATTTCAATCTGATTAAATGGTACAAAAATCTCAAACGTATTCACAAGCTATCTTAGACATTATTATAAGATTTCAAACACACAAAACAATAGAGCACCTAAGTCTTCCTCAGTCTTTCTAAAGTCTACGTGACGCTGAAGTCAAAACCTACCTGCACTGATTTCTTGCAGTAACTTTATCTCCTTCTCATTCATATTGTGTTCACATTTGGAATTATTCCCTGAAGGTTTCAAACTTTTATCTGAACACCAAAATAAACATAGGAGTGCACATATGAGCAAAATGAATACGTAAAAGTAAAAGAACAGTATTGTTTCATGAGCTACCCGGAAATCAGAAGAATTTTGATAGTCGTTTGTTGTTTCTGTTATGGTGCATATGCATAATCCGGGCCATTTCGTGGATGTTATGATTTTTTAACTTTGATTTGCATTGACAGATATATGCTAAAATATGTTTAGCAAATATTCTTTGAGAAATTTGTGCCCCATTAAAATATAAAGAAAATGCAGTTTGGTACCAAAAGTATTCATGTTCATAATTTCTAGGAGCAGAATTAGGCCATTCGGCCCATCAAGTCTACTTTGCCAATCAATCATGGCTGATCTATCTTTCACTCTCAAACCCATTCTGTTGCCTTCGCCCCATAACTGCTGACACCCTCACTATGGCCTCTGGTCCATGACTCTCCCACTGGTGGAAACATCCTCTTCACATTCACTCTATCTAGGCCTTGCTTTCTCTACAATATCTGTCTCTCCACCTCTCTTCATATCATCTGTAAACGTCACCACAAAGCCTTCAATTCCCTCATCCAAATCATTGATATACACCGTGAAGAGTAGTGGCTCGAGCACCGACCCCTGCAGAACTCCACTTGTCACTGGCCACCAACCAGAAAAGCTCCCTTTATTGCCACTCTCTGCCTTCTGCCATCCAGCTAACCCGCTATTGGAAAGTCAACTGGTGAATGAATACATTTTGTCAAGTCTGTGGGAAAGGGATGCAAATGCTATTCTGTCTAAACCAGACTGTGACAAATTGTGAGTTCAGTTCTTGAAAATGACCATGATTCTAACCATAATTCCATGGAACACAAGATAATTTATTTCCTCCTGATGGTGAGGTGAAATCAATAACACCTGACAGGTGATGGAACGTATTAAAAGTGCAGGTTGTGTATTTGTGCTTGTCTTTTTCCACCTGGTGAGTACTGATCTCGGCTGTGCCTGGGGAATGGCAGCCAAGCATGTCCTTGTAGGCACAGCGGAGAATCTGGAAAAGTCACCGCATGCTGGATCTGACATTTTCTAATTGAGTGCAAGTTGCTAATCACCGTGCATTGAAAGCACCCATTGTGGGAAGAGGGGAGGTGAGGTTGGAAAGAACGGAAGCAGAACAAAAATGGGAAACATAGCAGGTCTGGGATCCCACAGTAATGAATAGTACTCTTTGGTTACAAGGTTTTCCAGCAATCATTTTGAATGTTTGCTCCACATTCCTAGGATAAACATAACAACAGAGGAACCCAGTGTGCATGTTTCACACTTGCAAAAGGACGCTTCTAAATGTTGTCACCAACTCCTCGATCCCCATCTAAGTACACAGAATCACAAATCAGATCGTGGTGTGAAATGGCTGATGATGTTCTGGAGGCTGATGGTGAAGTTTTAAACTCATGGCTGTTGTTATCACAGAAATTAGTTCCTGAGATGCAGGCAGACCAGTATTGGTTGAGGAAAGAAATATTGTTATTTGCAAAACTGTTTGCTCATGACTTTAAACACAAAATTGATCACAGTACTGGTAAGCTCATTTTGAAATTTTCCATGATTTGAGTTTCTGAAATCCAACGCCAATGATCAGATTTGTCAAGCAATGTTCCTCGACCAAAACTAGGACATAATATGTGCGAATGGGAAGAAAATGAGCATAAATAGACTTATGTATCTGCAAATCATCTGAAGTAATAAGACTTTAGAACAACTAAAAATTGGTACAAAAGTGGTCAAATTATACACCCCGATTTACGTATGGGTTATGTACCGTGAATCCTAACGTCAGTTAGATTTCACCTGTCAGAATCACCATCCACACCCCCTGACCGAAAAAACTCACTATGTCTGAAGACCTAAAACATTGCCTGTCCATGTTCTCCAGAGATGCTCCCTAGTCCGCTCAGTTACTATAATGTGGAATTCTCTGCCACAGATGGCAGTGGAGGCCAATTCACTGGATGTTTCAAGAGAGATTTAGATATAGCTCTTAGAGCTAACGGAATCAAGGGATATGGGGACAAAGCAAGAACGGGGTACTGATTTAAGATGATCATATTGAATGGCGGTGCTGGCTCAAAAGGCCGAATGGCCTACTCCTGCACCTATTTTCTACGTTTCTATGTTTCAAGACATTGTGTTTGTCACTGAGAGTATTAACTGTCTCAGTGCCGTCCGACTGTGTCCGGGGCACTTTCTGAGGCACGCGGCCTTCAGGGTAAGCAAGGCTGCCATTGCTACTTGTTTCTGATGTAAACTTGAATGATCGTACAGTGTTGTTGAAATTACATACTACCTTGATTGCACTAGGAACTGCTTACATAAGTGTGAGTTTGTGTAAGTCACATACTGTATAAGTTGGGGGGGGGGGGGGGGGGGTGGGGGGGTGTATGTAAGGATCAATAATATTTAGCAGTTTTCTTTAGGAAGGAACTGCAGATGTTGGTTTACACTGAAGATAGACACAAAATGCTGGAGTAACTCAGCGGGGCAGGCAGCATCTCTGGATGCTGTTTTCTATGACATATTATGCTTCAGAAACAGTGGTTTTTCAGTGCCATATTAATAGAAAACACACTAATTATGATACATAATTATTGGTTTGCATTCTGTGTCAGTTGTGGTTTTTGGCAAGCCCTGGGTCTAAAGTTCAAGACAAAAAATGGTCAGGATGTAAAAGTATGCCACATGAACGTATGGTTCATAAAATTAATGATATATGGCTTTGGAGTGCACACGGACATGTAATGTGAAATATATTTGCTCCTTTTTTTGGGTCTAATGTTGAAGGTAGCGATAAGAATGATATGAGGATGGTTGCCTCTACAGTCTGCCTGACAGTTTCCTATTTGTGAGCTGTGCCCACAGTGTCTGAGGACACAAGACTGCACAAGAGAGTCAAACACTGTGAAATTAGTTATGAGAAAAGTAATGTAGAAGCAGCCAATATACAAAGGGTTCTGAACATGTTATGCAGATTGGGATGAGCAATGAATTTAAATCAGAATGAATATTAGATTATTAAGAGGGAACATGATATTTATATGTGGAGCAAATGTGCAATAATCATCAAAGCATACGGTAAGTATAAAACTAATCATGTGCTGAGATATATTGTACAGAGGGTGATTATATTCAAGCAAACTGGTAAATATGTGAGGATAGACGCAAAAAGCTGGAGTAACTCAGTGGGTCAGACAGCATCTTTGGAGAAAAGAAATAGGTGCCGTTTCCAGTTGAGACCCTTCTTCAGTCCAAATAAGGGTCTAGACCCAAAACGTCACCTATTCCTTTTCTCCAGAGATGCTGTCTGACTCGCTGAGTTGCTCCAGCATTTTGTGTCTATCTTTGGTTTAAACCAGCATCTGCAGTTCCTTCTGACACATAGTAAATATGTGTAATATGTTATGTATTCATGTAATGCCGGCTCCTTGTGCTTTCCTCCTTTCTTTTCCTCTTTCCTTTTATCACAACATGCGCAACAGCAACATTAGCCATCAATGGGGTTAGAATTGGCTTTGGTCACCAGTGCTAAAGGGATCTCAGAGTCCTCGAGTAACTCAGCGGGTCAGGCAACCCCAGAAGCATACCGACCTGAAAACATTATCTATCCATGTTCTCCAGGGATGCTGCCTGACCTGCTGAATCACTCCCGCAGAGTTACTGCTGAGTTACTCCATACTAAAAAAAACAGGATCTGCAGTTCCTTGTGTCTAGAATGCTAAAGGGATACTGTGCCTTATGTATAAAGAGATACTTATAAAGGGATTATGTCCTTTAGTAATACATTGTAAAATGCCCTATAAAGGGATACTGTGCAATGGTCAGTATTGGACTCTTTTTCCATTCAGTTCAAGGAATTGATATCTGTGGATGAATGTGGAATAAGAGGACTTATTTCCCTAGCCACCAGATGATACAAAGATAACTTCCTACACTTAGATTCCATCTTCATCTTCACTTTTAAAATCCATCTTAAAATCTTGAAATTCCATCTCTCCAATCACTCTTTTAACCAACCCCCATTACTTTATTTTTGGCTTGTTTTTGTTTACATTCTACTCTAAAAGCACAACCAGCAGTTCCGATATAGGGCATGATGAATAATTTTGTGGCATCTATTTTTAAGCTAGCTTTCTTGTATTGGATAGAATTTGAAGAACTATATAAAGGTTAGATCTAGGACTGATGGGGAAAAAAGGAATGGAAGTCTCTTTGATCTATATTTGTTTAAATTTACATTGCTACACGAAACAATGATTGTCGGATGTGAACAAGATATTTGCTTTAAGTGCACACACTATGCAAAGCATAACAGGTACTCAGAATGAATTATTTGCAAAAACAGGCATGTTAGGTCAAATAAACTCCTTTATAAAGGAGCTGTTTCAACATCTAAAGAACAGGACAGGGTTACACAAAGTTGTTAAAAAAATATATAGTCTCAATAGACTGATGAAAGTCACAAAACTACCATGTTGTCATTAAAAGCACAAAGACACAAAATACTTTGGGGTGGCAGAGTGGCACAGCTTGTAGAGCTACTGCCTCACAGCACCAGAGACCTGGGATTAATCCTGGCCTTGGGTGTGTTTGTGTGCAGTTTGCATCTTCTCCTTGTGAACACATTGGATTTCTCCGGGTGCACATTGGATTCCTCCCAAGAGGCAACCCAAGGATGTGCGGGTTTGTAGGTTGAATTGCCTCTGTAAAATTGCCCCACTCGTGTAAGGAGTGGATGCATAAATGGGATAGCATGGAACTCGTATGAACAGGTGATCAATGGTTAGCATGGACTTAGTGGGCAGAAGGGCATGTTTCCATGCTGTACGTCTAAACTAAAACTACACTAAACTAAACTGCAGCTTGAACCTAGAGGAAAAAAAAAATGACTTCTGGAGGGACTCGTTGATTTGAGCAGCATCAGTGGGAGAAAAAACTATTCCAGCAGTCAGCCAATAAAAGCCCATTTAGTTCATGGAAGGAAATTAGCTACCCCAACCCATTCTGGCTGACTTATGACTACAAATCCACCAATGTGATATATTTCTCCTCAGTTCAAGGATAATTAGGATAGGACAATAAGGGACAGCATTGAAATCTACATCCTGTGAATGAATAAATAAGTTTAATAGTATGTGATTATGCAAAGTCTGGATATAATGTGTCTATGTGGATTGTAAAGAGTGTTAAAAAAGTGTGAAGTTTTTGGTTAATTTTCTTTGGAGATCATGCTCAATAGTTGCTGGAACCTGCAAAACCAGGCCCAACATTGTATCTTCCACCAGGAACAGAAGGGAGAAAGTTTAAGGCAAGTGAATTCATAGATGGCATTCTAATGATTAACAAAAATATTCTGTGTAGCACAGAAAGCGATGAGCTGAATAATTACACACCAGCCGGTCCAATATCAGTGGTGGGAAAATCACTGAAAATGATTTGGGATAAATGCAAAGCAAACGTCAACACTCCAACACTTTGTGCCTATCTTTAAGCAAGGACAGCCAGTGGGGATTATTCCACAGAAGATAATGCATGGCCAACTCCAATGAGGAAAGAAGGGGAGCATTTTAGGTGGCGTCTCGAGGCAGAAGTAGATGAAATACATCAGAAGGTATCTGTCTGTGCCTATCATGGCCATAGCATGGACTATGGAGCAGAGAGGTCACGTTAGAAACATCTAAAGCATTTCTTGGCCACAGCTTGTGTTTTGTTTGCTATATTACAGGAAGGCTGTGATAATCTTATAGAAGAAACTGTAGAAATTTGCGAGCAGACAGCCAGGCCTGCAGCATGCTTGTTATGAGGAGAGATGTGGTTTGGATGCTGTTGTTTTCTTTGTCAAGAAGGTAGTCAGGATATAATTTAATTGAGAGTGTAAAATTATTATATGCATAGACATGGTAAATACAAGTAACCTTTATCCATTAGTCAAGAGAACAGTTATTAGGGGATGTGGGTTTTAAGCAATTTGTAAGAGAAATTAGAGGAGCTCTAAGAGTGGTTGGGGTTGGGGGTAAATTGCTTAAAAGGATAAGATTGACAGAATTGTTTAACACATTTAAAAATAATCTCAATGAGTAAAACCTACTGTAACCTACAGAACTATAGACTGGGTGCTGGAAAATGAAATCAGTTTCTTAATGGCCAACATAAAGACTACAGACTGGTGGTCATAAGGTCATGGTCATAAGTGATAGGAACAGAATTAGGCCATTCGGCCCGTCAAGTCTACTCTGCCATTCAATCATGACCGATCTATCTCCTCTCCTAACCCCATTCTCCTGTCTTCTCCCCGTAACCCCTGACACCTGTACTAATTAAGAATTTCTCTGCCTCAAATATATCCATTGACGGTCTCCACAGCCGTCTATGGAAAAGAATTCCACAGATTCACCACACTCTGACTAAAGATTATAGTAGTTATTCTGTGATTTGCTGTGGTGTATGTCCTTCACTAGTACTGCCATAGCACAGTTAAAATGGACACATAGGAAACGGCAGCTGCTGGAGTCTTGAGCAAGAATTATAGTAATGGGGCGAACTCAACTGGTCAGGCAGCATCTGTGGAGGGAAAGGACGGATGACGGGATCCTTCTTAAACTTGAGACTTGTCTAGGAAGCCATTTAAAACGGAGACGAGGAAACACTTTTTCTCCCAGGGAGTGGTGAGTCTGTGGAATTCTCTGCCTCAGAGGGCGGTGGAGGCAGGTTCTCTGGAAGCTTTAAAGAGAGAGCTAGATAGGGCTCTTAAAAATAGCGGAGTCAGGGGATATGGGGAGAAGGCAGGAACGGGGTACTGATTGGAGATGATCAGCAATGATCACATTGAATGGCGGTGCAGGCACGAAGGGCCAAATGGCCATCTCCTACACCTATTGTCTATTGTCTATTGTCTATTGACTGATTTTAGGAGTAGATGGAAGTATGTTATAGTGATGCTCATCATTCCTGGAGTGATTAGTGAAGGCAAGAGGATGGTGGGAAACATTGTCCACAGTCTATATCTATGATCTATGCTGAACTTGCTTAGTTATGGACATCAGATAGACACAGAGTTATGTTCACCAATGAACTAACCTGTTAAATAATTAGTAAGAACGAATTGCAGATGCTGGCTTTATCTGTTTTTCTTTTGGCAAAGTAAGTTAAGGGGCGTGCGACTGTAACTCTAGAATGAAGAGGCAAAAGGAGTGAACAGTCCAAATAAACATGAGGAAACATATGAGAATTATCAAATACAGAGGGAAAATTGAAGATTTGCTGCAATAAGTTTGCTTTTCTGCCTTACGTATCAATAAATGTGGTCTTTTCTGTTAACATCCCATAGCAAAGTTGTTTTGATTTAAATAATCTGAGGTAAATGTTAATTTGAAATGAGTGTTACTGCCTCGATCCTTGTTGTTCAGGACATATATTAATCAGTGAAAAGAATCACATTCTACAGCATATGAATATGTCAAGTGCAAATGACAAACAAAACAAAATCTAAGTTTCATTTAGTGAATCACTCCCTCAAGACTAAAGTTTTTCATCAGCCTGGTTCGTTAATAAGTTGACCAGCAACTCCTGTTGGATGAGCCTCTCCCTGGCTGTTTAAACCTGATATGTATGTTTTCAGTGATATAGCTGGCAGGCTCCACAAGCATGTGTGTACATGTCTCCAGCAATCAGAAAGTACAGAGGGTGGACAAAATTGCTGCAACTACTCAATACGAATGAGTACAGTCGGTCGGAAAAAAGTGTCAGGCTTTTCAAAATAACTTTGTCCCCCCCTACCTCAGATTGAGTAAGTAACAGTGATTAGTCAGCAGATGGGGGAGGAGATGCTTAATCAAATTAAAAAATTAAATGCAGAAATAAGATACAATAGGATACTAATTCAGAAGACAGAGCAAACACATTTAGCTGTAAAATAAAATGATGAACTTGTTAAAAGGGTAGAGCAATCAGCATGTCAATGGACTGCAAGGAGAACAAAGAGAGTTTCCTGCATTGAATATAGCCTTGCATAATCACAGGATGTTCACAAATTCTTGACAGTGTTTTCAAAGCATCGCCTCTGTTGTAATGCTGGCAGCTAATATATGCACAAGGTCCCATCGACAGCAGTAAACTGACCCATTAGTAATGGATGAGTAATTAACATTAATAGTAGAAAACTCCTTGACTCTTGATTGAGTTTAGTTTATTGTCACGTGTACCGAGGTACAGTGAAGAGCTTTTGTTGCGTGCTAACCAGTCAGTGGAAAGACAATACAATACATGATGACAATTGAGCCATCCACAGTGTACAAACGCATGATGAAGGGAATAACGTGAATAACGTTTAGAGAAAGATAAAGGTCGGTAAAGTCCTATCAAAGATAGTCCGAGGGTCTCCAATGAGGTAGATAGTAGTTCAGGACTGCTTTCAAGTTGTTGGTAGGATGGACAGTGCCACAGTATCTTTTATTCCTATCTGAGTAGTTAGATAAACCCTCAGTTAAAGGTTTCATGCAGCTCCTCTAAAAGTGCATCACATCCTTAATGCAGCACTAAGATTCCAGATAGAGAATCTGTGCTCAGATTTGAACACAAACCTTGTTAGTGGACTAAGACGCAAGTGTGTTACCTGTGAGGCATGGCTATGAGTGGTTGTTCACCAGTAGATGGTGTGATCAAGGTTCAAGGTTTGTTCATTGTCATGTACCAATTAAGGCACAGTAAAATTGGCCATACGGTCATACCAATAAAGATCGACAAGACACCCAAATACATTTTTAGCATAAACATCCACCACAGCGACTCCCCCACATTCCGCACTGTGATAGAAGGCAAAAAAAGTTAAATCTTCTTCCCCTCTTTGTTCTCTTGTGGTCGGGGCACTCGAACCTTCTGTTGTCGGGGCGATCTTGGCTCCCACAACCGGCGGTCGAACCCCTCCGCATCCGGGCAATCAAGCTCCCGTATCGGGGATCTCAGCTCCCCACGCCGGGCTATCAGACTCCCAAGTCGGGACTGGTCGAACCTCCTGCTGCTTGGAGCTTCCCGACATCAGTCTCTACCCGAGACTGTGAGCTCCTCGATGTTGAAATCCGCAGGCCACATTTGCAGCGTCGATCCCAGGCAAGGGATCGCAGGCTGCGATGGTAAGTCCACGGCCCTGCGGTGGGGCTCAAAGTCAGTCTTGAGCAAGGCCGCCAGCTCCATGATGTTAGGCAGCAGAGCGACCGGAGATACGATCCATAAAAAAATCGCATATCCGGCAAGGTAAGAGATTGAAACTAAGTTTACCCCACCCCCACCCCCCACATACAACAAACCAGAAAACATGAACACATACATTAACATTAACACGTACTTTTTAAAACAAACTAAAAATAACAAAAAAGACGAAAAGACAGACAGACCGTAGGCGAGGCTGCCATCGCTGACGGCGCCACCCGATGGTAACTCAATGGAGAGCGTGCACATACGAGACTCGTGAATCCAAAATATATCAGCAAAACTTGAATAGGTTTCAAGATTCAGAAATACAAAAAATAAGAGATTGCGCCCATTATTAATGATGCGGGACTAATCTGACTTCAGGCTGTTGGATTGCTCCAAATAGCCAATGTACAACTCAGCTCCAGAGAATAGTTTCAGGTTAATGATCTGACCAGTGCGGGGTTAAGGGGCTGTCCCACTGTACGAGCTAATTCAAGAGCTCTCCCAAGTTTAAAAAAAAATCAAACTTGTAGTAAGCACGTAGAATGTATGTAGCGGGTACGTCGGTGCTTGGGACGTCTCTTAGCAGCTCGTAACGCTGACGGCAGGTACTCGGGAAACGCGGCAAGCTTGTGAAGACTCGTGAAGATTTTTGAACATGTTGAAAAATGTTCATGAGAGCCCCCAGTACCTACGAGTGGCTATTACTGCAATTCTCCGAGTTTGAATCAGGGGAAACTCGAGAGAACTCTTGAATTAGCTCGTACAGTGGGACAGCACCTTTCGGTGAACTCAATGGAAATAACAGTTAAAGTTGTTGGTTTAGGGATGGACACATACTTGCAGCAGCTTTGCATGCACAATAAACAATCATATAATATATTATCAATAATGCCAGATAAGGACCATAATAGTGCAAGGCAAAATATGCTATGTAACCGTTCTACAAAGTCTGTAGTAGTTTGGTGCTTGTGTTTAGGGTTCTGTACTTTGGTTCAAGTGCCTGATAATTGGTGGGAAGAAGCTGTTCATGAACCTGGAGGTAACGATTCTCAGGATCCTGTACATTCTTCCTATTGTAGCAGTGATATGAGAGTGTGGCCAGGGTGATGTCAGTAGCTGCTTCTTGAGGCAGCATGTCCTGGAGACGCCATCCTTGGTGAGGAGGTCAATGCTCAAAGGTAGACGAAAATGCTGGATAAACTCAGCAGGTGAGGCAGCATCTATGGAGTGAAGGAAATAGGTGACGTTTCGGGTCGAGACCCTTTCTTCAGACAATACTTCTTGGGCAACATCTACCACTTTCTTCAGCCTCCTTCGTCCATGAACTCTTGAGTTACCAAACCAGGCCGTGAGGCGACCACTTCTAAATTCTGATAGGTTAATCAGGAACTTGGTATAGGCCCCCCATCTCCGCAACATCCCAAAAAATTAATTAATAATTAACAATATGGTAAACCTTTGTTGAACTACCTCTATGGCAAGTACACCCTTCCTTAGTTTGTCAACTGTGCACAGTATTTTAGTTCTAATAAAATGCTGGGATCCTGATATCTATATCCATAAATCATAGAGTTATACAGATGGGAAACAAGCCGTTTGACCAAAAGTCCTGATGGTTCAGTATCTTGCTAGGCAGATACTGGTTCCCAGGCCACCTACCACTCACTGGGCCCACAATTCCCACCCTCCTTTCCAATCACCGAGGGCCCATGTTACCTTTCAACTCTTTAGGTGGCCTACTTTATGCTCTCCTTTTCTCTCATCATGGTCTCTGTTCCTGCGCTCTCCGGGACTCCAATGCTTTGTTTTTTTGCAGTCTTGCATAACCTACATCTAAATTATAATCTGGTGTGTTGTCTATGTGCCGGTGAAGCTGCTGCAAGCCAACTTTTCATTATACCTTGTACCCGAACATACTTGTACATTTGACAATAAACTTGATTGGACTTGAAACTTACCTGATTCTGTTTCTCATGCTCCCTTAATACTTATTGGTTTTGTGAGAACAATTAATTATGATGTGTAACATCATAAAAAACTGAAATGAAATTATGCACGAGTAATAGTAGAATAATATTTGATCATCTCAGAAAATCTGCTTATCCGACAGAGTGTGGCAGGTGAACAGAGTTTCATTGTACTGCCTAAGCTGCCTTCATAATTGCAGTGGGGTGTCTTTATTTTTACATTTAAATCATCTTGCAATAAATATACCATTTGCCTTCCTAATTGTGTGTTGTACCTGAACATTAGCTTTCAGTGATGTGTATATGTTGTCTGAAAACCAACTTCTTTCAGCCAAGTATCATCAGCAAACTTGGATGTATAGTATCTGGTTCCATCAATCAGGTTGTTGATAAAGACTGTGAACAATTGGGACCCAGGTCAGATCCTTATGGCACTCCACTAGTCATTGACGTGACAGTCAAAACAGCAGACCAACCCCTCCACTTGCTGTGGAGACTGAGGAAATATCTCCAATGACTCATAAACTTTGAGGGAAGCACCATAGAAAGCATTCTGTCAGGTTCCATCACGGTTTGGTTTGGGAGCAGCTCTGTCCAAGACCACACAAAATTGCAGGAAGGTCTAGATGAAGCCCGATCCATTGCACAGACCAGACTTACCACCATTTACTCCGTCTACACAATGCTGCCTCAGAAAAGCAGCCAATATAATGAAAGACTCGTCCCACCCTGGTCATTTATTTGTCTCCCTGCTCAGGTCTGACAGAAGGTACAGAGTTTGAAAGCACACACCACCTGAGTTAGGAACAGCTTTTCCCCCTCTGTTATCAGGTTTCCGAACGGTCCCTCCAGAAGCTAGGGTACTGTTTGATTCACCTCTACTATATTGTGAATATTTGGACATTATCACTGGAATTAATGCGCTATAATGCTGTGAACTATATTATGCACTTTGTAACCTCACTTTTGCTCTATCTGTTGTAATTTAAATGTATTTGTGTTAAGTAATATCTGATCTGTTTGGATAGTATGCAATGCAAAGCTTTTCACTGTACCTTGGTGCATGATAATAATAAACCTGAACCCTAACCGGCATCCAGTCTGAAGAAGGTTCTCGATCCGAAATGTCACCCATTCCTTCTCTCCAGAGATGCTGCCTGTCCCGCTGAGTTACTCCAGCTTTGTGTGTCTATCTTCAACAATCACATATTTGACTCTGTTTTTGGTTCACTAACTAATCCTCAGCCCATGTCAGTTTATTACACCAATCCCATATGCTTTAATTTTATTTAATAACCTCTCATTTGGCACCTAATTGAGAGCATTTTGAAAGCTCAAGGCAGCATCTCCTCCGATTTCCTCTAATTCTGTTCTGCTAGCAGCACCTTTAAGAAAGTTCTAAAAGGCTTGGTCACATAAGTATTGTAGATAGAGCGGTAAAGAAGATGTATACTGTGCTTGCCTTCATCGGTCAGGGCATTGAGTATGAGTCAGGATCTCATGTTGCAGCTTTATAGGTTTTTGATTTGACTGTTTTTGGCGTGTTGTGTGCAGTTGCGTTTGCCCCATTTCAGGACGGATGTCAAGGCTTCATCTTGGATTGTTTTCTTTGCAGCGTCAGAGGCTGAGTGGAGATCTGATAGATGTATATAAAGTTATAACGTTGTGAGAGGCATTGATAGAATAGACAGTCAGAACCTTTTTCCCAGGATGGAAATCTCAAAGCCTAGAGGGTATAGCTTTAAAGTGGGAGGGGTAAAGGTGAGAAGAGTTGCGTGGGGCAAGTTTTTGCACGGAGAATGGTGAGTACTTGGGATGGTGGTAGAGGCAGATACAATAGTGGTATCTGAGAGGCATTCAGATAGACACATGGATATGCAGGGAATGGAGGGATATGGATAATGTGCAGGCAGAGAAGATTAGTTTAATTTGGCGTCATGGCATGAACACTGGGGACTGAACTGTACTATACTGTTCTACATTCTACGTTTTATCAGACATGACTCCCCTTTCATAAAGTCTATGCTGGATCTGCTATGTGGGTGGAAACAAGAGCATCCAGAAGAAACCCATGTGATCACGGAGAGAATCAGCAAACTCCACGCAGACAGCACCAAAGGTTAGGATCGAACCTGGGTGACTGGCACTGTGAGGAGTAATTCTATCAGCTGCATCTCTGAGCCTTCCTCAAATAATTTTGCCTTATAAAAATCTGTATTTTGTCTTATAAAAATCTGACAATCTATGGATCCAGTTCATGACTCCTGCTATGAAATCCTTAAGAGATGGTCGGCAGGTACTGGGGGTTTATTATCTTTCAGCTCCATTAATTTAACCAATTCTATATTGTTGCTCATCATTCACCCTGAACTGTTGGTCTCCATAATTTTCAGAACGTTTTCATTGCCATCCTATGTGTAGGTAGGCATAAAATATAGTTATTTAATTTCCCTGACATTTCCTTATAACCCAATATCATTTCCCATATTAAAATTTGCTACCTTTTCCTTTATTACACATAAGTTTTTATAGTTAGAGGCTAACCATTGACCAGAAACTCAACTGGAGGTGATTTTGTGACTATATTAAGGAAAGAAAGTGTAAGCAAAGAGAGAATAGGGCTTCTTGAACGTCGTCATTTACGTGTCGACCAGTAGGAAATGGGCAAAGTCTTCAGTCATGATGGCGCAGCGGTGGAGTTACTGCCTTACAGCAAAAATGCAGCACCGGAGACCCAGGTTCAATCCTGACTCCAGGCGCTGTCTGTACGGAGTTTGTACGTTCTCCACGTGACCTGCGTGCATTTTCTCCGAGATCTTCGGTTTCTCACATTCCAAAGATGTTCAGGTTTGTAGGTTAATTGGCTTGATAAATGTAAAGATCATCCAGTATAAAATTGTTCAACTTCCAGTCTAGTCCCTGGTCGACTATTTGGAAGGTACAAGGTACAAGGTAATATTTCTTCCCTGTTTTTACTGCGGAGAAAGACATGAAGAAGAGGGAACTAATGGAAATGAATGGCAGCCTTGAGGACAGTCAATATTGCAGCCGAGGAGGCTCTGGATGCCCGAAACTATGTCGAGGTAGATAAATCTCCACATGGCACCATAAGGTACTAGAGAGGAATCTGAGGAATAAGATAGACATGCATTCAGAAAGCCTGGGGATAATTAGGAATAGTCAGCATGGATTTATGAATGGGAGATCATGTTTCATGACTTGGAAATATATCATAGTTCCTTCACTGTCTCTGGGTCAAAATCCTGGGACGCTCTCCCTGACAACATTGTGAGTGAAACCACATCTCAAGAACTGCAACAGTTGAAGAAGGCAGTTCATTGTCACCTCATCAAGGGCAGCTAGGAATGGGCAATTAAATGTTGGCTCAGCCTGCAAAACCTACATTCCTTGAATGAATAAAACCAAAGTATACGTTATGATGTCTTAACATTCCCATGGAATTGCCAATGTTCCCAAGAAGAACTGAAATAATGAGTGTCATCTAGGATACCAAATATAGTAGGTATGTTGCAAAACTTACCTTGAGCAGCGCTGCAGTTCTGCCGCTCCCCGTGTGCGCGACTTTGGCGCCTTTCAGAGGGGGGCGGGCTTAAAGTGCCGTTTTTCAACAGACATGGAAAATCGATGAATGTCGGGCGATTTCGTTGCTGAAGAAAAATCGCTCCGACATTTCATGAATGAAGGTATTTTTAAATTACTCTAAATTATTTATTAACTAGAGTAATTTAAAAATCACCTTCAAAAGCCGTGAGAAGAAAAGGTAAATAGTTTATTTTTATATTAAAAGTTGGTTTTTCGGGAGGCTTTAATAATATTTTTATGTTGCGAAATGGGGTCCCAAAAAATGTATGAACAAACAATATTTTTCCTCCCTACTTCACCGCTAACCGCAACGTTCTAATCCACCGCATTCCACTAAAACCCACTCGTTAGTTGATTTAAATGGCCATTAATTTACAGGAATCAAACACTAAATTCCTTCCATTTGGCCCAGAAATTCATGAAAATGAGATTTAAAAATTATATTATATTGTGGATTATTGTGTGAATGTTATTTGGACACTTAGGCAATTAAAAAAAAAGTTTATCTTTTCTTAAGAAATGGATAGATGTTTAGATCTACTCATTGAATTTTGTAATTAGCTACAATTAGATAACTAACTAATTATATGCTTTAATTTCAGGTCATCCAAGTAAGATTGTTTCATATTTGTTTCAGAATGCTTCAATCTATAATAACTGAAAATTTCATTGAGTTCTCTTATAATTTTTTAGAAAGTTATGGGCTTTTAACTTTTCCAGATCACAGCTTTTGAGTTAAGTCAATTGAAAGGCAATGGGGAGCAAGATGCTAATTTACGAGTATGAAAATGGCCATAACTTTCTTAATACTGAAGATATGAAAGTAAATTAGGTGTCAAATTAAACTTCTTTTTATGCTTTATCTGATGGGATAAATTGCAGACTTGATTTTTTAAATCTCAAAATTTTGTAACATTGCTAAATATAGGATCTCAGAGGGTCAGGCAGCATCTATGGAGGTTGAGGGATGGTTGATATTTTGGGCCAAGACCCTGCATCAGGGCTGATTTGATTCCAACATCAGCAGTGTGTTGTGTCTCCAAGGATTGGAGAGTTTAGAACTGCTTTCTTTAGAGAGGTGAAGGCTAAGGGAAGATTTATTAAAAACATGTAATATCCTGGGAGGTCTGGATAGGTTTACTATTAAGAGAGTGCTCCCACTGGTGTAGTGGTCATAGACTGGAGATCACAGATATGCAGTAAAGAAATAGACAATGAAGAGAGACACAGGGAGAAACTTACTTTGGCAGTACGTGATTGTGGTGTGGAATATACTGCACACGGGTGTGGTGGAGGTAGGTTCCATTGTAAGATTCAAGTGAAAATTGGATAAATATATAGTTAGGAAAATGTTACATGGCTGTGGAGAAGCAGGTGGAACCAGTGCAGGAAGGAACTGCAGATGCTGGTTTAAACCGAAGATAGACACAAAACCTGGAGTAATTCAGCGGGTCAGACAGCATCTCTAGAGAAAACGCTAGGTGACGTTTTGGGTCGAGACCCTTCTTCAGAACAGTCTGTAGAAGGGTCTCGACCTGAAACATCCCCTACTCCTTTTCTCCAGAGGTACTGTCTGTCCACTGAGTTACTCCATCATTTGTATCTATCAGCAGATGGAACCAGTTGCTTTAGTAGTCAGTGGGATGGCCTTCTTCTGCGTAACCTTTCTCTGGTTCTATACCATTACCATTAATTATACTGAGCTGGTGTGAATCATTTCCTTAGAGATGTGAGCTGTTTTATGCAGGATATTAATGATGAAGAAGAATAGCTTTTGCTACCTGTAGTGAGTCACTCAATCTGGGGAAGTGCCCGAAGCACTTAACTCTTTGATGTCAATGGATATTAACTCTTTATTGTGGCACCCAGTGAAGAATCTGGCAGCAGAACTCGTTATTTAATCATATTGGATTAACAACTGTTTTATTGCTATTGGCACACCCTATTTAGATTGAGTATAAAAATACCTGAACTTGGAGAGGGAGCCATTTGTTATTCATTCGGTTTAGCGATTTAGTGCAGGAATGTAAAGCAAATTAGTCTGGGCTCCTGCTGTTGCTTAATTGCTATGGACCTTGGTTTCAATATACTTGAAGATCGTAGGTATGGATAGCATGAAACAATTTATGATTCCTTTTTCTGGAAAAATACCTTCTAGACTTTCAATGTATAGAAGATAATTTTATAAAACGGGTTTGTTGATACAATCTGGTAAGAGTGATAACTCCTGTATCAAGAGTGAGCCCCTGAACCAAAGTCAAAATGGCTCTTGGCCTTTAAGTAGACTGGAAAGCTGTACGTTGCTAGGCTCCCGAACAGTGACTGATGAAGCAGATATCCATTTAGGGATGCTGGGAAATGGATTGATTGATGGAATAAATACAGCAAAGAAACAAATTATTTGGTTCAACAAGTGCACGCTGATCATCGATCACCCATTTGCACTAGTTGTGCGTTATTCCACTTTTGCATCTACTCCCAACACTCCAGGGGCAATTTACAGAGGCCAAATAACCTTCAGACTTGCACGTGATGGGGATGTGGGAGGAAACTGAAACACCGAGAGGGAGAAACTGCAAGCTCCACACAGACAGTACGATCTTCTGCTTCTTTACACAAGCAGACATACACATAATCCCCACATACATTCACATGCACCTATGGATGCATTTGCATGTAGGAATCACTGAGAAAGAGCAGCTACTCTTCCACGGATAATGTGTAGAGTTTCCAACAGTTTCCCACCATATCCTATTAATGCGGGTAAGTGTGAGGTGTTGCATTTTGGAAAGTCAAACCACGACAGGGCTTCACAGTGAATAGTATGATCCTGGGGAGTGTTGTGGAGCAGAGGGATCTAGGAGTGCAGTTCCCTGAAAGTAACATCACGGGTAAATAGGTTGGTCAAGAAGGCATTCGCTACATTGGCCATCAACAGTCCGGGTCCAGAGTTGGGAGGTTATGGTTAAGGTTTAGAGGGAAATTATTTAATAAGAATGTATATGGCCATAAGAACGCACGTGGCAAGATTAGCAAGTATGCAGATGACACAAAAGTGGGTGGATTGTGAAGATGGTTGTCAAAAATTGCAGCAGTATCTTGAATGGTTGGGAGGGTGGGCTGAGGAATGGTTGATGGAATTTAACACAGAGAAATGTGAAGTGTTTCATTTTGGGAAGTCTAACATGGGTAGGACCTACACAATGAATGGTAGGATCCTGAGGAATATTGTAGAGCAAAGGGATCTAGGAGTGCAGGTGCATAGTTCTTTGAAAGTAGCATAACAGGTAGATGAGGTGGTCAACATATCTTTCGGCACATTGGCATTCATCAGTCAGAGTATTGAGTATCGAAGTGGGTAGATCATGTTGCAGTTATATAAGACTTTGGTGAGGCCACTATACTGTATGTTCAGTTTTGTCACCATGTTATGGGAAGGATGTTGTCAAGCTGGAAAGGGTGCAGAGAAGATTTACGTGGATGTTGCCAGGACTCGAGAGCTTGAATTATAGGGAGAGGTTGAGCAGGCTAGGATTTTATTCCTTGAAGCGCACTACGATGAGGGGGTGATCTTATAGAAGTGTACAAAATCTTGAGAGGAATAGGTCAGATAATCAGTATTTTGCCCCGAGTAGGGGAATCAAGAACCAGAGGGCATAGATTTAAGGTGAGGGGGGAAAGATTTACTGGAAACCTGAAGGGTAACTTTTTTACACAAAGGTGGTGGGTGTTTGGAATGCGCTGGTGGAGGAGGTAGTTGAGGTAGGTACTATTGCAACATTTAAGAAGCACTTAGACAGGTACATGGACAGGGTAGGTTTAGAGGGATATGGGTCAAACGTAGACAGGGGGGACTATTGTAAATGGGGCATGTTGGTTGGTGTGGGCAAGTTGGGCCGAAGGGCCTGTTTCCACGCTAGGAATCTGAGGGGTAACATTTTGATAAGACAGTGGTGGGTATATGGAATGAGCTGCCAGAGAAGGTAGTTGAGGCAGATATTATAACAACATTTAAAGACCATTTGGACAGGTACTTTGATAGGAAAGGAAACAGGGCAAATGTGGTCTGGTGGGACAAGCATTAGTAGGGCATCTTGATCGGGCTGAAGGGCATGTTTCTGTGCTGTATGAATCTATGATTAGATGACTCAGATTAGAATAATGCAGTTTCGATAAAGGACCAAATTGTCATCTGTCCCAAAACAGAACAATTATTTTGTTTTTCTTGCAGCAGCAAGTCATTTGTTACTGTAATTCGTTTTTTAGGGAATAGGAAATACTTTATCAAGTTGGCACAATGTCATGTATATGAGTAGAACGAGGTGTGATTAAAGCATGTTGATCACAGATTCACTCTCTGATTTGGGACAATTATCAAGGGAATATCTGAATTATGTAACATAGAAGATCACTGCATCAGTGACGATAATCAGACTGTTTACGATAGAAATTCAAACATTGCCCTGCAAGGACTCCAGCATATTATTTACTGTCCTTGATAGAGAGTTCACGTAGTAGCCACACAAAAAAACTTCCAAAGGCAGCAAGAGTGATCTTTGCACTTGGTTCCCAACTCACCAAGTCATCACTCAACCTGCTGCCAGTCTCAGAGTGAGGATATCCTCGTAGAAGAGATCTTAATCTGCGAGTGAGCGTTTTCAGAGCACAGGACCATTTTAAAGTTAGTCATCATGGTGCAGCCAGGATAGTCCTCACCACATAAATGCTGAAAATCACATTAACGTGCGTGTCATCTTCTAGAAAGAAGCCAACACCATTGAGAACCTTTCCCTCGCCAGTCATTCCTTCTTCCCCACATCCGTTGGGCAGAAAATGCAGACGCATGAAAGCACATACCACTCGACTGAGGAACAGCTTCAGATTCAAATACCACTCAGGAACCAGATTTGATAAGGGAACTCAGGGTAAAGGAGCCACTAGGAAGTGGCGACCACAATATGATAAGTTTTAATCTGCAATTTGAGAGGGAGTAGATGAAATCGGACGTGTCGGTATTTCAGCTGAGCAAAGGGGACTACAGAGGAATGAGGGAGGAGCAGGCCAAAGTTGACTGGAAAGGGACCCTAGCAGGGATGACAGTGGAACAGCAATGGCAGGAATTTCTGGGAATAATTCTGAAGATGCAGAATCTTTGCATTCCAAAGAGAAAGAAAGATTCTTGCAGGAGAAAGATGTGACTGTGGCTGACTAGAAAAGTCAAAGACAGTGTAAAACTAAAAAATAAGGCATATAACATTGCAAAGCCAGAGGATTGGGAAGTTTTTAAAGAACAATAGAAAATAACTAAAAAGTCAATACGGGGAGAAAAGATGTAAGCTAGCTAATAATATAAAAGAGGATAACAAGAGTTTCTTCAGTTATATAAAGAGCAAGAAAGAGGCAAGAGTACATGTTGGACCACTGGAAATGATGCAGAAGTGATATTGGGGGATAAGGAAATGGCAGAAGAGTTGAATGACTTTTTTGCATCAGTCTTCACAGTGGAAGACACCAGCAATATGCTTGAAATTAAAGATAGTCAGGGGGTGGAAGTTAGTGAATAAACAATAGACAATAGACAATAGGTGCAGGAGTAGGCCATTCGGCCCTTCGAGCCAGCACCGCTATTCAATGTGATCAAGGCTGATCATCCCCAATCAGTAGTGGAGTGGCTATTACTAGGGAGAAGGTACTTGGGAAGCTGAAAGGGCTGAAGGTGGATGTCACCTGGGCCAGATGGACTGCACCCAAGGGTTCTGAAAGAGGTGGCTTTAGAGATTGTGGAGGCATTGATAGTGATATTTCAAGACTTACTGGTGTCAAAAACAGGGATGTAATTCTGTGGTTCCAGATGATTGGAAAATTGCCAATATTACCCCGCTGCACTAGAAGGGAGGAAACCAGAATCGTGGGAACTATAGGCCGGTTAGTCTGCCTTCGGTGGTTGGTAAGATTTTAGAGTCCATTATAAAGGATGAGGTTATGAAGTACTTAGAAGTTCACAATAAAATGAAGTCAGCATGGTTTTGTGAAGGGGAGGTCTTGCCTGATAAATTTGCTGGAATTCTTTGAAGAAGTAGCTAGCAGTACAGACAAAGGAGAGTCAGTAGATGTTGTATAGCTGGATTTTCAGAAATCCTTTTTGATAAGGTGCTACATGGGAGGCTGCTAAGGAAGATGAGAGCCCATGGTTTCAAAGGGCAGACACTAGAGGCAGTAAAGGGGACTTTAGTGGCTGCCAGTGACTAGCGGAAGACTGCAGGGCTCGGTGCTGAGGCCAATGCTCTTCACGTCGTATATTAATGATTTGGATGAGGGGATTGGAGGCTTTGTGGCCACGTTTCCGGATGATATGAAAATAGGTGGGGGGCAGGGTGTGTAGAGAAAGCAGGGACTCTGGATAGGTTGGGTGAGTGGGCAGAGAAGTGGCAGATGGAATATAGTGTAGCAAAGTGTGGAGTCAGCCCATTTGGTAGTAGGCATAAAGGCGTAGATTATTTTATAAATGGGAAAATAGTCCAGAAATTGGAGGTGCAGAGGGATTTGGGAGTGCTGGTGCAGCATTCCCAAAAGGTTAATCTGCAAGTTGAATCGGTAGTAAAGAAAGCAAACGCAATGCTAGCATTTATTGTCAGGCCATATTGTGAGCAATTTTGGGCACGATATCTGAGGATGGATGTGCCGGCTCTGGAGAGGGTCCAGGAGAGGTTTATAAGAATGATCCCAGGAATGTGTCGGTTTACATATGATGAGCGTTTGACGACGCTGGGCCTGTTCTCACTGGGGTTTAGAAGAATGAGGGGGGGGGGCCTCATTGAAAATTACAGAATAGTGAAAGGCTTGGATAGATTGGATGTGGAGAGGATGTTCCCACTAGTGGGAGAGCCTAGGACTAGAGGTCATAGCCTCAGAATTAAAGGACGTTCTTTTTGGAAGAAGATGGGGAGGAATTTCTTTAGTCTGAGGGTGGTGAATCTGTGGAATTCTTTGCCACAGAAGGCTGTGGAGGCAGTCAGTGGATATACTGTATTTACGGCAGAAATAGATAGATTCTTGATTAGTACGGGTGTCAGAGGTTATGGGGAGAAGGCCGGAGAATGGGTTTAGGAGGGGGAGATAGATCAGCCATGATTGAATGGCGGAGTAGACTTGATGGGCCGAGTGGCCTAATTCTGCTCCTATCACATGATCTTATGAGCTTCCTCCTTACAAACAGTGCAAATTCTTGTCATGGTAAAATAATTTACTTCATCACCTTTATTTAAACACGGGTAAACTTGCTTCCTTGAATTATTGCATGCAGTACATTTACAGGAACCTGGTATTGTCTTTTTCTCCAAGCACCGATTCCTATTTTATGCTTCTGATTATTCGATCCCTTTGATCTGCCAATTGATAACTACTTTTAAGTAAAAAACAACAGCTACTTTGGAAACCACAAATTCCCATGATTCGAGCGTCTGCAGTTTCTTGTGCCTCTTGTTTACACATGTACTGTTGTGAGGCAGAGCACAGCAACTGTGAGTGGTGCCTCATAAGCAGAGTGGGATATAGTGGATGAGAATTCATCCACAGCAACCAAGAAGAAGCACCAGTAGACAAATTAACTGCCGAGAATTAAACTAATTGAATGAATTATGTGAAACTAATTAATTAAGTACATAGGACATGGTTAGAGGGAGATGGTCAATTTAAGAGATGTATCGTATCATAGAGTCAAAGAGACATACACTCATATCACACAGAAACAGACCTCTCTGCCTATTACGATACGATAGATACCATACGATGGAACTTTATTTATCGCAAGAGGGAAATTGGTCTGCCAACAGTCATAAAACACAACAAGATACATGAAACATGAAATTAAAGTGGTGTCCTTGCTAACCGTTAAGCACACACCAACAGTATTCTGCAGCATTACAGTATTTGTGGAAAGTAATGAGTTTTCAGCCAACACATCTGCAACTTAATAGTTGTTTAATTTGACCTGTGAATGCAGTAATTTCAATTTGAATAGTGACCAGGGATGGGCAGATGCAGAGCTCGAGGAGGCTCAGTCTAAGCTATTGTTCAGTGGGTGCAAGGCACATGCTGCTGGTATGAATGCGATCAGTGATTGCTCAGTGGAATGACAAAAGCATATCGACACCTTGAGATAGCAGTCAATTGAATGGGAAAAGTGGGAAAAGACTTCAGTGGGGTTGGAGAATTACTATAATTATCTAGCTCGCTTTGTTCCAGCAACAATGGTCTTCCTCATCACTGGGGAAGAACTCGGGGAAGAAAGGTCAGAATCCAATTGTTGTGATCTGTGTAAGAAGCACCAAGGAAGGTAGAAGCAGAAATCGATTTTTGCAGAGGCAGTTTCAATAACAGCGTCCAAATTAAAAATGTGTATGAAGGAACTGCAGATGCTGGATTAAACAGAAGATAGACGCAAAAAGCTGGGATCAGACCAGCTGAGTTATTCCAGCTTTTTGTGTCAAATCTCTGTTTGAGCAACATGTAAATGGGAATAGTGATGAACAGGTCAGAGCAAAGATAGAGCTCCACTCTATGATCTTTGGATCAGAGGTTGAAATGATAAGAAAATGTGATGTGAGAACTAGAGGTATCAAATCACAGAGACTGAACGAGGAAACTGCTTTGTGAATTGACTCCACTTACACTTAGGCTGTGGTCTGAGGTGCTTTTTCGTTTCATCTTGTGACCCAAATCACGTATATACCTGTATTTTTAACATATTGCGTACAAATATTATAGAAATCATACCTGAAACTCGTCAAGAACAAAACCTGCACATATTTTTAAAATATGAGAAAAACCTCCAATTTTCCGAGTAGTCATTGTCCAATCAATGCAAGTCTGACATTGCGTTGGACACCAATTGACCAATCACACGCTTTGTTTCATGCTAGCTACTCAGCGAGCACACTGGGATCATGGCTGCCTCCTAATAACATCACAACAATAGCAAGGTTTCGAAGGAATAAAAGTAATGCTAACCTTGCTGATAATTTTGTTTTACATTTAATTTATCTTTGTAAAGTTACTATGTGAATTGTTAAATAAAAACAATATATAAAAATGTAGAGCTAGGATTAGGATTAGGGTCAGTCGGTCAGTCGGTCAGTCAGTCGGTCGGGCTGTCGGTAGGCCAGTGTTGCAGTGTGCGAGGGGGCGGACTGACGGAGCCGATGCTATGCGGGTGCTGAAGGCTGCCCGGGCGGCGTGTAGGGCAGTGCTGCTCCCCATCATCACCATGATGATCCAGAAGGGCATGCTGGCCGAGGTGGACGTGCTGAGCGGCCACAGTTACAGAGCCCGCAGGCGCAGCTGGTCCCTTCTTCTTATTCTTTCGCGTAGCGTGTACAGCCTAAAGTTGTAGGACAACTTGTTCTATTTGATCTTCCATTTGTGCACGTCGAGTTGATCGCATTATTCGAAACAGGGCACACCACGTGAAGGTTGCAATCTTCCACCCCGCAGCTGGTCCCAAAGCGGCTCCAGGTCCAGCCATGGGCAGCTCTGGAAGGGGAGCGAGTTAGGGTTAGGCATTTTCCTGTCAGTGGAAGATGCCTTAGCCTTCATCCAGCCTGGCAGTGCCCCAGTCCCACTATGGCCGTGACCCCCACTCTGCTCACTGGCAGTAAGTGGGGTTCAGTAGACGGGGGAACGCACAGGATCTGCCCTCACCCATTAATTTGGCAGGTTCAGGAGCCGGTGAAACCCGGGACCTCTTCGGCACTCAACATACACACTCACAATTATATTCATTACGTTATTTTTATATAATATAATTATATATAACTCCAGTCATATTCACAAGTCATATATATATAAATGGTATAATAATATATGGTTTAAATATGGCTCCCCATAGAGTAATATGAGCATTGAGCACAAGATGTCGCTTACTTTTTCGATCTAATTTTCTAATTAGCTTAATTAATTAGCATGCAACTTTTTACACTGATGAGTTATGAACTCCTTTTCAATTATATTTTATCTAAATCTGTGCCAAATTTCAAGGAGATACAAGACTTGGGTCACGAAAGGATGCTCAGCCCACAGCCTAACTGGGCTTCAACCAGAGTCCTCAAGTCCAGAGTCATTTGTAACTAAAGAACAGATGTGATTGTAAACTATTGGGGAGAGTAGGCTCAGCTAACAACATATTTAAGACTTAATTCAAGGCAATGTAGCGAAGTAGCATTTTTAATGAAATTAGAATGAGACAGCTCTGTAATGGCAATAATACATTAGAGTTTAAGGCTACATTCATAGAGGTAAAATTAATTTGATCCTGTAGCCATTGTTAACAAAAAATTATTGCAAAGATACAGTAAGATAGGGATGATGGTACAGGATGAGCAGCTGGAGTTTAATCTTTGATCCTAGGGCACAAGATCAATTCCCACCATGGAAGCTTGGAGATTTGAATTCAACTAATTAAATGAATCCAGAATTAAAAAAATAAACTCATCTCATTAATGGTATTGATATTAGTTTATCATTGGTATTGGTGCAATATCAATCAGTTTACTAAGTTTCACTGATGACCATCAGGTAGGGAAGTCCTTATTCTGCCTGGTATTTATGGCTCGTTGCGCACCAATCCAGTGGAGAACAATACATGAGATTGGTATAGATGAGCACTTGATGGTCGGCATGGAGATGGTGGGCCAAATGGCCTGTTTCTGGACTGTATGACTCAATGAATCTCTAATAAAATATGCCATTGTCAGTGGCGTCTTCATATAAACTAAAGATAGACACAAAAATCTGGAGTAACTCAACGGGCCAGACAGCATCTCTGGAGAAGAGGAATAGGAGACGTTTCGGGTCAAGACCCTTCTTCAGACACAATACACTAAACTAAACTAACCAAATAAACTAAATAGGTATATTAATGAATGTATGACCTAGATTGGGAATTCAATATCCAGGAACATAATAGTTAGAAGAGGCAAGGATTTAATGTTCATGAGCGACTGTACTGCCTCTGTACTGAAGTGCCAACCTGCAGTTTTGTATTAGTATTGAACTTTCAACTTCTGACTCAGAGTTGAGACCTACCGCTGATTAATTAAAAGACAAAAATACAATGTTATTTTTCTTCATCTGTTATAACTTTTACTGCCAAAATTTTAGGTGGGTCTACCGCTGAGATTTCATGATTACAAAATCCAACAAATTAAATAACAATAAGAAAGAATCCAGCAAGCTGAGACAAATTTGTACACGAGTGCTCACTCGGATTTTTAAGATCTTAATTTCAGAAAGAACCAAGGCAAGATTACAGTTGTTCTGACGATTTTCAATCAAAAACATTTACTTGAGAAACGATTCTGCATATCTGAAGGAAACAATGAAAATGGGGTAAAATGTTTTATGAACCCTTCTAACATTAGGGGCATAGTTCACTGGAGGAAATGAGGAGGCATTTCATTACTTAAAGGACTATGTAACTTTGGATTTTGTGAACCCAGGTTGCCATGAAGGTTTGGGCATTGTACATAAATTTAAAGATGCGGTTGGTTTTTTTTTTCTCAAAAACTATGGGGTTTGGGCAAGAAGTTGGAAACAAGGATCCAAGTAACTATAGATTAGTTAAGTTGAGTTTAGCGATATGGTGTGGAAATAAGCCCGTCTGCCCATCGAGTCCACTCTCACCAGCACTCACCCCTACTCTAATTTTATCCTACACGCTAGGAACAATTTACAGAGCCAATTAACTTACAAACTTACAGGTCTTTGGAGTATGGGAGGAAACCGGAGCATCCGGAGAAAACCCACACGGTCACAGGCATAACATAAGAACTCTGCATAAAAGCACCCATAGTCAGGATCGAACCTGAGTCACTGGCGCTGTAAGGCAGCAACCCTACCGCTACATCACCATGCCGCCCTAACTATAATCCTATGGAATGGCAGAGCAGGCCAAATGGTTTCATGAAAGGTTGCCAATTCCTTCTCTCCATAGATGCTGCCTCACCCGCTGAGTTTCTCCAGCATTTTTTGTCTACCTACGATTTTTCCAACATCTGCAGTTCTTTCTTAACGGTTTCGTGGCCTGTTCCTTCCTTCACATACTGGTTTCATGGTCTGTTTCTGCTCCTGTTACTTTGACCGATTCTTATTACGAAACAATATTCTTACACAAAACTATAATTACTTATTACTAAGCAATAATCCTTATTACTGAACAATAATTGATTGCATCTTCTGTGTAGCTCCTTGGTAAGCTTTGCCAGGAACCCCACAGGAACTTTGTTTAAAAAAAATCATGTAGAAACAAGGACAGGTGATCAATTGTTTGTTTTAGGGAGCGTCTTAGAAACAGTGAGGGATGCCAAGGAAGGAGGGGGTTCAGTAAGGGAACCCATGAGTTTAGACCATACGTGGTTGGTGGCAAGGGCTCTGCAGTGCAGAAGGTTAGGGACGTTTGTGGATTCAAAGTTAGAGCAAGGCTGAAACCCCGGAGAATCGAAAGGTTGAAGAAGGTTGTGGGATTATGGAGGGATTTGAACACAAAGGAAGGCAAAATGACGCGATCAGCAAATTAGTGGCTGGCAAGACTGGATCAGCCTTGAGCAATAAGCTATGTGTCATACTGCAGTCTTCCGAGATGAGTGTTCCTGAGACTGCACAAGAGGTGCTCCTTTTAAAGGTCACAATTATGAACCCACCCTGTTAATTTTGTAGTCCTGTTTTTGCATCGGCTTAAAAAAAAATGTTAAAAACGTCACTGAAATTTCCTGTGCAGTCTGTGTTGAATGGGTTTTATTTTACTCCTGATGGACGAGTTAATTCATGCTATTTCTAATACAATGTATTGTGTCATTGGCGAGGGGATGGGGGTAAATTACATCTTTGATGCTTGTGCGTAAACTGGTGCACAGATACTGCAGCCCTCCCTCCCCAGCTCCCTCCTCATCCGCTTCCTATTGTAGAACCAGCCTGATTTCACCACTCTGCTGCATTGACGACTGCATTGGTGCTACCTCCTGCACCCATGCAGAACTCACTGACTTCATCCATTTCACCACCAATTTCCATCCGACACTCAAATTCACCTGGACCATTTCCAACATCTCCCTACCGTTTCTAGACCTCACTATCTCCATCGCAGGTAACAGATTATTGACCTACATCTACTACAAACTCACTGACTCCCATGGCTATCTGAACTACACTTCTTCCCACCCTGCTTCATGTAAGGACTCTATCCTCTATTCCCAATTCCTCCGTCTACGCCGTATCTGCACCCAGGTTGAGATGTTCCAAACCAGGGCATCGGAGATGTCCTCGTTCTTTAGGGAACGGGTGTTTTCACTTCAACTTCCCCTCCCATTCCGAATCCAACCTTTCTGTCCTGGGCCTCCTCCATGGCCAGAGAGAGTCCCACCGCAAATTGGAGGAGCAGCACTTCATATTTCGCTTGGGTTGTTTACACCCCAGCGGTATGAACATTAAAGGGCCTGTCCCACTAGCATGTGACTGCATGCGGCGAGCGCGACCAAACGTGGTGGCTTGAGCCGTACTGCCTTGCGTGGCCGGTTCCACTTCGAACCGTGGAGGCGTCTGGAGTTGTGCGGGTCTGGTCCCGACATCATACTCACCAATCAGCTGGGCAGGAGGCGGGCTGAGTGAATTGGGACGGCGCACGGCGTCGGGCGGTGACATCATCACGCAACGGCACGCCGGGCGGTGACGTCATCGCGCATTGCCACGCGCTGCATACGGTGTCCAGACGCTGTGTACGGCATCATGACGCTACGTACGACGTAAAGACGTTGCGTACGGCCTCGCTGCGAGCCTGTCGGCCGTTGCCGCGCGAGATTTTGAACACTGTCAGTTTTTTGGAGCCCCGCGCGATGTCGGGACCAGCTCCGCACAACTCCATACGGCTCCGGCGATCGAAGTGGGACCAGCCCCGCGAGGCCGTACGGCTCAAGCGACCACGTTAGGTCGCGCTCGCTGGGACAGGCCCTTAACTTCCCCAATTTCAGGTAGTCCTTGCTTTCTCCCTCCTTCCCCTCCCCTTCCCACCTCTTCCACAGCCTACTGTCTCCGCCTCTTCCTTTCTTCTTCCCGCCCCCACATCAGTCTGAAGAAGGGTCTCGACCCAAAATGTCACCTATTCCTTTGCTCCATAGATGCTACCTCACCCACTGAGTTTCTCCAGCATTTTTGCCCACTCATGGTGAGATGGTCAGGTTAGATTAAAAAAAGGTGCACAATCGGGTTGGTGAACGTCAATCTAATCTTCCTTCTCACTATTTTTTTTAGTCAGCTGTACTATGTCTAAAGGCAACAATTACTTGTTTATAGTTTATAATAATACCCGTAATTCACATGTTACATTTTAAACTATATTTATATTTTCACACAATGTGTGAAAAATGTAGTGTGAGGTATTTTTGCAAATGACAGGCAATAATCAAAAAGTTAAGATAAATAATGACTGATTTTTGAAATAGCAAATCTGATAACAAAGTAGTAATAACCGACTGCAATATAATGTATGGCTCATGTCTTAAGACTGTCACAGCCTTGCCTGTTCCTGCAAGCAAACACAATATAAACCTTTATCAATAATGTCAAGTTCCAGAAGTTGTAGGAACATAATTTAGGTCATGCTCCTTATGTGGAAAACAAATATCCAGCAAATAGAATCCGTAACATTTGAGCTGGATGTGCAGTTACTGTTAGTTATAATAACTCAAGACAAATTTCAAGTGTCATGAATCAAGAGTCAAATGCTTTTAATTCTCGTATGTGACAGCAACAGAACAAGGACATTCTTACTTGCTGCAGTTTTACAAGCCCATTAGCACAATAACACATAAATAAATATATATTAATCAATAATAAAATTAATGAATAATCAGTAATACTAGGTAACCAGACCACTGTAGTCTAAATTAGTAATCAGCGATGCTGAATAACCCAGACCACTTACACTGTAAATCTTAAATTTCACCAATAGCTGGTAGCATAGTGACCTGATTCCTCTAAATCTGTTTTGTGACTTTTCAGATCCAATTCTAGGACTTAAACAACTCATGTGAACTGGGCATTGTTCTCCAGTGGAAGAGCTGCCCTGCACTATTTTGGCTATATTGGTTCAGTATTCTGTTTCTTGGGGCAGAGGCAATCCTGGCAGGACTACTATTTATTGACAATTCCCAGTCACTTTTGAGAAGGAAGTGATTAGCAAGCCATGCAGTTACTCCCATAAGTTAATTGGGATTTTCATTACTGAAAGAAATGTCAACTCTGGAAAATGGAGATGGCTATGCTGAACATGATGTATAGTGGTATCAGGATATTTTAATCTGTGTCCAAAATCTCATCTCATTGCTGCTGCTACATTGCAGTGTCAATTGGGGCTAATTTTTAATGCAGGTATATTTCCAAATGAGAATGGCACGTAATTTGGAGAAGACCTGAAGGTGATCATGTGTCCGTGCATCTAGTTGCTCTCGGTGGTTAATGGCGAGGGCTTGAAGCAGCGTTAAATTACACAGGGCAAAAGAAGGACTTTTAGTTCACCTACCGAATACTGATGCTTTGAATCAGATTCTCTTAGTCCAGCTTCCTGCTCTTTGCCCAGAGACCTGAAAGTCTTAGGTTTGGAAGTTACTACAGAGCATCCCATACTTACACGTACTGCAGTCAGAGTGCACTGGCAGTAAGTGACGTGGATAATGGTTGAGCAAAACATCAAGACTGAAGAAGGATCCCAACCCCAAAAGTCACCTATTCATTTGCACCACAATCCGCCTGACCGGCTGAGTTCCTGCAGCACTTCGTGTTTTGCTCTAGATTCCAGCCTCTGCAGTTTCTTACATAGAAACATAGAAACATAGAAAATAGGTGCAGGAGGAGGCCATTTGGCCCTTCGAGCCAGCACCGCCATTCATTGCGATCATGGCTGATTGTCCCCAATCAATAACCCATGCCTGCCCTCTCCCCATATCCCTTGATTCCACTAGCCCCTAGAGCTCTATCTCTCTTAAATCCATCCAGTGATTTGGCCTCCACTGCCCTCTGTGGCAGGGAATTCCACAAATTCAAAACTCTCTGCATGAAAGCGTTTTTTCTCACCTCAGTCTTAAATGGTCTCCCCTTTATTCTAAGACTGTGGCCCCTGGTTCTGAACTTGCCCAACATTGGAAACATTTTTCCTGCATCTCGCTTGTCCAGTCCTTTTATACTGGATACTTTTTGTTGGGCTACTTTTTATTGGCGAGCTCCTTCAATGTTGTTGTAGTTTCACCCATCCAGGCAAGTGAAGAATGTTCCATTACACACCTGACTGTCCTGATTGCTGCTCTTTAGTGATTTGTCGGATTTAGTCTCGTCTTTGAACCTCATCCTTAAACATTTCCACACAATGCGCAGCGCGATTATATCACCAGAGCTATTAATCCTCCACTAATGTGAAATGAGAGAAAAACCACTTCACATGAAAAGCTGCAATAAGACCATAAACAAATGTTCTGATAAAAGATTTCATGTAAATTTAATCTCTTTCAATTTCAGCTACTGTATATATTTCCAATATTTTGTTCCTAATTTAAGAGTCAGCAGTTGCATAATGTGTTTATTCTATACTTCCCATTGGTCTTCTGACTGTGGCTCATCAACCCTTTATCATTCATTAAAGTCCATTTAAAACTTCACTGCCTAAACCATTTGTCCATCATCATCAGCACCAGTTAAGACATGGAGAACAGAGAGATCAGTGTGGGGAATATTAATACGCTAGGGCATTTTGAGATCAAGAAGGAGGTGGCATTGGGGCGCCTGACGAGCAGTGTCAAATAGTTCCCTAGTAAGTGTAGTGTTGCACTATGTAAGGTCAAATATGAGGGCAAAATGTGCAATTAATGGTAAGACCCGTAATAGTATTGATGTACAGAGGGATCTTGGGGTCCAAGTCCTGAGCTCCCTGAAACTGGCAATACAAGTACATAGAGTGATAGATATGACTTCCTTGGTCGGGACATTGAGTATGTCAGGAAGTCATGGAAGTCATGTTGCAGCTTTATAAGACTTTGATTATTCCACATTTGAACTATTATGCGCAGGTCTGGTTGGCACATTACAGGTAGGATGTGGAGGCTTTGGAGAGGAAGTAGATAAGGTTCACCTGAATGCTGCCTGGATTAGAGAGTATTGGCTGTAAAGAGGGGTTGGACAAAGTTGCATTGATTCTCTGGATTGTCTGAGTGGAGACTTGATAGGTCTATATAATGATGTGAGACATAAATAGGCGAGACATGAATAACCTTTTTCCTAGGGTGGAAATGACAAAGACTGAAGGGCATAGCTTTAAGATGAAAGGGCCAAATTTAAAGGTGTGCAGGGCAAGACTTCGTCACAGATGGTGGTGGGTGCCTCGAATTGGTTGCGAGGGGTGATGGTGGAAGTAGATACAATAATGGAATCTGAAGCTTTTAGATTGGCAAATGGATTTGCAGGGAATGGAGGCACATGGATTACACGCAGGCAGAGGAGATTAATTTAACCCGACATCATGTTCAGCACGAACATTGGAGGCTGAAGGGCCTGTTGCTGTACTGTACAGTTCTTTTTTTTCTATGTTTTAAGTTCTAACTGCATCGGTTTGCAATTTGGTAACACCTCATGTCAAAAATTCACACACTTAATTTTAGATCCCTTGACAGCCTTTTCCCTCCCTAAATAGTTTATCTCTTCCAGCCATCCACCCAGTAATACACCAATTCTGGACCTCAAAGCAACCCTCAGTTCTTTCAACCCAGCCGCATACAGGAGCGCCCTCTCTAAACTAAGTCTTAAACTTGAGGAGAACCAGGCACGTGTCGTGAGTAATTACTCAGGGTAGGCACTCGGTCCGCTTAAAAAAAAAATTAAACCGTGCATGCGCAGATTGTTCTCTCCGTTAAATAAATAAATAAATACAACCAGTGACATTTCAATTTGCCCAAGGCTTCCTAGTCCTAGACCAATTGGGGGAACAGTTCCTTTCACAGCGTGTGGAGAGTCTGTGCCAGTGGTAAAGTTGTGGGGAGGGCACGAGTGTTGAGAAGGAGGGTGTCGGGGATACTGCCAGTAACTCACTCACTCACCGCTGCCGCAGCTCTCTGGGAGTGAAGCCACGCACTGTAGCTGGTGATAGAAGCATCTCGGGGAGCTACGAGCAGCCACCGGGACCCGGCAGCAGAACTGGCCGCCACTTCAGCACCTTCTGCCGGCCCGCTCACCTCTGGCAGTGCTCTTCGTCGGAACGCCTGTCACTTGCCGTTCGCCGACTTCGCTCATGTCAGCGGCTTCCTGCAAATCCTTAAATTCCTACAGCCGAGTAACCTCAATTGCGCTGTCGGAATTTAAGGACATGAGTGAGGCCAGCGAGCGGCAGGAAATAGGTTTTTAGACGGAGAGCTGCCAGAGGTGAGCGGACACCGGCAGAAGGAGCTAAGGTGGCGGCTGGTTCCACTGTCCGGCCCGGCGGCCGCTCAGCCACCCGAGCTACTTCTCTCTCTCACCCCCCCCCCCCCACCCCGGCCTCAGAGCGGTGGCATTTCACGCCTCCGTGCAAGGAGCGTCGCAAGTGGATGCTCCCGACCCCTCATTCATAACATTCGTGCCCTCCCCGCAACTTTACCCCGGGCCAGACTCCCCAAACGCTGTGAAAGGCGCGCTCCCCCCACCCCCATACCACGGGAAATACGGTATTTAAAAACATATACACAAAATGTACTTACCACATCATTGGTACACGACAAACCATAGTTGAAAACCCCGCCAAGAAACTTGCGCTGCGCATGCGCAGTAGACTGATGCGCATGCACAGTACAGCAAAGGCAGAATTTCTGCTGCCTTCAGCCCCGCTTGAAACTGACGGCTTCAGGCAGCGTTGACGGCACGTGGGCTGCACAGAGCTTCCCGTGTTACAAGCGTTGCGGATGAAAGGCACGGAGAATTATGCCTACCTAAGAGATCGGTCTCTTACATAGGCATCATTCTCCCATGCCTTTACTATTTATATGTAGTTATTACTATGTTATAATTTTAGTCAGGGTAGGCAATGCCTACCTTGCCTACCCTGATGGCACGTGCCTGAGGAGAACACTTTCCTTTATATTTCTCTCCATATTTACTCTAACTCTCATTAATATCTCAATTGCCAACATTTTCTTGAGCCATGCTGATAACTTGGTGACACATACAAACCTTACTGCATGCCATTGAAATGCCAAGTGATACTTGTCCATACTGAAGGCCGCTCTACAAATGCAAGTTGTTTTCCCAGAGACTCTCCACATTTGGATCCAATGAGATTGTACAGAGGTTTTCAGACACTAGAAATAACAATGAACCATCTGCGTGTACAAAATAAGACATTTGTGCAGTTTTAAGAAGTCATAATCCTGTTTTGCTTGTAAATGTCTATCAATGTTTCAATCTTCTTTGGCTGTTAACCTGCCCAGATGTTAATATTGAACCAGAAAAGTGTTAAGCCAGTTTGCAGGTTATTATGGGTGGGCTAATTCAGGTACAGAAAGCTGATTTTGCCCAAGGCATGTAGTTTAATTTTTGGCATTCACATATAGTTGACAGTGCCAGCACAGGGAGTAACAGCAGCTGCATTCACATACAAATAACTTTTTAAGGTAGAATATAATCCCAAAGTGCTCTCAAACTAAAATAGGAAAGGGAATAGAAGGGAACTCCTCTTTGGAGCACCTTTACTGTGCGTACGCAAACTCAGCATAAAATTTGCCTTGCCAGTGCTCCCCTTATGTTCCACTCTCTGTAGCAATGTTACAAAATGTTGAGATTTTAAAAATCAAGTCTGCAATTTATCCCATCAGATAAAGCATAAATCAAAGTTTAATTTGACACCTAATTCACTTTCATATCTTCAGTATTAAAAAGGTTATGGCCATTTTCATTCTTGGAAATTAGCATCTTGTTCCCTGTTGTTTTTCCATTGACTTAACACAAAAATTGTGATCGAGGATAGTCAAAAGCCCATAACTTTCTTAAAAATTAAGAGAACTGAAAGAAATTTTCAGTTATTATAGATTGAAGCATTCTGAAACAAATATGAAACAATCTTACTTGGATGACCTGAAATTAAAGCATATAATTAGTTAGTTACCCAATTGTAGCTAATTACACAATTCAATTACTAGATCTAAACATCTATCCATTTCTTAAGAAAATATTAACAATTTAAAAAAAAGCCTAAGTGTCCAAATAACATTCACACAAGAATTCACAATATAACATGATTTTTAAATCTCATTGTTATGAATTGATAAGCGAAATTGAAGGAATTTAGTGTTTAATGCCTGTAAATTAATGGCCATTTAAATCAGCTTGCGAGTGGGATTTTATGGAACGCGATGGATTGGAATGTTGCGGTTGCGGTGAATTTAAACCCCATATCGGCAGGAAAAATACTGCCGGTTCGTATGGGGAATAAATCACCATTTCTTTGATTACGGTCATCTTAGCAAGCAAGTTTATATGTAAAAATAAACAGCTTTCCTTTACCTGTCCCCTACGTAAAATACGTCCCCGTTGTTGGCGTTCACGGCATTAGAAGCTAGTTTTTATTTTAAGCGCTGAAATTGTCGGGCGATTTAAACATTTTTTTTCACATACCGGCAGTCGGAACGAATCTTTAGGAAAAGCTTGCACCCCGAGAAATTATAACTTCGGAAGGCAGGGGAAAACCGCATTTTAACCCCGCCCCCCCCCCCCCCCGAAAAGCGCCATAGTCACGCACACGGCCAGCGGCAGAACTGCAGCACCGCTAAAGGTAAGTTTCGTAACATACCTACTCTCTGGCTTATGTAATAGATGACTTGTGTAAACTCGCATTTACATACGCAATTGTTTAATCCCACTGCTTTATTTCCCAGTTGCTTGTCTTTGTAGCAGGGCACGACATCTGTCGCATGCAACTGTTTCTGCATCCAGTCAGTTGTTCTTACACGTCGGAGCTCCCAAGTGGTCCCCATGTCAAATCTCCAGCATGGCCTCTGCATTAGAGCTCCCACTCCCCTGTGGTCTCTATGTCGGAGCTCCCATGTGCTTTTCCCATGGGAGCTCCCCGTGGTCTCCACGTCGGACCTCCCTCTGTGGTCTCCATGTCGGAGCTCCCACCGTGGTCTCCATGTCAGAGCTTCCAAGTGGTCTCCGTGTGTCGGTGCTTGACCCGTGGTCTCCGTGTCGGAGCTCCAATGTGGTCTCCGCTTGGGACCTCTCACATGGTCTCCGCAGCAAATAATAAATTTAAGTATGAGCAGGAGCACTTCCGTTTCTGACTTGCGTAACGTCTGACTTATGCAAGGGTCCGCAGGACATAACTCTTTTTTAAATTGGGGAGCATCTGTACTTTGTCATACAGGTGAGTATACTCAAGAATATTCAGTAGACTCAAGGTTCACTGCTGAGCATAGAGGAGCCTGTGGTATACTAAGCATCCTCTAGGCCAGCAATATGGCCCAACTTCACATTGTGGCATTTTGTAACATTTCACATCTCTTCCAGAATATCCCAAAGAGATTCCCGCAGCCAATGTTCAGTGTTGCAGGAATCCTGGCAGTCGATTTGTACTGAATTGGTAAAAGATCACCTGCGCTTCTCTTCAAAACAACAGCATGTAATCATTTGCCTCTAATTCTGAGGGTGGTATGGCCTCAGATGTAGATCTCACTTGGAAGATGCCACCTTTGACAGTGCAGCACCTCCTCAGTACTGACTGACCTGTATCCCGTGGCTAGATGTTTGCATTTAAGTCCTTAGAGTAGGATTCAGATTCAGGAGCCTTGAAAACGTAACCAGATGACGTTCCAGGGTTACGGAGGAAAGGATGTCACAGCGGTGAAGAAAATTAGGGAGAGGCATGGCTCTGGACTGACTTAAAGTTTTGAACAATTAGTTTCAAAATGTTTCTCATTACACCCCACTTCAGAGAGTTTTGATTTTCTGCTCCCCTTCCCACTTAGTTCTCCCCCTCTAAATTTTAAAGTTGGGTTTCCATTTAACTTTACCACGTCAAATACTTACTTATATTCATATTTCTTATATGTTGAAGGAGGCCATTTCTTACATGTAGAATGAGACCATTTGGCCCATTGAATCGATGCCAGCTCTCAGCAATCCCATCAATGTGGTATGGTGGCGCAGCAGCAGCAGCAGTTGCTGTCTTACGGTGCCATAGACCCGGGTTTGATCCTGTCTATGGGTGCTGTCTGTATGGAGTTTGTACGTTCTCCCTGTGACCTGTAAATTGTCCCTAGTGTCAGTAGGATAGCACTAGTGTACGGGGATCGCTGGTTGATGCAGACCTGGTGGGGCAAAGGGCCTGTTCTGCGCAGTATCTCTAAACTAAAAATGCAATTTTTCTCAGTTATTTCCGTTTAACTTGCGTATTCCCTCCCACACGCCCATTCAATTCGATCCAACTACCCCACTTTTGCAGAATTTAAAGCAGCCAATTAATTAAAAAAATTACGATAAAGAGGAAACTGGGGCAGACGGGCGAATCCCATTCGAGGAGAAAGTGCAGATTCCATGTTTACAGCAACAGGGTTCAGGATTGAACCTGTGCTCCTGAAGCTTTAAGACAGCTGCACAACCTGCTGTCGCCCAGACTGTGCAGATCCTCAAGTTTGAGGACCCTGCAGGTAGAGATCAAGAACTGAGAGCAAGGACAAGTACATCTTCAGGCCCAGGATGAAGTAAAGGCCGCAGAGGATAAAGGCCATCCCGGAGAGTGCCAGAATAGAGGTGATTACAGGTGAGGAAGCAGCGGGCTCCAGCAACAGAGCACCTATTGGCTTATTTATCACCAGGCAATTGGGCCTTAACCCTATCTTTGTTCATACTCTAGAACAGCTGCCAGAGAAAGCAGATGTATTGTCCTCTTGACAAAAGATTATGGCCTCATTGCATAAAGCAACGTGCTGAGGCAGACATTATTGGCATTCATGCACACTCCATCATTTCCTTCTTTTTTACATGCTAATAGAAGTGACTAATAGCCGAACAGTTAGCACCCGGCACATCCTGTTTTTTTTTAACTGTCAAGGTCACACTGATTTTCCACTGTTCATTAAATCTAGTCAATTAGCACAGGGAGCATTTTGTTCCAGGTATTGATATGAGTTGAGGCATCCAGACATTCACTTGTTTTATTTGGATGTTTTGAGATAGACTTTGCTTTCCCAAATGGGGGCACAAGGTGCTAGAGGAACTGAGCGGGTCAGGCAGCACTTGTGCAGAGAATTGACAGGCAACGTATCGGGTTAGAACCCTTCCTCAGACCCTTCTTCAATTTAAAGTTTGAATTTGAGTTTTGAGTTCAGTTTGTCGTCACGTGTACCGAGGTGCAGTGAAAAGCTTTTGTTGCGTGAAACAGTCACCGGAAAGACAATACTTGGTTACAATCGAGCCATTCACAGTGTACAAATACATGGTAAAGGGAAAAACATAAATAACATTTAATGCAAGATAAAGTCCAGTAAATTGTGATCAAAGATAGTCCGAGGGTCTCCAATGAGATGGATAGTAGGTCAGGACCACTCTCTAGTCATTGGTAGGATGGTTCAGTTGCCTGTTAACAACTGGGAAGTAGGAAAAACTGGTTTGCTTAATTCTGTTTTCTATTTCATAGTTATAGAGCACAGCAAGAGCCCTTTGGCCCACTTTGTCATACCAATCATTTATAGTACCTCTCGAAACTGAGATAGCCTATTTACCTGTATTGGTCCAGAGCCATCTATGCATTGGTGATTCAAGTTTTCACTGGTCTCTACTGGTCTCTACTCAGGCAGTAGTTTGCAGATTCCAACCATCCTCTGGGTGAAATTGTTTATCCTCAGAGCTCCTCTAAACCTCTTTTCCCTTATTCTAAACCAATGGCCTCTGGTTTTAGATACTTTTGCTCTGGGCAAAGGTTTCCTATGATCTACCAAACTAAGCTTCTCATAAAATAAAAATACACAAATTGATGGAGTAATTCAGTGGGTCAGGCAGCATCTCGAGAGACCATGGATAGGCGATGGTGCAGGTCAAGACCTTTCTTCAGTTTGTTGCTGCTGCCAGAATGTTGTGCTCAAATAGATTTCGGTATTTGACCATATTGCACTTCAAATGTGCTTCAAACTCCTTGAGGAACTAAAAAGCAAATTCTTCATATCATATTTTACTCTTCTTAAAGAAGGCATTGATTCTTGCTGGGTCAGTTTTTATAGATGCCTCTATCTACACTGTTATATTAACATGCCTCAGTGCTCCCAGGAATTTCCCATTGCACACAATAATTATAGCACGTTGGATAGTAATCCGTAGCAAGACTTCTGACATATTCACTTACTCTAATTCCTTCTATTCCAAGGAGCAGAAAGATTGAAAGAGAATATTTGGATTGACATTGCACCTTTAACTACTTGGAGATATGCTGTGAAACTAATGAAATATTTTTGAAATGTCTTCCCTGTTTAAATGGTACACCACAAATTTCCATAAACATCAATTCATTGATGAAGATAGATGCAAAATACTGAAATACCTCAGCGGGTCAGGCAGCATCTCTGGAGTAACGGAATAGGTGACGTTTCAGGTCGAGACCTTTCATCAGACAGAGTCAGGGGAGAGGTATGAAAAGGGACAGAACAAATCAGCAAGCACTGAGAAAACACACGTGGCTGTGGCAGCGAATCTGAATTTCATTAACCACCTGATTGGCTGGGTGTTGGAGGAATAAATATTGGATCAGTGTTTGACAGTACTAGCCCTGTACTTGCTGGAGTTTAGAATGAACCCCATGGAAAGTTACCGAATAATGATAGACCTGTATAGAGTGGATGTGAAGAGGATGTTTCCTCTCGTTGGAGAGTCCAGGACCAGAGCCCATAGCCGCAGAATAAATGGACGTACCTTCAGAAGAAGATAAGGAGGAATTTCTTTAGTCAATGGGTGGTTACTGTGCAGGCCAAGTCAATGGATATTTTGAAGGTGGGGATTGATAGATTCTTGATTAGTAAAGGCCCTGTCCCACTTCGTGTCCTTGGCACACAAATTACGTGAACTGCAGATGCTGGTTTAAACCAAAGGTAGACACAAAAGGCTGAGTGTAACTCAGCAGGACTGGCAGCATCGCTGGAAAGAAGGAATGGGGGACGTTTATAGTCGAGACCTTTCTTCAGACTTAAAGTCACGGGAAAGGGAAATGAGAGATATAGACGATGATATAGAGAGACAGAACAATGAATGAAAGATATGCAAAAAAGTAACAATGATAAAGGAAACAGGCCATTATTAGCTGTTTGTTGGGTGGAAATGTGTTGTTTGCGATGGCTGACGGGGTGAAGGTATCTCTCACCCCATCAGCCATCGCATACAACACATAATCCTCCATAATCAGTCTGAGGAAGGGCCTCGACCCAAAACGTTGCCTATCTCCTTTGCTCCTTAGATGCTGCTGCACCCGCTGAGTTTCTCCAGCCTTTTGTGTACCTTCAATTTTCCGGCATCTGCAGTTCCTTCTTTAACACATAATCCTCCAATATCTTCACTACCTCCAATGGGATCGCACTACTAGTCACATCTTCCCATCCCCACCCCTTCCACAGAGACCTCCGCAACTCCCTAGCTAACTAATCCCTTCCCACCCAAACCACCCCCTCCCCAGGTACCTTCCCCTGCAACCGCAGGAGATGCAACACCTGTCCCTATACCTCTTCCCCCAACTGTCCCGGATCCCCCTGACAGTCCTTTCAGGTTAGGCAGCAGTTCACTTGCACCTCCTCCAACCTAATCTACTTTATCTGTTGTTCTAGACGTGGACTCTTATACATCGGCGTGACCAAAGGTAGACTGGGCGATCGTTTCGTTAAACACCTTTGCTACCTTATCTCCGGTTGCTAAACATCTTCATTCTCAGAGTGAGGCTAAACACAAATTGGAGGAACAGCATCTCATATTTCGTTTAGGCAGCTTACAGCCCAGTGGCATGAATATTGATTGCTCTAACTACAAGTAACCCCAACATTCCCTCTCTCTCCATCTCTCCCCCACCCAAGTCGCATCAGCTTCTCATTTTCACCCAACAAACAATGACCTGTTTACATTATCATTGTTACTTTTTTGCACATCTTTTATTCATTGCTCTATATCTCTCTACATCATCGTCTATATCTCTCGTTCCTCTTTCCCGTGACTGTCGGGTCTGAAGAAGGGTCTCGACCCGAAACGTCATCCATTCCTTCTCACCAGAGATGACGCCTATCCCGCTGAGTTACTCCAGCTTTATGTGTCAATCTTGGGTCATATTTCATATTTTAAATGTGTTGATGTAATGTGGGACGGTCAGTCATTTATGTTCACAAACAAAGTGCATGCAGACTGCACATGTGTACTAACTCTGTTCCTGGTGAGCCTATTGCACTCTGCTTGGCCTCCAAAGTATTCTTTCTCAGCAGCACTTCCAGTGCTCAGAATGCTCGCTTAGTAACACAAGATAAGATCACCACACAAGCAAGTACTGGTCTCTGATACAGGTAGTTTAAACATTGGAGAGAAATGCATGCAGTAAGCAAAGATGACTCTGCCGGATAAGTGTTCAAAACTTCATGGAGGAGGCAATTTGATTAATTGGTGTGATGAACTGTCGCCTTTGTTCATCAATCAGGAAAGGATTGCTAACAGGAAGCTGACATTTAGTTGTAGACTGTTTTTTTTAAGTGAAACATTCCTCGCAGGGCCAGTTTAAGTCCAGAGAGGGCTGAGTTATAGATCAGAAATGACTCTGGAGACAAGAGCTGACAGCAGCAGACACCATCACAGAGGCTAGGTGGGTACTGCACTTACTTTTACCATAACGGATTATATGTAGTGAGTTTTGAATGCAGATAAACTGACCAAATCGTTTAGTTTATTTTAATTTATTATAATTGTCATGTGTACCAAAGTACAGTGAAAAGCTTTTCTCACATATTCAATCATGGAGGAAAGCAAGCATTGATGCATGTACATGAGCTACTTTGGAGTGTATTCCAACAGTAGATGGGAACGATAACAAGATAACAAATCTATTTAGGAATTCCAGAGAGACCTTCATCACCAGGTTTCTGCTGGAAAGATGTTTAGGGATGAACTTGCGTTTCTTGTGTGGATATAAGGCTGGATTTGTAGCAAGAACAACTGCAGAAATTGGAACTGAAAAAAACAGACTACAGGAAGATCTCAGCAGGCCAAGCAGCATCTGGGGATGTACAAAGTGTAAGTCAATGATTTGCCTGCATAGATGTTGCTTGACTGAGTTTTTCCAGTATTCTGTTTATTGGCTGCATTCCACATGCCTATCACCCACTATTCTACTTTTCATTCTCTGTTTAAAAAAAGGTGATGTGGAATTTAATATCCTTATGGCAACTGGGACATTTAAATTCATTTCAATCATATGAAATATAAAAACAGACACCTGAGACTGGGGAATTATCAGAAAACCAATTCCCTTTTGGGTCCTTTTCCAGTCAGGCCCATAGTAATGTGATTATTTGTCTTCTGAACTAGCCCAGTGTTGGTGTTGGTTTATTGTTGTCATGTGTACTGAGACACAGGGAAAAACCTTGTTTTGTGTGCAATCCGGGCAAATCATTTCAAATATGACTATAATCATATGCAAAAGTATAATAGGTAGCACAAAGAGTGCAAGGAAATTGAGTGCTCAGATAGAATGTAAAGTTACTGGAAAATTAAGACTTTTGTAAAAAGTGCAAGGGCTGCAATGAGATAGATTGGAAGATTGGGAATTCATCCTTAGCATATGTCCTTAGCATCCAATTCAGGGGAAATAACTAAGAAGCAAAACCAATAATACCCAAATTTGTTGAATAAATAAAATAATCCCACTGACTATTAAAGTCCTGAATTTTCACTCAAATTACCTGCTCAAGTGCCTTGATTAGGTGCGGTTTCACATGTATTGGCAACCCTCAAATGCCATCAACATGAGTATTCTTTAAACTCTGCCAGGAAGATCATCATTAGAACAGCAGTTAATAAGGGTGCTGTTCTTGTTCAATAGAAACGCAGAACACTTTCAGTCTTTCTGCAGAACACTTTCAGTCATTCTCAAGAGCAAGGTTGCCGATGATTTATTTATCGCAGTAGCTGGGCATGGGCGTTGAAGCAGATTCTAAATACAACGGATGGTTCTTTGGATTGAGATAATCTGAAAGCAGCAACAACTGGGAGCTGAACCCGCAATGTTTCTTAGTGATGCACCATGCTGTAAACTGCACAAAACTGTTGGGCAAAGCTTTGCAATTACATAATTGATCATTGTCAATAGTGACGTTTTTGTAAAAGTGCTCAAGCAGCAGCTGCATGGATTGGAATTCAGTGGAATGTCTTTTTTGATTCAAATCCTAGAAGCTGCGGAAATTGAATAAAAAAATTATGATGCTTAGACGATTTATGAAAAACGTAAGATTTGTTATTGAATCACAATGAGTGGAACTTGTTCACTGAGGCACCCCCATCACTAACATTTGTTATTGAATCACAATGATGACGGGTTCTAGGCCAAATGCTGAAGCACTAAATCCTCGACAGACACTGAAGACTTCATCCGCAAGCTCTCATTTTGTATGGTGCTTTGATTTCCTTTCCCAATTTTCTTTTAATTAATTAATTTTAACTAATTATAGCATTACATGCAGTACCCACCAGTCTCAGGTGGCTTCCAGTGAGTCCTGTATTGAGATTGTCCAGCCATGGCATGATTTTGAAGAGCTGGGGAGTTCTTCCATAAGTTCATAAATTCTAGCAGAATTAGGCCTTCCGGCCCATCAGGTCAACCGACATTCAATCATGGCTGTTCTATCTTTCACTCTCAACCGCGTTCTCCTGCCTTCGCCCCATAGCCCCTGACACCCGTACCAATAAAGAATCCGTCAAATCTCCACCATAAAAATATCCATTGACCTGGCCTCCACAGTCATCTGTGGCAATGAACTCCACAGATTCCAGCTGGCTAGTCTGCAATCCAATGGTATGAAAATTGAATTTCCCAACTCTGGGTAATCCGCACACTGATCTCCTTTCTCTCTCATGGTCTATCAATGCTCTCTCCTCCACCTGATTCCATTTCCCTAATCACCCACTCACTCTGCTACTGGATCCTCTATCTCTTGCCCCAGCTAGCCCCACCTGCCCTTCACCTGGCTTTCCCTTATCTGGTTCCACCTATCAACTTACTTATTTATCAGACTCCAGGATCTGGAACAAGTTGCATTTCTTATTGTCTTCTAGCCTCTATCCCTATCTTCATCCTCTTTATCATCCACTTCTCACCTGGTTCCACATATTACCTACCTGTACCTGCCTCGCCCTATCCTCCCACCCTTTTATACTTGCTATCTCCCTCTACACTCGGTCCTGATGTAGGGGCTTGATCTACTCCTTTGCCTCCACAGATGCCACCTGATCCACCGAGTTCCTCCCGCAGTCTTTTTTTTGCTGGGGGGACATTCCCATTATTCTGGTTGGTGTTTATCCCCCATTCAACATTGTTAAAGGAGACAGACAAAAATACTGGAGAAACTCAGCGGGTGAGGCTAAAGGAGATAATCCAGTCTTTATTGCAATGCTATTGTATGAATTATCTATATATATATTATGTATATATAGTACTGTTCCATATCCCAACCATGTGATAGTCATCGCGTCATGCACTGTGGAAACAGGCCCTTTGGCTCAACTTGCCCACACTGACCAACATGCCCCATCTACACTAGTCCCACCTGCCTGCGTTTGACCCATATCCCTCTAAACCTGTCCAATCCATGTGCCTATATAATTGTTTCTTAAAAATTGCAGTAGTCCCTGTATCAACTACCTCATCTGGCAGCTTGTTCCACACAACCACCGCCCTTTGTATGAAAGATTACCGATCTGAAACTGTTGGACTCATTTCTAGAGCATCTCCGGCAGCTGTTTAAAATTGCCATTGTTCAGTAAGTAGATTAATAAAGTGCCTATATTCTTTTCATTACTTTTATGGAAACTCTATTTCCAGGGGCGAGGTGGATTTCTTCCTCAGCCCATTTAATATTCTTGAGGCTTTGGGAAGTTAAAAAAAAAGCCTACCTCTGGAACCAAAAAGCCAACTCCATGCCAGGGGATCCCAATTAGTCTAAGGAGCAGGATAACCTCTTAGATTTAGCACTCAAAATGTATTAGAAATTATTGGAAAGATCACACGACTGAAACACAGCAACGATAAGCACGTTGGAAAAAAAAGCACTAGTTCTGAGGTACACAAAAGGCTGGAGAAACTCAGCGGGAGCAGCAGCATCTAAGGAGCGAAGGAGATAGGCAACGTTTCGGGCCGAAACCCTTCTTCTGACAAAGAAGGTCTTCAGACGAAGACCCTTCTTCAGGGTCTGAAGAAGGGTTTTGGCACGATTTTCCAGCATCTGCAGTTCCTTCTTTAGCACTAGTTCTGACATAGGGTAGTCTCCACACCATCATTCACTTGAACTTGGAAGTTTAAAATAATGCGCAGATGATCTTCAAAGTACTAGTGTAACTCAGCAGGTCAGCCAACATCCCGACCTGGAACCTCATCTATCTATTCATGTTCTCCAGGGACGCTCCTTGACCACTGAGTTACTTGAACACTTTTGTACCCTTTTGTGTAAACCAGCATCTGCAGATCCTTGTTTCTACTATTAGTAGGTGAAACCTACTTCAATTAAAATGACTAGGAAGGAACTGCAGATGCTGGTTTAAACCGTAGATGGACAAAATGCTGGAGCAACTCAGCGGGACAGGCAGCATCTCTGGAGAGAAGGAGTGGGTGACGTTTATGGTCGAGCCCCTCTTCAGACATACTATCTGAAGAAGGGTCTCATGTACAAATTCAAGTGAGTTTATTGTCATGTGTCCCTGATAGGACAATGACATTCTTGCTTTGCTTCAGCACAACAGAACATAGTAGGCATGAATACATATCAGTGTGTCCATATACCATTATATGTAGTCTCGACCCGAAATGGCAACATCCTTTCAATATTGTCTCCGATTATCTCCTAGATTTTTGTGTTCAAGATGGAGCTGGACTCCGATACACAGTGGTATGAGATTAAGTTAGAGCCAGCAATGGCCTTCAGGCCAGACTAATGGTTACCCTTGCATGCGCCAGACAGCCCCTACTGTCAAATCAGTTGTAAAGAAGAGAGAAAGGGAAGGGATTATATTACATTGGGGATGAGGGTATAATGATTACAACTTTGACTTTGAGCGGAGATCAGTTTTACCAGCATAGAAATGTATGCAGGAAATATCTGTTATCAAAGTTTAGTTAACGCTTTTCAGCTTTGCCCAAGATTTAATTGTTGTACGTCACTGAAAACGGAAGCCACAAAATATTGGAGTATCAACTCCTTTTTCTATAAAGATTTTGCATCTTTATTTTTCGGTGGTGTTTGATGCTAAGATTGTTGCATCTCTTCACACCCACGAATTTCAGTGTACAGGCACCGGACTGCGCAGTCAGATAATGAGAGCCTTACATACCAATCTGATCTCAAGGGCCACAGGCCCAGGCAAGTCAGCTCAGGAATGCTGCACAGAATGATGAGATGTAGACACTGGTCAAAAAGGGAGCTTCTGACTTCAGCCAGTGCATGGTTACCAAGCAAAGCCCTGGCAATTATCTCGAAGGAAGTAGGAACAATTACTGTGGGAAATAGATTTATCTTGACAAACTGTTTAAGAAAGAACTGCAGATGCTGGAATAATCGAATATAGACAAAAATGCCAGAGAAATTCAGCAGGCGAGGCAGTATAGTATCTATGGAGAGAAGGAATAGGCGACGTTTTGGGTTGAGACCCTTCTTCAGTCTGATGTCGGGGGGGGGCGGGAAAAAGAAGGGGGGCGGAGACAGTAGGTTTGTGGGGGAGCTGGGAAGGGGGAGGGGAACGAGGGAGGAAGCAAGGACTATCTTTAACTTGTTTTCAGCATGAATGGCAGCATTTATTGCCCAATTGGCCACAGAGAAGATAATGCTAACCCGCCACCTTGAACTGCTGCAATCCTAATAAATGTACTCTAAAGAGTGCAGTTGGATAGGGAGTTCCAGGATGTAGATCCAGCAATGATGGAGGACTGGCATATATTTCCAGGTCGAGGTCAATGCATGACCTGGAGGGAAAGTTGCAGCTGATGGTATCCCAATGCACCTTCTGGCCTTGTTTTCCTTAGTAGTAGAGATTGTAGGTTTGGAAGGTGCAGTTGAGGTAACCGTGGCTAATAACTGCATTGGTTTTTGTAGATCGCGCACACTGCAGCCACAATGCACTGATAGCAAAGCAAATTAGTGATTGATGGTGTGCAATTCGTCAAAGTAGCTATGTCCGCAATGCTGTCAAGGTTCTAGAGAGTTGTTGGATTTGTACTCATCCAGGAGGCAAGTGGAGAGTATTCCATCTTGCTCTTGACGTGTTGTGTAGATGTTGGAAAATATACCCAGCCTTGCTATTTATTCATTTGCCTTCAGTTGTGTCTTCAAGTCAACAGGTGACCGAAGAATATTGATGGGTGGAGGGGGGGGGGGGGGGGGTCTCGGTGATGATAATATTGCTAATGAATGTCAATGGAAGATGGTTAGGAAATGGTTAGCTTGCTCTACTGCAAATGGTCATTGTCCGGTACATCAATGTTACCTGCCACTTATCAACCAATTGCTGAATGCTATCTTCAACTTGCTCCATGCAAGCTTGAATAGCTTCATTTATTGAGGAGTTTTAAATGGAATTGAATAATATACAATCATCAGCAACATTCCCACTTCTGACCTTGTGATCGAAAATAGTTGGACTGAAGACACAAACTTGATAAATTCCTGCAATGCTGATTGACCTCCACAAGGTCAAAGAACTTGAATAATTTAAACTGATGACTTTAAAGCTACAGCGTTGAAACGGACCCTTCAGCCCACCGAGTCCAGCGAGCACCCCATACACTAGTTCTATCCTACACACTAGGGATAATTACTGAAGCCAATCAACCGACAGACCTGTACGTGTTTGGAGCGTGGGAGGAAATCGGAGCACCCGGAGTAAACTCACGTAGCCACGGAGAATGTACAAACTCCGTACAGACAAGCACCCATAGTCAGGATTGAACCCGGGTCTCTGGTGCTGTGGCAGCAACTCTACCGCTGCGGCACCATGCCGCGCTTTGCAAAATGCTGCCTTGATACAAAGGGTAATGACTGCCATCTCACCTCCAGAATTCAGCTCTTGAGGTGTGATGAGTTCTGGAACTGAGTGATCCTGGTGATATTAAGAGAGGCCTTGGTCCATAAAACCTATGAAGTACCTTAGAGACACAAGCACCAGCAGATGCTGACATTTTGAGTGAATCCTGATGAAATCAATATGTTGAGCAGCATCTGTAGGGGCAAAGTGATGGTCGATGTTTCGGGTCTCAGTGGCTTCAGCTCCACAAATGCTGTTTGATCAGCTGAGTTCTTCCAGCGGAGGAGATTTACCAGAGTGATGCCTGGATTTGGGAGTATAATCTCCAGGGAGAGGCTATACACCCTTCGATTATTTTCCCTGGAAATTTGGAGGTTGATATAAGTATATGCAATCTGATATAAGTATATACAATTATGAGAGGAATAGATAGGGTAGTCAGTCAGAATCATTTTCCAAGAATGAAAAAAAAACAAATACTGGAGGACAGAGCTTTAAGCAGCGGAGTAGACTCGATGGGCCGAATGGCCCAATTCTGTTCCTATGACTTATGTACTTATGAAGGTGGGAGGAGCAAAGTGTAAAGGAGTTGTGCAGGTCAACTTTTTTGAACAGAGGGTGGTAAGTGTCTGGAACGTGCTGCCAAGGATGGTGATTGAAGCAGATATATCAGTGGCTTTTAAAAGAGTTATGGATAGACATAGGGATATGCAGGGAATGAAGGAATATGGGTTATGTGCAGATAGATAATTGATGCTCTTGGTATCATAGATAGACACATGATGCTGGATAACTCAGTGGGACAGGCTGCATGTCTGGAGCGAAAGAATGGGTGACACTTCGAATCGAGACCCTTCAATCTGAAGAAGGTGTCTCGACCGGGAACGTTCACCCATTCCTTCTCTCCAGAGATGCTGCCTGTCCCGCTGAGTTACTCCAGCATTTTGTGTCTATCTTTGGTGTAGTTCCCCCCTACACGTTACATCTTGATATCATATTCGGCACAGACTTTAAGGGATGAAGGGCCTGTTCCTGTTACTGTTCAGGTACTGTTCTATGTTGTATGTTTATCTTTTTTCTGTTATTTAATAACTCTGGATTGATTTAATTTAGTAGTCCTCCATTCACCGAGGCAGAGTGAGGCTGATCATTCTTTTATGCTGACAAGATAAAGGGAGGGAACAAAGGCGACACCTAGTTCTGCCAACAATGTACACTCCAGCAAGACTTGACAGGAGGCAAGAAGAAAGTTAGGTTGGCCAGAGGATCTAAAAATGAAGGGAAGGTCAGCCTCAACAAGCAATCAAATCATGTGTCACAAACCATTGGAATTCGATCATAGAAGTATGGGAAATTTTGAAAGTTAGATTTACTGCTGTATTCATACCAAAGAATAATGAGCAGTCCTATCACACCCAGTACAATTGGCCACAGATGCCCCAAGCTAATCTGATTCATTGTATCCATTCTCCACTGTACATGTTCAGCTTAGTTTGGGCTTGAGGGTAAAAGTTTCTGCACACTTGACCTTGTGGCTGAACACTAGAGCCAAAAGTAGTCAGCTATTATATTTCCAGCATGTAGCAACAGCCCTGAATCACAAAGCCTGCTGAAATGTTTGCTATTGCAGATGAAGGCACACTGTGCATCAATGTACCAGATATAAATAGTTGAAATACCTGCGGCTCTTATCATTGTTATCCAACTGATCCTCAAATTAGCACTTGTTATTATGCTATAATTGTCTTTGTTTTTACATCTTCATGTTAAATACTTAAAAAGAAGAGAATGCTAAGCGTAGCAGGGATAGAAATGCCCATAACCTCACCTGGGCTGGTAAGCAAAACAACTTCAAGCTCTCATGGATGTGCACGGACCATCAATAATTCTTTCTAAGCTGCATAGTTTGAGTTGGCACGAGAGACAGTGTATCTCCGGGTCATCCATTATGTGGGTCTGGAATAACAAATAAGCCAGACCATCATGGAAAAGTTCACAAAGTGCTGGAGTAACTCAGCGGGTTCAGGCAGCATCTCTGAACAGCATGGATGGGTGCTGTGTTACGAATTGGAACCCTTCTTGAAGTGATGTGGCCTGGCCCGCAGCAGTTTGTGCCCTTTTGTGTTAACCGGCATCTGCAGTTCCTTGATTCTACATTAAGGAAAGGTTTCCTACCCAGACGGACATTTTTTTGGTAAATCTGAGAGTATCACGGTCTCCATTACTGATATGAGGTTTCACATCCTTGATTTAATTAAATTAATTGATATCAATGGAGATCAAGATTTGAACAAGATTGTGCACAGCACCACATGATGCCACCACTATGACCCTCTATGAGTTATAGGTGATGATCTTACTTTGTATGATGAGAACATGTGATGTCTTAATAGCAACATTACATCTGAATATCCTGGGTTCATCTGATGGTCAAGCATGATATGAGAGCCAGAAATGGTGTCTAAGCCTAAACAAAACTTCAATAATCCAGCATTTGATTGGGCGATCCTGTTCGGAAGTCTAGCATCCTGCTCACTCATGAGTCCTGAATGTGAGCTGGGATCCAGAGTCCCAGCAGGATGTGTGGCCAGAGTCGAGGGTGTGAACCGCAGCCAGGACCAGAGGCCGGAGGGTGGGCTGGGTATGTGGGCGGCCAGATTAGGCGTTGGTGTCCGGAATACCAAATATCCTATAGCGAGCAAGATGGTCCACTCGACGAAAAAGACGCAGTACAGTCATGGGCAGATTCATGAGTAATTTAAGGCCGCATTTCCGTAACCGGCTTCTTTCTCCGCACCAAAGATCCCATAGGATAATAGTGCGGAGACGGAAGCCGGTTACGGAAACATCCTCGCTATAGCTCCGCTATAGGATCTTTGCAGAATTCTGCTTGGTCGGGAATATGAGCGGCTGGAGCTAGGTCTCTACTGCTTGTGTGTTTCTTACTTCCACTAAACTCAGGGTTTACTGACTTCGGACTTTGACAAAATCAAGAGAGGAATAGATTGGGTTGACGCACAGAGTCTCTTTCCCACAGTAGGGGAATCAAGAACTAGGCACCACAGGTTTAAGGCGAGAGGGGGAAGATTTAATAGGAACCTGAGGGGTAACTTTCACACAGAGGATGGTGGGTGTAAAGGAACGAGCTGCCGGAGGAGAGAGTTGAGGTAGGTAGTATTGCAACGTTTAAGAAACATTTGGACATGTACATGGGTAGGAATGGTTTAGGGGGATATGGACCAAACGCAGACAGGTCGGACTAGTGTAGATGGGACATGCTGGTTGGTGTGGTCATGTTGAGCTGAAGGGCCTGTTTCCACACTGTATCACTCTATCACTCTACTGGACAATGTTTTGTACTCGTGTAACAAGTTAAAAAAGCATGAAATTAAAAGCATGAGTGTGTTTGGGTATTAATGCGAGTAGCATCTAATATCCCGAACATCTGCTGGTCTGGCACCTTTAAAGTGATGGATTATCAGAGTGATATTGTATTAGGAGCTTGTGATCCCAAGAAACTAATCACTTTCCATTGTATTTACAGGTTTTAAGAAGCACACCAATTCGATGAACCATGGCGGCAAAGAGCTTACGAATTGCAGCCCTTTTGGTGTTGCTTTCCATTTCCAAAGTGTATCTGGAGAAACCGCATGCCCTGCCTTTCCAATTCACCCATCATATTTACAACGCTACCATCTATGAAAATTCCTCCCCAAAGACCTATGTGGAAGGCAGCAGCAAAATGGGCATTCGGGTTACGGAGGCTGTGAGGGATATTAGATATAAAATAGTTTCTGGTGACATTGCAAACATTTTCAAAGCTGAGGAATACTCGGTGGGTGATTTCTGCTTCTTACGCATAAGGACCAGAAGCTCAAATATGGCCGTACTAAACAGAGAAGTGAAGGACCATTATGTTCTGACAGTGCAAGCAACTGAAAAAACATTCAACCACGAAGCCTGGACCAAGATGATGATCCAAATCCTTGACAGAAATGACCTGCGTCCTCTTTTCTCCCCGCTGTCGTATGTTGTCTCCATACCAGAGGATGCTCCTTTGAGATCAAGTGTTGCCAGAGTCACAGCAACAGATGCTGATGTTGGAAGCAATGCAGAGTTTTATTACGCCTTCAAAGATAGGACTGATGTGTTTGCTGTTAATCCCACCAGTGGAGTTGTCACACTGGCAAGTCGCCTAAATTACACAACCCTGAACCAATATAACCTAGAGATTTTGGCAATCGACCGCATGATGAAGCTGCATGGAAGAAGTGGGATTGGTAGCGTGGCAAAGTTGACCGTCGGTGTAGAGCAGGCTGGTACGAGGGTACCTGGTATCCTCTCAATGCGGTTAATTTCTCCTGGATCTGACCACCATGCCACATATGCTATCATCACGGCAGAAGAAGGAGTCGAACAAGTGGATATTGTGGATGGGGACTCAGCACATCATTTCCGTGTGGTACCCATCTACCATGGCAGTAGGGAGTTTAAACTAATTTATAACAATGAGGCCAACTGGGCGAGCAATTCCTATGGCTACAATTTGTCTCTGCAAGCAAGATGCAAACGTAACCCAACTAGCTATTCACCTGTAAAGATCATTCACGTACCATTAAAACAGCCAGCAGAATTAAAGTTTGAGAAAGACCTCTATGAAGTTAAATTGTGTGAGTTTGCACCTTCAAATAGTCCTGTTGTCATGGTTAAAGCTCATCCTAAACTTCCAAATCAAGCATATAATTTGGAACACAGCCACAGCAGTACAAAGTTTAGGATAAATCCTCGCACTGGCCTCATTACCACTGCAGGCCCAATGAATTTTTTGGAACAGTCCCATTTTGAATTGAAAGTGAAGACCAGTGTTGGCCAAATCTCAACAAGAGTTGTTATTGATCTCATGGACAGCAATAATAATGTTCCGGAGTTTATAGCATCTTCTTACCAGGGGAGTATTGATGAAAATGTTCCAATTGGAACAAGTATCTTAACAGTCAATGCCACTGACAAAGATCAGGGGGAAAATGGCTACGTGACATACAGCATTGCCAATGTGGCTCCTATTCCATTCAACATTCATCCTTTTACAGGGACCATCGTGACATCTGAGGAGCTGGATTATGAACTCATGCAGCGGGTTTACCACCTACGAGTTTGGGCCTCTGATTGGGGTTCACCATATGACTACGAAATGGAAGTCCCTGTCACAATTTACTTGAAGAACCTGAATGACAACAAGCCACTATTTGAGAAGAACAATTGCCAGGGCAACGTTTCAATAAATCTTCCTGTTGGGTACCTCGTCACTACTGTCTCAGCGGTCGATGCAGATGAACTCCAAGGGATTAAATACCACCTGTTGTCTGGTAATGAACTGGACTTCTTTGATCTCAATCCACTTTCTGGAGCACTAATGTTGAAGCATCCGTTCTCATACAGTCCAGCCAGTGTGCTGCATTTTAATCTTAAAATCACAGCCACAGATGGGGAGAACTATGCCTCTGCTATGGATGTCAACCTCACAATTACGGATGACTCGAAACTGGTCAGCATGCATTGTGAAGACACTGGAGCAATTAAACAGCTGGCCGAGACCCTCCTACTTTCTGTAAAACCGCATCAACCACACGAGGATGATTCCTTCTCCTATGTCCACATTGTCAATGCACACACCCCACAGTTTGACATCAACTTTCCAAACTCCATTGATGTCAGAGAGGACATCCCAGTCTCTTCGATCATCTTGAAAATTCACGCGACCGACCCTGACACTGGATTCAACAGTAAGCTGCTCTATGTGATCTCGGATGGGAACGATGACAGTTGCTTCATTGCAGAGATGGAGACTGGGGATCTGAAGGTTGTCTTACCCTTGGATTATGAAACAACAACTCTTTATACTTTAAACATTTCGATATATGATCTGGGAAGGCCTCAGAAATTTTCTTGGAGACTATTGACAGTGCATGTGCTGGATGCAAATGACAACAAACCAATATTTTTACAGGATAGTTATTCAGCAATAGTTCCTGAAAACATTGAGGTTGGACGGATTGTAGCCCAACTGAAGGCAAAAGATAGTGATCTGGGAGACAATGGAGAAATAAAATACTCACTCTTGACTGATACCAAGACATTTTCCATTGACCAAACCTCAGGTGCTGTGTATGTCAATGGTGAATTAGATCGGGAGCATCATCCAGTGTATGTTTTGAAGATTGAAGCCAGAGATCAGTCTCATTTGGAACCCCAACTATTCTCAACCACCGAGCTAACAGTGGTCTTAAAAGATGTCAATGATAATCCTCCGGAGTTTGTCCCATCTTTCTACAGGGTGAGAGTTCCTGAAGATATACCAGTGGGGACTGTTATAGTGTGGCTGGAGGCTTTTGATCCGGACCTAGGAGAGGGAGGTGATGTGCACTACAGCCTGATAACGACAGAGAACACTTTCCATGTTGACAAACGTGTGGGAGCGATCCGCATCACTAAGCAACTAGACTTTGAAACTAATCGTTTCTATAATCTCACGGCTCATGCTGCCGATGACGGAAAACCATATTCTCTGAGCTGCACTTGCTACGTGGAAATTGAGGTGACTGACGTGAATGAAAACCTTCATCGGCCTCACTTCTCTTCCATTGCGTTCAAAGGTGCAGTCAGTGAAGGAGTGCGTGTGGGGACCACAGTGATGAGGCTCACAGCGCAAGATGAAGACAAAGGGAAGGACGGCGAGATTCGATATTTGATCACGGGCGGAACAGGCCTTGGTATTTTCACGATAAACGAAGAAACAGGTAGGAATGTAAGCAGGAATGCTCAACAAGAACAGACAACCCCTTCATTTTCTCAAATAATAATTTCAATTACATGTGGTGAATGTCAAAATGACCTCGTTTTATAGTAAGCTGTGAAAAGGTAATTTGAATAATGGGAATTATTGAATGTTTGAGATATTGAATTATCAGATGAAATAAGGTTATAAATGATTCTTTACACTCAGCAATACTTAAGGTGGGACAAACCACTACTAGTTATGCAAGAGTTTTCTGTGGTTCCCATAAAATATCTTGGCACTTTACAAATTGAATTGAAGGATTGGTAGCTGTTATCTGGAATTAACATTTGTTATTCAAGTTTCTTCAACCAATTGCTATGGAGGCTCAACTAACATTAGAAACTAAATTAAAGAGAACTTGATGTTTATCTTTAGTGAACCAGACAAAAATAAAACAGTTGCCTGGCATCTCGAACAATGTTCCTGATCTAAAGCTATTTCAGAGTAGGAATGTTAATCTTAATTAATCTTTGTGGGAATGGGAGCCATCGGAATGGAAATTTGATATCTTGTGAAGTAAATAATTGGCAGAGATACTTTTATAAAATGAAGACACAAGAGATTAAAGTTGCTGGAGATAGACACAAAATGCTGGAATATCTCAGCAGGACAGGTAGCATCTTTGGATAGAAGGAATGAGTGATACTTCCAGAGATGCTGCCTGTCCCACTGAGTTACTCCAGTATTTTGTATCTATCTTCGTTGAAAGCTAGCATCTGCAGTTCCTTCCATTAAAGATGCTGGAATCTTGAGTTTAAAACAAACAGCTGGGGGGAACTGCAGTAGTTTGATTTTTGCTTAAGTTGATCAATGGTTTCACTTTACCGAGCATGCTTTAAGGAGGAACACGCCACGACCTCATAAGGCAAGACATCTTTGTGGTGTCTAATTTCTGTGTGTTAAAACCTATGAAAATATGTCGGATGGAATTGTGGTTTGAAAGAACTGACGGTAGGGAGGTGCCCAAAGATATCAAAAACATTGCCATCAAGATTTGCTGCATAGTTTGATGATCGTCAATCCAATGCATATGGAAAAAGGAAATCTCAGGCATATCTGAAGTATTTTGGTTTAAAAGTAGATTTTACTCATATTCAGCATGTAAAACTGGTTGTGTTTAGTGTCAATGCCCAATCAGGGGGATACCATAAAATCATAATATTGCATAAATGTACCTTTAAAAATGTTGGAGTGCTTTTCCTTGAGGTTGTTTTTCCACCCATCTGCCTATCAACCCCCTTGTATCACCTATCACTCACCAGGTTTTTCCCCACCCCCACCTTTCTTCCAACTTTCTCCCCCTCTACTGCAATCAATCTGAAGAGGGTCCCAACTTGAAATGGTGCCTATCCATGTCATCAAGAGATGCTGCCTGACCCAATGAGTTACTCCAGCACTTTGTGTGTCCAATTGTGCACCCTTTTTGGATCTCGTATGTTCTAACATTCTGGAGCAACTTACCATATGGGAATGGCTATACAAGTGAATTTGCATCCTGCTCAGAATTATTCATCTGACCAATCAGATGGAAAGTAAAGCCAATAATGTACCTGATCTGATGGATTTTGCACCCAACACATTGGATCAAAATTATTCACTCATTGTGGGCGGCACTGCCACGCAACGGGTAGTACTGCTGCCTCACAGCGCTAGAGAGCCAGGTTCAATCTTGACCTCGGGTGCTGTCTGTGCGGAGTTTGCACGTTCTCCCTGTGACCGCATGGGTTACCCCCAGGTACTCCGGTTTCCTCCCACATCCCAAAGGTCAATTGGCCTCTGTAAATTGCCCCTTGTGTGTAGGGAGTGGATGTGAAAATGGGATAACATGGAACAAGTATGAATGGGTGATTAATGGTTGTCATGGACCCGATGGGCCGAAGCGATATGTTTCCATGCTATATTGGTAAACTACTTAATGCCAGAATCTGTTCATTGGGACAAAGAAACCAAAATAAAATAAGGTGGAGAGCCACATGATCGAAGGGAAGCCAGTCTGTAAGGATAATCTGCTTTGTCTGATTGCAGGAGTAATAAAGACTGCAGAGTCCCTTGACCGTGAACGATATCCCCACCACTGGCTGACAGTTCTTGCCACGGATTTAGGGGTTATTCCACTGGTAACTTCAACTGAGGTCTTCATCAAGATTATGGACGTCAATGATAATCCTCCTCAGACCACGGAACCTGTTTACTACACCTCAATCATCGAAAACTCCCCCATAGATATGTCTGTCCTTCGAATTGAAGCCGATGACCCTGATTCTAGCTCACAGGGCCAGCTGACCTTCAGGATCAGCAGTGAAAACCCAAGAGGATTCTTTGCAATTGATCCAAAGACAGGTATGTTAATATTGTCTGGGACCTTCTGTATATGTTTGTCCTCAAGTTTGTTTGTGTGATTGGCTATTTACTGTTCTGTGCAGAATTACTTGAAGTGATTTATCAATTTAGCCTCAGGAGGTGGGGAGATCAGATTTGTTACAATTGTCACAAACTAGAGCCTTGTAGACAAAATATGAATGTATGAGAACATTATTATTGGACTTTTTTCCGACGTATTATAATTCATAATTTGTGTTAGGTGGAATCTGAATTTGCTTTCAGCATTAAGCATCTGTTTAGATTAGGCTTGTGCACTAATATATTTATAGGTGTATTCTGAATGGATAGGTTTGTGTTTTGGACAGCATTGCTTCCTATTTACAATAGTTCCCATCATTTTGTTGCAAATTACTTTTATCCATTGGTGGTATTATTTAATTTAATATGTCTCTAGGTTAGTGCTGCTTTAGGCGGAATTTATTCTGGTTTTTGACATGTTTATGTTGAATTGTAGACACATTTTCCTCAGGCCAGATAATATTATTCCTCAATCAAATGCAAAACCAATACTAATGCATGTGCACAATTCATTTTAACAGCACCAGAAGATGACTAATTCTATTTGAAATGTAAATTATTTTGGTAAAATTGAGAAATTATTTGTCTCTAGAGCTGTAGATATGGGAAATCTGAAATAAAACAGAATGCTGATGAGGTTCACCAGTATCCGTAGAGAGATCTGTAAAAAGTTTTTACATTCAGTTAAGTGGTCTTTTATGAAGAACTGGTAATAGTTACAGATCGAATACATTTTTGCACGACAGGGAAGGGTGAGGAGCAGAACGCAATGAAGAGAATGTGATAGAAGAGACTGAGAGATACTGAATGAGACTGGGGTTGGTGCTGGCTGAGATGAGTGAGGTGATTTGTCCAGATAAAGTGTACATATAGAAGACAAAACAGGAAGAGATTTAAAGAAAACCAGTGTTAGAACAATGAGATATAAAATAGAGAAGCACAATATTACAGATCCTGAAAACCTGAAATAAAAACCGAGCAGACTCAATAGATCTGTATAAATTCTGCCAGCTTCAATGTGATACCACTTCTGGACATATCTTTCCTCTCCTTGCCTTTCAGCATTCCATAGGGAACTTTCCTCCATGATATTCTAGCTTACTCAGTTTTTTTTCTGACTTCCCCAACATTGGTGGCACGTTGGCACAGCGGTTGAGTTGCTGCCTTACAGCGCTTGAGACCCGGGTTTGATCCTGACTACGGGTTTTGGTCTGTGAGAAGTTTGTACATTCTCTCCCTGGCAGCACGGGTTTTCCCTGAGTGCTCCGGTTTCTTCCACACTCCAAAGACGTACAGGTTTGTAGGTTAATTTGGCTTTGATGAAAATTGTAAAATTGTCGCTAGTGTACGGGTATCGCTGGTAGGCGCAGACTGGGTGGTCCAAAGGGCCTGGTTCCACACTGTATCTCTAAATTAAACTAAACTACCCATCTGAATCCCACTACCCTTCTCACAGATCAGCAATTGAAGGAGTTTCACCTTCTGCCAGTCTAGCTCTTTGTTTTCTTTCCTGTAGAAACCCAAACATTTCTTCCAGATGAAACAATGATTCAATGCACTTCTTCCAATGCACTCCATCATGTGCACCTCATAGTGTGGTCTCCTCTGCACAGGGAAACCAAACAGAATTGGGTGACCATTTTGCAGAGCACATTATTTCGTCCAAAATGGTGACTTGAGCATCTAGTTGCCGTCCACTTTAATACTTCATCCAACACTCACTCTGGCCTCTTATCATATCCCAATAAATCCTAGTAAAAACTTGACACCAGCATCTCATCTTCCAACCAGGCACATTGCAAGCATCAGGACTTAACACGAGTTTCAATAATTCTGGGTGATTAGGTACCTCCAGTTTCCATTAGAGTTGGCCACTTCCAATGAAAGATTTCCAATGAAGCCTGCCTCAATAACACCATTCCTTTCTCAAAACAAGACACAAAGTTCTGGAGAAACTCAGCAGGTCAGGCAGCATACCCAGAGAGCATAGATGGGTGACATTTCGGGTCGGGACTCTTCCTTGGACTAATGAAAGAGTCAGACTGACCCTTCATTAGACTGATGAAAAAGTGTCTGAAGAAGGGTCCTGACACAAATTGTCAGGTATCCATGTTTTCTAGGAATGCTGCCTGATTGGCTGAATTACTTAAGCACTTACTTCATTTTTTTCGAAACCAGCATCTGCGGGTCCTTGTTTCTACCTCATGTTCCTGTTTCCACAGATACTTCCTAACCTTATGAGTATTTACAGCACTCCCAGTTTTTATTTCAGATTTCCAGCATCTGCAATGTTTTTGCTTCACACGATAGTACAAGAGTTCCAGAATTTGTATTTTTCTTTCCTTCTTTTCTCTCTCTTCATGTTTTATTTCTTTATTCCTTTTGTATTGCCTAACTAGATTATCGGCAATAAATAAGGCTTTGTCATCCAGTCTCAGCCAGTATCACCACCAATTGTGTTATGCAACTACTTTAGCCTGTCATGCCCCTCCCTATTTCTGAACATTGAAATCTAGTTGATTTCCAAATACTCTGTTCCATTGAAAGATGAGCAATCCGAGACATTAACACTATTTCTTGTTCATGAAATGTTGTCTGACCTGCTCAGCATTTCCGCCATTTTCTATTTTAATGATAGCTTTTAAGCTTATAATTACACTTATTATTGAACATGTAACATTTCATTAAAATAATGAATTGCATAAAGCATCTGTCATTTGGTGATTAGATTTGGCATACTGAAATAATGAACATTTTTTTAAAGATTAGAATTGTAAATGCATTGTGAACTGCTGTATATTTAATGGTTCAATGGTGCAATGATGATTTGTTTGTCACATATGCAACTGCACTGTGAAATTATTGTTGCATATATTATACATGTAGGCCCTGCCATGTTTTAGCGCCATGGCCAAAGTCTGGTCGGTCTTTACTGGAACAGTTCCTGCGAACTGACATCACTCTCCTCATCCAGCCATCTTTGTATCCCGGGGGCGCCTCCTGCAGCCGACCTTGAAGGCTCTGGAAGGATAACCCTGGTTCACCCTCCTACCGGCTCTTGCTCCTCGCATCTGGCGTCTCCAATACCTTCCTGGTTCGACCGTCCGGTGAGCCTTCGGGTGGGTTCCTGGTCCCGCCAACCGATGAACTTTTGGTCATGTCTGCATTCTGACAAGCCTTTGGGGGCCTCCGTCTACTGATGAGCCTTTAAATAGGCCCCACCGACCGCTGGGTCATCGGTCAGGGTCCCATCGACCGCCAAGCCTTCAGGCTTTCCGGGCAAGCACCGTGGCCACGGCACCTCCGGAAGGCTTCCGCCTGGCACTTAATTGTTGATTTGGTGTAAGGTTCCAGTAATTGTTCTTTCTTTCTGAGAGAAAGACATGTCAGGCAAGTCTTGTCATATCGCTGGGATCGCTGGACAGTTGCTTGAAGTAACAAGTGTGTGCAGGAGAGGTCCATCCAGCTCCCTGAGTCTGATCTGATCCATGGTCTCCCTTCCCCTTTCCTATTTTAAACCATTAATTGACTATTCAGAAGCTTGAACCTTCAGCTAAAGATATGATGCACATATCCATATCCTTGCCAACATTTTCCATTCTCAGCTTCATGCTTAATTATAATGCAATTTGTATGTAAAATTGCCATATTGCAAATATATACTTGCATGAGTAAATGTGCAAGTAGTTCCATGATCATTAGAATTTGTGCAAGTGATTATATGTGGCTTTTTCAATTATTCCTGGCTCTTTCATCTTGTTTCAATTGAAGTCTTTGAATCCCTTCCTGAAGACATGGGAGATTGCGATGGGCGAACTTTCAAAAGTCATGTTAAGGAGAGGAACAAGCCAGCTATTTGCTCCTGGTTTTCTAACTGCTGTTCGCTCCCTGCGACTATGGACCAGCAGCATTGAAAAAGAGTATTACTCTTCATATTTAGTTTGATCTGCACTCTGTTGCCACGTTATTAGTAGTTGAGCTATAGTCTCAGCCTGGGGAAGCCTGGTTGAGATAGATGTGTGTAGCAGGAATGAAAGTCAAAAGAGTTTTGGCATACCTCATGTTGCCAGGACCTGAGGGCCTGAGCTGCAGGGAGAGGATGAGGAGGCTAGGACTTTATTCCTTGTAGCGCAAGAGGATGAGGAGTGATCTTAGAGGTGTGTGAGATCATATGGGGAATAGAATCAAGAACCAAAAGTCATAGGTTTAAGGTGAGGGGGGAAAGATTTATTAGGAATCTGAGGAGCAACTTTTTCAGAGGGTGATGGGTATATTCAATGTTTCCTGAGGAAGCAAATACAATAACATTTAAAAGACATTTGACCAGGTACCTTGAAAGGAAATGTTTAGAGGGATATGGGCCACACATGGACACTTTAGACTAGTGCAGATGGGGCAGCTTGGTCGGCATGGGCAAGTTGGGCCAAACTGTTTCCGTGCTGTATGACCTTATGACTCTATGACCTCTTGACATCTGGAGAGGAGGGAGGGTGTCATCAGCTCCCCTTGAGGAATTACATTCCATGCAATGTAACTCATCAGAATGAAGGACGACCATTACACCATCGAACATGCCCCAAAGGTCACAGCTGCCTTGGGCTGTGGACCCCCAGTAGGACCAAAAACAAAGCCTGTCAAAGGGCGGATGAGCTTCCAGCGAGCCAACGGCCATCCACACTTCCGTAGAAGTTGCTATAACTGTCGTACATAGCATTGTAAGGCACCATGCGCATTGATGTTTTCAACAATGATGATGATGATGATGGTCATTTAGACCGGTTTCACCACAGGGAGCACTTGACCAATTGTTTGGAACACCTCTATCTTTAGCATTTGAATATTGGATTGGTGGAAAGCGGTTAATGTTGACCTTTTGCAATATCATAGAAACATTGACAATAGGTGCAGGAGTAGGCCATTCAGCCCTTCGAACTAGCACCGCCATTCAAAATGATCATGGCTGACCATCCAAAATCAGTACCCCGTTCCGACTTTTATCCCCATATGCCTTGATTCCTTTAGCCCTAAGAGCTAAATCTATCTCACTCCTGAAAACACCCAGTGAATTGGCCTCCACTGCCTTCTGTGGCAGATAATTCCACAGACTCACAACTCTCTGGGTGAAAAAGTTTTTCCTCATATGGAACTAACATCTAATTATCAGTCAGCTTCAATTCTCCTAAGTTTATTTGTACATGCCCGAGCAGAAAATAAGAAAAATGCAGCAAAATCCTCAGTGAATGCATGATACAAAATAAAGAAACGTATAGATGTAAAGTAAACATGTCTACCTCATGCAGAACATCAATCAACAGGCAGTTAAATGATAAGCAATTCAGCCAAACCTTTATGGCAGACTGCACTAAAAATTGCTCTTCCCAGATCTAATTGCGAAGAAACGATAGGTAGTTTAGTGAAGACACACACGGTCTGTGCCACTTGTGCCTGAGTTGAGGAAGGATTGAAGTTCCTCTGGTGACAAAGCTTGCAAAGGTGACACCTGAAAGGTGTTCCGAAGGAGGAACAGTTTATAATGGGCATCCAGGTTTGGCATTCTTTTAAGTAATGCATGAACGTGTGAAGTACTTTGTGTTCTGGTTGATGAGCAGCAGGATTTTGATAGCAATGATAAAAGGCGCACAAAAAAGGCTTGTTCTCAAAGGGTGTCTCAACTATTCCCCATTGGCCTCATTCAGTGGACACTGTACATGAGTGGGACTCGTCATCTGTCTAGCTGCTGTTCTCAAGTACGTAAATTGCTGGAAAAATCTAAAATAAAAAATAATGAGTGACTGTAGGACTTTGCGGTGCAGAGTGATCTAGGTGTCCGAGTGCACTATTTACACAAGGCTGGTGTGCTGGAACAACAGAGAATTTAGTTTAGAGATGCAGAGCGGAAACAGGCCCTTCGGACCATCTAGTCTGCACCGACCAGCGATCCCCGCACATTAACATTACCCAACACACACTAGGGACAATTTACATTTATACCAAGCCAATCAACCTACAAACCAGCATGCTTTGGAGACGTACAGGTGAATTATCGTATAGACGTACAGAATTAATTATCATTGGGTAGCTTACAACTCAACGGTATGAACAATGAATTCTCCAATTTCAAGTATACTCCCCTATTCATTCTGTCTTTCCTGGAATCTGGTGCACACCTGTTTATCCAACTATCTCCCACTTCCTCAGTTACCATGCTCCTTTCCCCTCCTCAAAACACTCAACGTCCATACCCGAGTACTTTATTTTCCTCCCTCTGGCTTTACATTTCACTCCTCCTTTTCGTCCAGGTCTTTTCCTCTCTTTTTATCCTCTGGCCTTTGTCATTTATCTGCCAATCAAATCCCCCTCACCTGTATCCACCTATCACTTGCCAAGCTTTGTTCTACCAACTCCCCAACTCCCCAACATTTATCCATCTTACTGAAGAAGAGTCCTGACCTGTCCGTTCCCTCCACGGATGGTGCTTGCCCCGTTGAGTTCCTCGAACACTTTGTGTTTTGCTCAGGATTCCAGCATTTGCAGGTCCTAGAATCTCCAAAATGTTATCATTTATTGCGAAAGGCATCAAACACAAAATGAGCAATGTTATATCTCTGTTTGGTTTAGTTTAGTGATACAGCACGGAAACAGGCCCACCGAGTCCACACCGACCAGTGATCCCCGCACATTAACATTATCCTACAAACACTAGGGACAATTTTACATGTACACCAAGCCAATTAACCTACATACCTGCGTCTTTGGAGTGTGGGAGGAAACTGAGGATCTCGGAGAAAACCCATCACGGGTACAAACTTGGGAGACAGCACCCGGACCCGTGTCAGAATCGAACCCGGGTCTCCGGCGCCGCAAGCGCTGTAAGGCAGCAGCTCTACCGCTGCACCACCGTAGCCGCCCGCTCTGTTAGAAAAGCATTGGAGAACCCACATCTGGAGTTCTGTGTACACCATTGTCTTCTCACTACATTTAGAAATGTTTACAGCTAATACTTAGAAAAAGCAGGTTCCTTTAAGGTAAAAGATTGGACAGGTTAGGCTTGTAATTGATGTAGCTTAAGGGAGTAAGAAGAGACTTGTTTGAAACATGTAGTATCCTGGGTGTCTTGATAGGACTGATGTAGAGATGATGTTTCATCTTGAGGGAGAATTTAGAACTTGGGGTTATTGTTTAAAAAAGATGTCATCCGTTTAAGACAGAGACAAAGAGAATTTTTTTTTCTCAGAGGTTTCTGAGTTGAGCCTTCAAAAGGCAGTGGAAGTAGTGTCAATGAATATTTTAAGGCACAAGTAGGTAGATAATTGATAAAAAAAGTTATTACAAAAAGCTGGAGTAACTCAGCAGGTCAGACAGCATCTTTGGAGAAAAGGAATAGGTGACATTTCGGGTCGAGGCGCCTTCTATAGACTGTTCTGTCTTTGGATTCAATAATGCTGTTGAGTATTGTTCACAATGCACATTTCCAAATTAAAATATTTATTAATTAAAACAATCTCACTTTAAATTAGTTAGCGGTCCCAATTTTCAGTATTTTCTTTTTTTTTTAAACAGGTTAAATGCCCAACATTAAGATATACTTCCAAATTATATATATGCCAGGCAGCTCTCAAGTTAGAAGTGATTTGAGAGAACATGACTTACCAATGGTCTTTAAAGAAATTGCACGTCAGTTTGATATCGCAGATAGTTAATCATTTCTGCACATATCATTGCCCAGAGGCAGTAAGTAAAGGCAGACTGATCTTTGAAAATAGGAAACCAGCAATTTGAGTTTCATTTTCCTGTTCAGACATGACTGGCAGAGGCTTCATGTAGCAGTGAAGCAAAGACATCTGTACACTTTATTACTCTTTTTCACTGGGTACTCCTCTGTTTATTATGTGCAACTTGTTTTCAATTTGGATTGCTCAAATTGCAAGATATTTGCCCAGAAGTCAAATATCTTACTAAGAGTGCTGTGGTTGTTTTGTAAGTTCAGAGTGCATGTTGGTTTTCTGCCAGCATTCTATTAAGATGGAGTATATTGGGATATGCTTACAAAGGCATTGATAAGCTCAGCAACATCTGACTGAAGAGGGGTTTCGACCTGGAATGTTGAGTGTGAAGAAGGGTGTCGCCCCGAATCGTCACATATCCATGATCTCCAGAAACGCTGCCTGACTGTCTGATTAACTCCAGCACTTTGTGTCCTTTTGTGAAGCAAATTTCCAGTCGGAAGAAGAATGCAAGACTGCCATGATGTTTCAATGGCATTTAAATAAATTCCATATCAATTTGATATAGCAGATCACTACTCTTTTTTTAAACTTTGTATTGCGCTGTTTTCTTTGCCCAGAGGTAGCAATAGAGAATATCGTTCACCTTTTGCCCATTGACTAAAATTGTCACTCATATTTTCCAGAATGATTTGAAAATAGTTTTTTTTCACCAAAGATCCCAATACCAGTCATTAGCATTTTAGGCCTAGGATTGTTTGTCCAGAAATATACACATTTGTGGCAAGGCTGGGAATAATTTTGGGCCTTTCTCTAGATTTCATTCCTGTAGAAATTGTAGGAAGATGGGCGCAACAGTATTTGTGCATGGTTTAGTGTAAATTGTGTTAAAGTTTAAATTCTAGGTGCATGCATTTCTTCCCAAAAATACACAAAAGCCGAGGTCAAAACCGCCTCAGAAAGTTAGTGACGTAAAATTGGGGTAGAGTTGAATCTTTATGTCAGACAGACACAGAAACTCGATTTTCCCACAAGAAAAATCAGTAGCGATGATGAGAAAGGCAAAGTGATTGTAGATATTCTTCATTGGTCAATGCTAGGATAATCTCAGACATATGCAGGTTGGTAGGTTAATTGTTCCCTGTGAATTGGTGCTAATGTGTAGGGAAATGGTAGAATCTGTGGCCCATTCTTGGGAATGCGGGATAATAAAATGGATTAGTGCAAAAACAAATACTTGATGGTTGGTGTGGTCTCAGTGGACCAAAGGGCCGAAGTCAGTACCGTGTCCCTCTATGACATGCAGCTACACAGCAAAGAAAACATTACCCATATATGGCCGGATTATCTGAAAATTATTGCGCAATTTCCTTGGCAACTTTAGTCACAATGACTAATATTTCTAATAGATTATTCAATCATCTTTTTGCATATTTGATGAATGAACATTATGAATGCCAGAGGGTGGAAATGTTTAACTCAACCAGATGTACTTAATGTTTAGTTTAGTTTATTGTTGTCACGTGTACGTTGATTCCACTGTGGTGGATGTTTATGTTAAACTTTATTTTATGTGCCGTGTGCATTTTTGCTTTTTACGTAGTATGGTAACAAAATTTCACTGTACCTTAATGAGTACATGTGACAATTAAATTGAATCTTGAATCTTGAATCTACCAGGTGTAGTGAAAACCTTTATGTAAAAGGTTTTGTCCCTTTTGCTTTTAGGGCTCATCACCACCACAGCACGCAAGCTGGACCGTGAAAAGAGGGACGAGCACAACCTGGAGGTGAGTAGGTGAAGGTTGCTAGTTCCCTGTCAATGTGGCGAGGAAACACAACAGTGGAGCACAAGACAACAGCAACTCAAATGGTCAGGCTGACAAAACTCACTCAATCTCTTCACACAGAATGGTGCATTCATATACTTTTGATTTTGGAGTTACTTTTATAATGAAGAATAAATAGCCAAAACTGCTATTAATAATAGTGTACGTCCTTGCATTCTTCCTGCTTGGGTATTCCATGTAAGCTTGCTGCTTTCCCCACTTTCCCCTTCCTTCAGAAGTTTCCTTCCTGGGAACGATGTTTTCCAGCTGCCTGAAATGGTTCCCATAACCCAGCTCCAAATGTTTGGCCTCATCCATTTGGAAGATTGATTCTCCCTCACATCCAAAGCCTTCATAGTACATTGTACGATCAGAAATGAGGCAGGAGATGACGCAGGTTTATGGTAGCACCCCTTGGTTGGTTGGCATAACAGGAGGAAATTGGCTATTGCCTCTTCCTGTCACCTTAAAAACCCCACCTTTTAAAAAGGGAGGGAGAGAGAAAACAGGGAATTACAGACCAGTTAGTCTAACATCGGTAGTGGGGAAAATGCTAGAGTCAGTTATTAAAGATGGGATAGCAGCACATTTGGAAAGTGGTGAAATCATTGGACAAAGTCAGCATGGATTTATGAAAGGTAAATCATGTCTGATGAATTTTATAGAATTTTTCGAGGATGTAACTAGTAAAGTGGATAAGGGAGAACCAGTGGATGTGCTATATCTGGACTTTCAGAAGGCTTTCGACAAGGTTCCACATAAGAGATTAGTATACAAACTTAAAGCATACGGTATTGGGGGTTCAGTATTGATGTGGATAGAGAACTGGCTGGCAGACGGGAAGCAAAGAGTAGGAGTAAACTGGTCCTTTTCAGAATGGCAGGCAGTGACTAGTGGGGTACCGCAAGGCTCAGTGCTGGGACCCCAGCTATTTACAATATATTTTTATGATCTGGATGAGGGAATTGAATGCAACATCTCCAAGTTTGCGGATGACATGAAGCTGGGCGGCAGTGATAGCTGTGAGGAGGATGTTAGGAGGCTGCAAGGTGACTTGGATAGGTTGGGTGAGTGGGCAAATGCATGGCAGATGCAGTATAATGTGGATAAATGTGAGGTTATCCACTTTGGTGGCAAAACCAGGAAAGTAGACTATTATCTGTGGTAAATCTGTGGAATTCTCTGCCACAGAAGGTAGTTGAGGCCAGTTCATTGGCTATATTTAAGAGGGAGTTAGATGTGGCCCTTGTGGCTAAAGGGATCAGGGGGTATGGAGAGAAGGCATGTACAGGATGATCAGCCATGATCATATTGAATGGCGGTACAGGCTCGAAGGGGCCGAATGGCCTACCCCTGCACCTATTTCTATGTTTCTATGTTTCTATGTTAACTCCTCAGTCATAAACAGAGGCTGTACATGGCAGAACTGGTGAATGCCCTTGAGATAATTTGTCCTCGATCGTTGCTAACCCATAGTAGGTGAATCAGAGGACATGAGTTTAAGATAAAGGAGAAAAGATTGAATAGGAATCTGAGGGGTGACTTTTTCACACAAAGGGTGGTGGGTGTACGGAACAGTCTGCCAAAGGAGGTAGTTGAGGCTGGAACTATCCCAACATTTAAGAAGCACTAAGACAGGCTTATAGATAGGACAAGTTTGGAGGGATATGGACCAAATTCAGGCAGGTGGGACTAGAGTAGCTGGGACATGTTGTCCAGTGTGGGCAAGTTGGGCCTACGTTTCCATGCTGTATCACTGTCGGATTCTAAGCCTGTATCTGTCGCATAGAATGAAGAAGAGCTATAGAACAAAGGTGATTGGTAAAAGAACCGAAAGTCATCTGGGAATTTTTTGAATCCAGCAAGTTGTTAAGGACTAGAATGTGCAGCCAGGGGAGACAATGGAGGCAGGTTCAACCATGACATTTAAAACAGAATTAGATAAATGCAGTACTTGAAAGTTTAATAAAAAAGGTATGGAGGGAGGGTGGGAATGATTGAGCTATGATTGTCATTGCATATAACTGACATACACTATGGCCTCTTTCTGTGTCGTGACCTTACTGTGATCCTGTGACATATTTGCGGGCAGAGTTTGGGCAACATGTAATGGTCAGGAGATGGGGACGAGGTAGGAGACTTCCAGAGCACTTTACCACAAGTAGTGAAAGACCCAGATGGAGTGAATGTGGAGAGGATGTTTCTACTAATGGTAGAGTCTAGGAGCAGGGGTCATAGCCTCAGAATAAAAGGACGTATTTTTAGGAAAGAGATGAGGAGGAATTTCTTTAGTCGGAGGGTGGTGAATCTGTGGAATTTATTGCCATAGATGGCTGTGGAGGCCGTCTTTGGGTATTTTTAAGGCAAAGATTGATAGATTCTTGATCATTAAGAGTGTCAAAGTTTATGGGGAGAAGACAGGAGAATGGTGCTGAGAGCGAAAGATAGATCAGTCATGATTGAATGGCGGAGCAGACTTGATGGGCCAAATGGTCTAATTCTGCTCCTATCACTTTGAACTTATGAACTTGCCTGTCAGCAAGGGTGCAGACAGAATATCAAGATCTGCCAATCTTGACGTACAGGATAAATTACGAGGCTTATGACCCAACAAACAGTTCTGGCCATGGGGAGATTAATTCTGCGCCTTGCTTTGAAAGATTGCAGCTGGATTCTTTGATCAGTGTGGTATCCCACTCTTCTTTTGATTTACAGCCTGGGGCGAGAAGTTAAGTCTCGCAGTTTGAAACTTAGAATTCATATTGTGCGGCTGCCTTTATTTTCCCGCTGGGATGGATCTGTGAATTCTCCCTTGCCATCGGATTGCAGGCATTTGCCGTGCAATTTTCCATCCTATCCTCCATAAATTTAATGTGGAAAAGTTCATGACCCATCTCAATGCAGTCTCAGACACAATTGAGATTATTTCACAGTCAATGTTATTCACAAATCGACAATTAACCCTTCTGCTTCAAATCCACACTCGTGTGGGTATCTAAATGAGAGGCGGAATGAACTTGAGATGAATGTAAAACATTATATATTTACCTGTGCATTGGCTGAACGGAGTGGTTCCTGGAACTGCATGGTGCAGGGTATTTTTGACCTTGTGGTAAAAATCAATTCTCTCTGCTTTCCCACAGGTGACTGTGAGTGACAACGGCATTCCTCCAAAACAGTCCACAGCAAAGGTGGTGGTGGAAATTATGGATGAAAATGACAATGCTCCCAGGTTCCCAGAGGTTGTGTACAATGTTAGGCTGCTAGAACGCAACGGCTCCGACAAGCCAGAAGCAATCTACAAGGTTATCGCTTCTGACCAAGATGTAGGCCCAAATGCAGATGTCACCTACAGCATTGAAAGTAGCTCCAAAGAAGAGACATTCAGCATTAATCCTAAATCTGGGATGGTTTCTTCCATGTGGGCATTCTTGCCAGGAGACTATGACATCCTGACAGTAAGTGAGAATATGCCTTTTTTTTTCCTAACTGGTAAGCCTTAATTAAAAAGAATTATGAATGTCCTATGCGTGGATGGAATCAGAGTATGGGAAATAAAATTGAATGGTCGGAATGGTGGAGTAGGTATGGTTCACCAACCAACCCAAATGAAGGGTTGGTTGGTGAAAGTTTGGCTTCTGATAAGAGTATCCAAGCAGAGAAGATGACCATTGTAAAAGAGATGCATAAATTGATGGGTGGACGGCTTGATTGTAATCATGTATAGTCTTTTTGCTGACTGGATAGCACGCAACAAAAAAGCTTTTCACTGAATTTCAGCACATGTGACAATAATAAACTTAACCAGTAAAAAGAAAAAAACCAAATATGAGTCCCATGAGGACCACAATCGATAGGACAGGTTTAGAGGGATATGGGCCAAATGCAGGCAAGCAGGACTAGTGTAGATGGGACATGTTGGCCAGTGTGGGCAAGTTGGGCCGATGGGCCTCTTTCCACATTGTATGATTCTATGACTCTATGACACAATGCAATGTTACCTGTTCCACCCAGATGGAAACAAGCCTGCAAAGAGATCTGTAGAAAGAAGAGGTCTTCAACTGAGTGTAAAGTGTTCTCTTGTGGGGCCTAGAGGAAGAATTAATCTCCTTCCACTTGCAAAAACTCCATTCCTCCTACAAAACATTTCCAAGAAGTCCTCTCCCTGTTGTTTAGCTGGAAACTTGAAGATGGCTAAAAGTTGCTGGAAGTGATGCCAACTGGTAACCATTGCACACCCTTCTCTGGCCCATTTAGTAGTTGTTGGTTGATAGAGGCATTAGATTTGAAATATCTTCTCACTGTGCCATCAAACAGAAAATCAACGTGCTAATTAAAGAGTTTCAAATCCTCCACAAGTTATTTTTAATGTGTTCTCTTTGCATCTCAGCTTCAGCGAGGAATGAGCTCTAATATCTTACCAGAATTGTTAAAGTATCATTGCTTTATGTTGGAGATCAGCCAACCTTGTCAGGCAGGAGTAGATCGTGGATATACATTTCTTGTTGCAAACTATACCTGAGGCGTCAAATTTTGACAAAAATATAAACATTGTTGAACGTAAGATGCACAACTCACACGTGCTTTCGGCAACAACTAAAGATAGCTTATCTATTTTCGCCTGCTTTTCCTTGTGTATTTTTCTTCATTGTTTAGTTAGCTCAGGCTTTAGTTTGGTTTAGTTTATTTCAGATACCAAATGCAAGAGCTTTGAAAGGCATGTTCACTAAATTATTTTCTTTCTCATCTTGATTTGCATGTTGGTCTGATGCCATTTTATTCAGTTTTAGGACGGGTAATTTCACACAAATTTGGCCTTTCAACCTCCTCCTCTTGCTTCATGGGAAGAGTAATCATGGAATCATGGGATCATGGAAAACTTTATTGTCATTCAGACCTTGCGGGTCTGAACGAAATTTCGTTGCCTGCAGTCATACATATAGTAAATAACAAAACACACAATAAACACATATTTAACATCCACCACAGTGAGTTCACCAGACACCTCCTCACTGTGATGGAAGGCAAAAATCTTGTCTTTGTCTCTTCCCTTCTTGTTCTTCCTCTTCCTCTGCGCTGAGGCGACCCGGGCCTCCGATGTTGTGACAGCACCGGATGATGTAAATAAGTCCCGCGGGTGAACCGCGCTCCGCGAGCGGGCCAGTTCAACTCCGCGGCCCGGGGCGGTCGAAGCTGCCGAAGCTGCCGCCCTCCAGTCCAGCGGACGCAGCTGTTGCCGCGGGAGCTCCGGAAAAACAGGTCACCAACCTGTGACCTGCGAGCTCCCGACGATATCGTTCCCTGGGCCCGCGGCCGAACCTCCGAAGTCGCTGCTGCCGCCACCGCCACCGGAAAGCCGCCACAGCTCCAAGTCGGGCCGCCGGAATGTCGGAACGCCGGAGCCCGCCGCAGTCCCGAAGTCGACCAGCTGGTAAGTCCTGGCTGGCTCTGCCTCCGGAGCCTCGAGGTTGGTCGCAGTTGGAGGCTGTCAGCTCCGCCATTAGGCCTCAGCGCAGACAGAGACGGAGACGGGGGATACGACAAGAAAAGTCGTGTCCCTCCCAAAAGGAAGAGACTAAAAACGTTTCTCACACCCCTCCCACACACATACACTACATAATAACTGAAATTAATGCTAAAACAAGACAAGAAAACAACAAAAAGAAAAGATAAACAGGCAGACTGCAGCGAGCCGCTGCTGCCAGGGCAACGCCGCCACTCCCACTCCACGAGGGAGCATATAGATGAGAAACGGAAGAGATTCCTGTGGCTGCAGAAGACTAGGGAGGTGGAGAAGGTGATTGTAGGAAATGCAGTCTCATAACAATGGGAAAAACATTTCTGGGCCTGATAACTTGGATTTTTTTGAAATAAAAACAATTATTTCACAGAAACAGATCATCCAACCCAACTGGTCTTTGCTTCACACGAACATACTAATTCATACAGTCTATTTTCTTTCTGTCTTCAGATACATTAATGTTTTAATCACTTCTTTAAACTCCTCTTCCCATTCCCACACTGACCGCACTGACCTTGGCCTCGCCATTGCCAGAGTGAGGCCAAACACAAACTGGTGGAACAGCACCTCATATTCCGCTTGGGTGGCTTGCAACCCAAAGGTACGAGCACTGAATTCTCCAATTTTAGGTAATCTCTCACTAACCATCTGCCTCCCCTCCTCCATGAACCCCTTGCCTCCCTCCTTTTCTCCCCCACACACACGTCCCTCTCTCTTCCTCACCCCTTCCTTTCGTTCACTGTACCCCACCTTGGCTCCTACCTATTCCTTCTGTCCACCCACCTCCTTTCCCCCCCTCTCACACTACGTTGCTCCCTCTGGCTTTACAATCTGCCTTTCTTCCATCCATCTGCCTATCAAAACCCCCTCTCGCCTCTGGCCACCTGTTACCTGATACGCTTATCCAGCTTTCTTCTCCCCTCTCTACAATCAGTCTGAAGAAGGGTCTCGACCTGAAACGTCACCTATCCAAGTTCTCCAGGGATGCTGGATGACCCGTTGAGTTACTCCTGTACTTTATGTCCTATTCTGTATTATCTGGCATCTGCGGTTCTATGTATCTATTCGTTGACAATATCATTTGTTGAGCTATTTTATCTGATCCCTCAGTGATGTTTGGAAAAAAACTTGTCAAACCTGCCTTAATTTGCTCAGGGATAAGTGTGAAGAGCCAGAAAAAGTGTTGAAGAGTAATCAGCTATGTAATTGATGTAATAACACACTGTTGTGTCTTTTTGTAGGAAAACAGGACAAGGTTTATCAATTTATGAATCTGATTGAAAGCTACATGAAAATTAAATTATTGCACAATTCAAACATTTTAATTACACTTCCTGGGGCCAAGGAATCTCTTATGTAAAAAATTAAATATGAAAGCTGAGGAACACGAAAGGAATGTTTGGATTATTGCTTCAGCATGTTTCAATCGTCTTCTTGGCTTCTGTTTAAGAAAAAGAGAACAGTAATGATTTTGCTGAGCCCTCAGGAAAATGGAAACTGAAAAGATGATTGTGAACTATGGTTTGCTTTGAGGATGGTTGATAATGTGTGTAGAAAGGAACTGCTGATGCTGGTTAATACCAAGGATAGACACAAAGTGCTGGAGTAACTCAGTGGGTCAGGCAGCATCTCCGGAGAAAGAGGATGGGTGATGTTTCGGGCTGGGAGCCTTCTTCATACTACTGTGTGGGTGGTTCAGACTTCAGTTACAGTGTGTTGTCCTGGCAATTAATAACAGAAGATGATACAAAGTGCAAAATAAGCATGCTTTTCGCATGTTTTTCTACCCCTATTCATAGACTTCTATTACTTCCTGTTGTCTGTTCTTCTTAAATAATCTCTGCTCATTGCTTTTACCACTCTGAAGTTTCACATTCTAACCTGTCACAGGCTGAAGCAGCATCCCTTTTTCTATTCAGAATTTACTAGTGAATATATTATATTTATAGCCATTACTTACGGAATCCCTCACAAGTGGAAATGTTTTCTCTCTTTCAATCCTATCAGAACCCCACAACGTTGTCTACACCCACACAGCTGCATTAGGTCACTAATTGCCTTTTATTTTTTGAGAAACAATCACCAGTCTAGTCGGTCTTTTCCATTATTTACAATCAGTCACTCCAGTGTAATCTTTCTCCAGTGCCTCCATATCTGTTTTGATAAAGACCATAATTATGCACCAGTTGCAACCATCCTAGAGTGTAGAGTTCACATGCATTTAGATACAACTGTAATATCTTCAATGAACAAAAGTTGTATGGAATTTCAATATTTCTTCTAGAAATTCAACTTAAAATTGCATTTGTTGTGGACTTTTCCCATTTAATCTTTAATGCCATGGGATGAACTCTGAAATAACCTAATTCCCAAGGTACTAAAGGATTGCCAGAAATCAGCAATATACCGAGACACAAGGAGGATTTGGTGGGACATGAGCAGACAGAAACAATGGGTCTGCCAGGGCAGTCCTGCTGGTAGATTTTGGGAAGGACATAGCAATGGGCAGGGCTGGGTTGGGGAACCATAAGGTTTGGAGGTTGAGAAGGGGAAGCTGCTGAAGTTGATGAGGTTGATAACGGTGCAGGAGACGTTGCCTTGATGTTCATCTGTGTGGTCATGGCCAAGGGGTAGGAATGAGGAGGAGTCTGAGAGCTGACACCTGCCTCAGCATGGTAGAGGTCAGCCCACCATACCTCAACACCTGCCTGAATACTCCAATGATGGACACAAACCAGAAACGTCATCTATTCTTTCTCTCCAGAGATGCCACCTATCCCGCTGAGTTACTCCAGTATTTTGTGTCTATCAATAGTTCGATACCTCATCTGTCTATTTTAATTAGGTTTCAGTTTAGTTTATTGTCACGTGTACCGAGGTACAGCGGAAATTATGCTGGAGATTGTAAACTGATGCATAGGCACAAAGTCTATGCATTTTGGATTTGTTACATTTGCAGTTATAATTAAAGTCTGGCAGATAACAAACAGTTACACTTTCTAATTATATTTAATGATTGCTTCAAAGGATGTTTTTTTTAAATAAGACCTCACCTCATTAGTTGTGTGGCAGAGGTGCTGAAGGACCAAGGAATAATGCATTACTGGTTACACATTGGCAATTACAATTGTCAGCTTTAGCATTTCAACTGCAGTTTCTCTATGAAGAGTTGGATTAGTTGGAAGGTATGGATTTCCCTAAGCAAGGGTGAATAAATATCAGCCTATTTGCACCAATGTATTAACAGGGCATTCTTCATTCAGTCTGAAGAAGGGTCTCGACCCGAAACGTCACCCATCCCTTCTCTCCAGTGATGCTGCCTGTCCCGCTGAGTTAATCCAGCATTTTGTGTCTATTCTTCTTTCCATGTGACCTTATCCATAAAAATAGTTGATAAGTTGGAGGGGGGAGGGGGGGGGGGGGGGTGGGGTTCTGCGTTTGGATGGGTTAGTTTGAATATTTACGTGGTGGTATTTATCAATCCAATTAGAAACTGGTTACATAGCAAATGGCTTACATGCCTATTATACACTGTATATAGTGGAGTTGGATTTGCTTTAATATTACGTGAGAATTTCACAACCTGGGCATTTCTTTTTTTTGTGCTGTGATGCATTTCATTTTCTGTTTTGCTTTATTAATCTGGAAGCAACCACATAGTTTCTGCTGGGCAGCGATAGCTCTTCTAACATTAAGCAAGTCAAATAAACATAGATTTATTTGAGGTGCAGATACAATGAAAATCTTGCTTGCAGCACAGTCACAGGTGCATTGACTCAGACAACACACAAAAACATAAATCACACCTAAATGATGCATAAATTCTACAAGCCAGGGAAATGAAAACAACTTGTAAACAAACCGTTTGACAGTAACATCGCCAGGATGAATTAAGAAGGAAATGGACCAAACAGGGGAAATGGGACAAGCTTAGATAGGGCACCTTGGTCAGCATGGACAAATTGGGTTGAAGGAGCCTTTCTGTGTGGTATAACACGATGACACTCAAAATGTGTTTATGCAAAAATCCACAATAGGAAGCAAGTCCATGATGGTGCAAGTGGTAGACTGTAATGTTCCACTGCTGAGATAGGATTAGTATTTTTCAGGTCAGTTAAAGAAGCTGATCATTTTAGGAAAGTATCTGTTGCGTGGGACTTTAGACTTCTGTACATCTTGTTCAACTGGATCAGCAAGAAGATGGTGGGGATCCTTGATGGTAAATGTTGCCTTCTTAAGTTAGCGCCTCGTGGCGATGTTTTAGATGGTGTGGAGGTTTGTGTCCCTGCTGGACTGGCCTGAGTCCCCCACTCTATGCAGCCTCTTGTGTTCATGTTGGGTTACACTTGCCAGAGCACGACATGCTGCAACTAGTCAGGATACTTCCCACATTGCACCTGTACCAGTTTGTAGAGTATTCGGTGACATGCCAAACCAAAGTAAACTTCTAATAAAGTAGAAGCATTAGGAATCTTTCTTTGTGATAACATCGATATGATGGACAGGTCATCTGAAATGTTAACACCCAGGAATTTGAAGCTGCTAATTCTCTCCACTCCCAACCGGAGAATGGAAACCGGTGCCCAGCTTCCCCTTTCTGAAGCCAATGATTAGTTCCTTGGGTTTATAGGCATTGGATAAGAGGTTGTTGTTGCAACACCACTCAGCCAGGTGTTCTATCTCTCTCCTATACGTTGACTCATCACTAACATGATTCAGCCAACAACAATGGTGTCTTTGGTGGATTTGTAAACGGTATTGGAGCTGCGTAGCTGCGTAGCCATGTGTCTAAAGAGAGTAGAGCAGGGAGACCTGCAGTGCCGCACAAATTCCCCTGCAGTAGACCTGGCTTGCTCACTGTCGCTGCTCGTGCCCAAGGCCTGGGGAAGTATCCCAGGAACGAGGAGGTTAACCTATGATGAGTGTTTGGCAGCACTGGGCCTGTACTCACTGGAGATTAGAAGAATGGTTTATGTTTCATTCGCAATAAGAAGAATGAAGCGGGGGGGGGGGGGGGGGGGGGCTCATTGAAACATACAGAACAGTGAAAGCTTGGATAGAGTGGATTTGGAGAGGATGTTTCTACCAGTGGGGAGAGTCTATGACTAGAGGTCATAGCCTCAGAATTAAAGGATGTCCTTTTAGGAAGGCGATGAGGGCAGATGTCTTTAGTCAGAGGGTGGTGAATCTGTGGAACTCTTTGCCACAGAAGGCTGTGGAGGCCAAGTCAGTGGATATTTTTAAGGCAGAGATAGATAGATTCTTGTTTGGTACAGGTGCAGAGGTTATGGGGAGAAGGCAGGAGAATGGGGTTGGGAGGGAGAGATAGATCAGCTATGATTGAATAGCAGAGTACACTTGATGGGTCGAATGGCCTATTTCTACACCTATCCCTTATGACCTTATGACCTAAGTAGGTGGAGATACCCAAGATGGAGGCGGCGGTGGATGCGTGGAACAGTGGGCTGGTGAGTGGACCTGCTGCAGGAGGCAGTGCAGGGCACCTCGAAGGTGGAGTGTGCCCCTGGAGGCAGCAAACAGATCAGGATGCTGATTCCTCTTCCTACTCCTCCATTTCCAACTCTTCAGCCACCAGTATTATTGGTCTAATCTGTAGCTGCACTGTAGTTGTTGCAGGTGGCTGATGCCTGTGGGCACCTCCTTTGAACATTGCTGCCTGCACAGTGGATATAGGAGAACCTTTATGAAAGCATAGAATAGTACAGCCCAAGAACAGGACTTCAGCCCATGAAGTTTATACCGAATATGATGGTAAATTGCTCCTCTGCCTGCACACAATCCATACCCGTCCATTCCCTACATATTCATGTGCTTAACTATAAGCCTCTTAGATGTTTCCACTCTATCTGCTTCCACCACTCCCCCAGGCAGTACGTTTCAGGCACATACCACACTCTGCATTAACTTGTACCGCACATCTCCTTTAAACTTTTCCCCTCTTACTTTAAAGCCATGCTCTCTAATATTTGGCAATCACAATCAATCAATCAGAATAATACTTTACTAGCTAAGTATGTTTTGCAACATACGAGGAATTTCAGCCAAGTCAGTCATACAAATAAAATGCAATGGAGCTCAAAAAATACATTTTAATATGAACATCTACCACAGTGACTCCTCCACATTCCACACTGTGATGGGAGGCCGCGAGCCCTCCGTTGACGGGACGATCTTGACTCCCGTGGCCGGCGGCGTTTTGGACCTCCACATTGGGGCAATCAGCTCCTGCATCAGAGGGATGTCAGCTGCCCCGCGCCGGCGATCGGACCCCGGGCTGGGGCTGGTTGAGCCTTTGCATCATTGGAGCTTCCCGACTAGCCTCTCCCGAGACTGCGAGCTCTTGATGGCAAGTCTGCTCGCCGCAGTTGGAGCGATCCCAGGCAAGGGATCAGCTCCTATGTTAAGTCCACACCCTGCGGTGGGGCTCAAGTCAGTCCGAGGAGGCCTCCAGCTCCATCGATGGTAGGCCGCAGAGCGACCGGAGATGCGATCCGGACAACAATTGCATCTCTGGCAAGGTAAGAAACTGAAAGAAAGTTTCCCCCGACCCCTTCCCCCTCCCCCCACTTAAAACAAACTGGAGAACATTCACACAAACCTTTAACACACACTAAAAATTTAAAAAAGACAAAAATACAGACAGACTGTTGGCGGGGCCCCCGGTGGTCAATTCTATCCTGGGAAAATATCGTGATTAACTGTGCCTCTATAAACTTGTATCAGGTCTACAATCAGGTCCTGCCACCAGTGAGAAATCAATCAAGAGACGTTTATCCAATTTCTCCTTTTAGCTGGGGTTACACAAAAAGCTGGAGAAACTCAGCGGGTGCAGCAGCATCTAAGGAGCGAAGGAGATAGGCGACGTTTCGGGTCGAGGCCCTTCTTTCTCCTTTTAGCTGATGCCCTCTAATCCAGCCAACTTTCTGGAAAACCCCTTCTGCGCCCTCTCCAAACCTCCACATCTCCTTTAATGGAGTGACTATAATGACATACAATGCAAGCTAAACCACAGATTTATAGAATAGAATAGTTTCTTTATTGTCATTGTAACATGAACAATGTACAACTAAATTAAAAAATGTCAGCCAGTCAGTGCAACATTCAAACCATAAAAGCTAACGATGCATGCAAGATAAAATATTAAAAAAGATGATAAACAACTAAAATAAATATGAAATATAAAAACAGCACGCATAAACACCCAACCCTACATCCTTCTGTCGATTTCACAGTGTACCAACCACGGTCCCTTAGTCCCCGCGTTCCTTGGCGGCTACATTTAGTGCCTTTATAGCAGTGGGGTAAAAACTGTTTTTAAGTCTGTTTGTCCTTGTCCTTGTAGATCTGTACCGTCTGCCTGATGGCAACAGTTCAAACAGGGCGTGTCCGGGGTGGGAAATGTCCTTTATAATATTCTGGGATTTTTTGATGCAGCGGGAACTGTGTAAGTCCTCCAAGGTAAGGAGAAGGCAGCCGACGATCCTCTGGGCGTTGTCAATGGCCCTCTGGAGTGCTTTCCTCTGAGCCGCTGTGCAGCTGGTGTACCACACGCATACACAGTATGTTAGGATGCTCTCAATGGCGCACCGATAAAAGGACAGCAGCAGTCTCTGTGTGATGTTATTCTTCCTGAGCACCCTCACGAAGTGTAGTCTCTGTTGGACCTTTTTCAGCAGCGTAGAGGTGTTCACGCTCCATGTTAGGTCCTCCTCAGTATGGATTCCCAGGAAGCAGAAATCCGCCACCCGCTCCACACAGTCCCCTCTGATTCAACTTATAAAGTTGCATTGCATCTTCTGGGCTCTTATACTCAATGCCCCAACCAATACAGGCAAGTGTAGCATGCGCCTCCTTTGCTACTCTATCTACTTGAGTTGCTACTTTCAGGGAGTCATGGGGACTTGGATAACTGCCTTCTTCTGGTAGTCCTGTTAACATGCTGCTCTTGTCTTCACCACAGTCACCCATGTTTGGCAGCAATGAACATACGCTACGGTTGTAGTGCATCTTCAGTCATTGTACTCCATCAAGACTATACCACAGGATTGTCCAAAAATGTCAAATGGCTACAAGCATCTGCAACCAGTTTGGCTTACATTCAATATCTAGCAAGCCTGAATGTACCTGAGGATTGAACAGTGAGCTTCTTCCCATCACTGGTCTCTATGTGCTTAATGCATGTGAAGGAAGAAACTGCAGATCCTGGTTTAAACTGAAGTTAGACACAAGATGCTGAGTAACTCAGCGGGCCAAGCAGTATCTCTGGAGGGAATGAATGGGTGACTTTTCGGGTCAAGACAGGGACATTCTGAAGAAGGGTCTCAAAACATCACCCTTCTCGCGGGAAATGCTGCTTGGCCCGCTGAGTTATTCCAGCACTTTGTGCTTCATGCATGTATTTACCAGGATTGTCATAGTACAACCAGGCAACACTGGCATCACATTATGATGCATGAGGAATGTTGTTACTATCTTTTTTTTGTGACAATGCATCAGGCAGCATGAACAAAGCACACACATGGGGTAGATGATACAACGGTTTCTAGTAATGTACAGATGCAGACTTCAGGCTGGGGCTGATGGGGGGAGAAGCACTGCCATGGCCTGCCGCTGAGGGAGAGGGGTGGTGTACGATGGGAGGGGGATGGGGGTGTGTGGGCGGGGGTGGTGAGCCTTCTGGACTCACAGTTCACTCACAGCTTGTGGACTCACAGTTCACTTAACCATGGCTTGAGCACTCACAGTTCAATCAGCCACGGCTTGCGCACTCACAGTTCACTCAGCCACGGCTTGTGCACTCACAGTTCACTCAGCCACGACCTGTGCACTCACAGTTCACTCGGCCACAGCTTGTGCACTCACAGTTCACTCAGCCATGGCTTGCGGGGTGCAGCGAAGGGGGTGTGCAGGAGAGGGGGTGTAGGAAAGGGGTGGTGTAGGAGAGGAGGGGAGGAGGGGTGTAGGGGAGGGGGGTGTAGGGGAGATGGTGTGTAGAGGAGGGGGTGTAGGTGAAGAAAGGGTGTACGGGAGGAGGGGATGTAGGAGAGGTGGGGTGTGTAGGGGAGGGGGGTGTAGGGTGTGTAGGCTCAGCGGCTCCCGGCCCCGGCTCCGACCGCACTCCACGGCTCCAGACTCAGTGTAGGAAAGGGGGGGGGGGGGTGTAGGGGAGGGGGATGTAAGGGAGGATGGGGTGTAGGTGATGGGGTGTAGGGGAGGCAGTGTGTAGAGGAGGGGGGTGTAGGTGAAGAAAGAGTGTAGGGGCGGAGGGGGTGTAGGGGAGGAGGGGGAGGGGCGGAGCAGTAGGGGAGGGGGAGGGGGTGTGGGGGTAGGGGGAGGGGGGTATGTGTGGGGGAGGGGTGCGTGTGGTAGGGTGGAGGGGGGGAGAGGGGTGTGAGGGGGGAGTGTATGGGTGTGTAGGCTCAGAAGCGGGTGCCGGAAGAGACGTTACCTTCATGGTGTTTGTTGGCGAGAAGACCAATCTGCTCATCTCACGATTTTTTATTCTTTCATAACTTTTGTAATATTCGACCAATCGGAACAAAACTGGGTGCGCTTGGAGCAGTGGAGAATGGTGAATAAGGTGGCAAAAAATCCAAGCGATATAGGGTACCATTTTTGCGCACCTTTAAATACAATACAGATCGGAAGTGGTCAAGATTAGAGTTTTAGTAATAGTGTAGATAGATGAGTATTAGGCTCATTATCACATCCATACAACTTCAGGTCATGTCGTTAGGTAGAAGAGTGCATTTTATACAGTTTTCCAACAGTTAATGACAAGTTACAGAACACCTGGGAAAATCCAGTTCCTTCATGTTCTGTTGCAAGTTTATCCCATCAGATAGAGAGATTAGCGACAACAAAGATATAAAATAAATCATTAGGGTGTGTAGAGCTGACAAACAGTAATGTGTGAATAATAAATAATTCAGCTAAAGTAATGTTCATATGTTCATAACTCATAGAAGCAGAAGTAGGCCATTTGGCTAGTTGAATCTAGTCTGCCGTTCAATCATGGCTAATCTATCTTTCCCTCTCAACCGCATTCTCCTGCCTTCTCCCCATAACCCTTACTACCTTTTATAATCAAGAAGCTGTCAATCTCCACCTTAAAACTACCCAATAACGACCTCCGCAGCCTTCTGTGGCAATGAATACCACAGGTTCTCCACCCTCTGACTGAAAAAATTCCTCTTCATCTCCTTTCTGAAGGTGCATCATTTTATTCTGAGGCTGTGGCCTCTGGTCCTAGACTCTTCCACTAATAGAAATATCCTCCTCACATCCACTCTATCAAGGGCTTCCACTATTTGAGTAAGCTTGGGTTTGACATCATATTTGAGTTGGAGAGAACCCATGATGGCATTCCACTCTCTAATTTGTGCCATAAATTGTTACCCGCTCAAGATTTGTTTGTATTACAAATGTCGGATCATATTTTTAAATTGCTAATTTAAACCTTGTTAATTGCAAATATATTTAATTCACATTAATGGGCATTGTGGCAGCAAAACATTAAAAAACATTTAGTTCTTGAGCTCTTATAACATTTTCTTGATTAGTAAGGGCGTCAAAGGTTACAAGGAGAAGATGGTGTTGGGAGGCAGAAATAGATCAGCCATGATTGAATGGCGGAGCAGAATCAAGGGCCTAAATGGCCGAATTCTACTCCGATGTCTTATGAAAATGCTCTGTTTCATGTTGTTATCAGATAGAAGTAATAGTTTGGAAGGTCATATACATGTATGGAAATATTTAAAATGTGTTGACACTTTCATTCAGTTCTCTATTCTCTTCAGTCATTGTTATAGTAATATTTACCATTGAAATTGCCAGTAAACTATAGAATTGAACTGCCACATGTAAACTTTGTCTGCAATATTACAGGATGTAACATTACGGAACAAGTGTCTGAAATCTTCAGACTTGACATTTTGCCTTTCAAGCAAATTTATATTCAACAATGATCTGAGGCACAATGATACATTAATTTCCAAATGAATCATTCTGTTCCAAATTTATCCTTAGGATGGGACTATATGATAACAGTGAGCTCGTGAAGTTCCATACCACTTTTAAATATTTTCTTTCTCTTCGAGGGATTGTGCATGAAATGGAACAGTTGTATAAAGTCGCCAATAAGCCATGTCCCATTTCCGATGTTTTATAAAGTGATGGTGTATTGTTCTATGTAGTACCAACATCAAAAGTCACCACATACAGATATATAACACAATTACTATTCAATTACTACACAATCACTTTTAATAGTCAAGAACTATTCACAGTAGAGTTTAAATAAATTTGGTACTGAATTTGGTACCATTGTGGTCTGATACTAACACAATTCATGATAGCACAGGGCTCAGCAGTAGAGTTGTTGCCTTAGGACCTGTTGTTGCCTTAGGGGTTGTTGCCTTGTTGCCTTAGGACAATGCCAAGGACCTGGGTTTGATCCTGACTACGGGTGCTGTCTTTACGGAGTTTGTACGTTCTCCATGTGACTTGCGTGGGTTTTCTCTGAGATTTTCGGTTTCCTCCCACGCCCCAAAAATGTACAGGTTTGTAGGTTAATTGGCTGGGTATAAATGTTAAAATGTTCCCTAGTGTGTGTAGGGTAGTGTTAATGTGTGGGGATCGCTGGTCGGTGTGGCCGAAGGCCTTGTTTCCATGCTGTATCTCTAAACTAAACTAGAAATGTTTATGGAATCCTAGTCATCAAACTCTGTAATTCTATTTTCAGATCCGTGCCTCTGATAATGGGACCCCTCAGAAGTCTACAACAGTTCGCCTGCACATTGAGTGGATTCAGAAACCTTCACCATCCATTGAACCGTTGGTATTTGATGAACCTCATTTTAACTTTGCTGTCATGGAGACAGATCCTGTGAATCATATGGTTGGGGTGACCAGCACAGAACTCACCAAGAACCAGCTGTGGTTTGATATTGTTGGTAAGTTATCAATATTAGGGCTGTGTACAAGTTTCCCCTTTCAAACTATAGCTAATATATACTTTAGACAAACTCAAGCATAAAACATGTTGACAAAACACACTAGGTTATTAATGTAACATCAATTTCCTAAATGCAAGGAAGTTAAGTTGTCTCGTCTCTGACAACCTTGTTTAAGTACAAGCCAGACCAATTTGACAGAAGTGTTCCCACTTCAATCTGCCCACAGTTTGATATTAATTGGTGCTAATTATGTACTTTCCCTCGCAGGCTACAATTAGAGCTACATTAAACAGATCATTTCAAGTGAAAACAACGTTTTATCGAGCTCTGTTTATAATTACAAGTTGTGAATAAATACAATCCTGCAATAAAATACTTCTCATGTGTAGACATTTAACATGGAGATAAAAGAGTCATTTTGTCCACAGCACACTTCCATGACAACCTGTGGCAGATTCCAATGGTGGGTGATGTTGAACGAGGGGCAACAAAATGGAGGATTTAACATTTGCCATTTCACAAAATATTACCATGGGGCCTTTTTTATGAACATGTTTTCATATTTTCTCACAACATAGAAAGAGGCCATTTGCCCCCTCAAGTTTATGCCAACACTTGGGCATTCCCAGCAGTTCCATTCCACATTAATTTCCCCGTCACCAATTCTAAATAATTTGCCCTGCATCCCTCCCCAATTCTCCTGCCATCCACCTGCACGAGGAAAAGTCTACAGTAACCAATTAACTTTTTGGACATGGAGGAAACTGGAGCATCCAGGGGAAGTCACAGTGACAAGGAGGGCATTGCAGCACCACACAGACCGCACCAGGATCAAACGCAGATCACTGGAGCAAATGCCGACTGAGAATTTCTTACACATAATACTGCAAGTGCATTGGAAAGGCACTGCTGGCGCTTGCTTTACACTGAAATCACAGGCACATAAAGACATGTTCTCCCAGAATTAGTAGTGAAAAGGAAATTTAAGCATATATGTTTCTAAGTAGAACATTCTTTTAATACTTATTTCATCGCTTCCCATGTCGGTATTCCTGATCTGGCCTCCTGTACAACAGTGAGAGTAAACCTGCAGTGTCTGGGCAGGCAGTATTCAGGATGATCTTGTGGCATCACCACTTTAAAACTAACATACACTAAGCTTATAATCTTATTTGTATTTTTGCACCAAGGAGGTAAAACCACCATAGCTAAGTTAACCGTTTGGTTGCTCTTCAATCCAATACCAGATCATTTTGTTCCTTGAAATAAAATTGTTCATGATTCCAAAATACCAAACTCTCATGATATGTGGTGAGGTTAATAATTGAAATGGTGAGAGGTATCGTGGAGGCACCAGGGGACATGGGCATGTCTGTGTGAACTGTGAGGAGAACTCAAATTAAATGTTTATTTTAAACAATTTCTGATAATTCCTAGCAGCTGCTTTCGTATTTCTTTACTTATTTCTCTGGTCATCCAAGGTAGGCACAAAATACTGGAGTAACTCAGTGGTTCAGGCAGCATCTCTTGAGAGAAGGAATGGGTCATCTAGTCTGTTCATCCCTCTGGTCATCTGGTCAGAAGGGGAATACTTGAACACGTGGGACAGTGATTGGAAAGGATAGACAGTAGAGATCCTGCAACAGTACAGAGATTAGAAGTTTATAAGTGATGGGAGCAGAATTAGACCATTCAGCCCATCACGTCTACTCCACCATTCAATCATGGCGGATCTATCTTTCCCTCTTAACCCCATTCGCCTGCCTTGTCCCCATAACTCCTGACACCCTTACCAATCAAGAATTAATTTATCTCTGCCTTAAAAATATCCATTGACTTGACCACCAAGCCCTTCTGTGGCAATAAATTCCACAGATTCAACACCCTCTGACAAAATAAATTCCACCTCATCTCCTTCCTAATGGAATATCCTTTAATTCTGAGGCTATGACCTCGGGTCCAAGACCAAGGGTGGGGAACCTATTCATGTTGGAATGCCGTTCATTTTAAGATTAAAATTAAAATAATATAAGACGAACAAAAACATATAAGAAAAACAAAAGGATTTGTTCTACAAATATTGGATTCATTCAAAAGGCCGCATGTGGCCTTGAATGTGAGTTGTGGAGTCAGGTCTGTGATACATAAAGACATTGCACGCATCGTTACTTTACAGAATAAGTAGAGGCAGGGGAATCAAAAGTTCCATAAGAAGCTCCTATATAAGTGCCGATATAGCACGATTTTCTGTGTGCCCCTTGAAGAAATGTAATCCAAAACATGACTGGGTGGGTGAGTTGATAATTTTTAATGCTTGGTCTGGATTGTCCATTTGTACAACATTCATGCTCCAAAATACTATCAACCATGGGCTGCAGCATCAAATGGTGCAACGTACATCTTCACACCACCTTCAAAATACTAATTAATCCATCCATAGCCCATCAGTAGCATAAGCTACTCACATAGAAGTAGATCTGATTATGACTTTGTTTTCTTACTGCCAAGTCATTCAGATCCCAGTCAAATCTCTAACATCTACCCATTTTCCTGTACTCATCTCATTACTTCATTGATCTTTTATGCCACGTCTCCCAATGTCCTGCAGCTCAACATTTCTTTCTTTAATAAACCCTTATTCTTCCCCCATTGTCCCTCTTTCCTCAGTTTAACTTCCCTCCATTTTCATTCCCTCAACATTTCATGTCTTAATTTCTCTTTCTGTGATGTATTTTTTCTTCATGTCTCTGAGCCCCACGACCCAACTCTACATCTACTCATCTCCATCCACGCATTTTCACCCCACTCCCAGCAATGACCGATCTAAGAGAGGAAAGATTTTGTTTGTCCTTGTCATGGAGTTTTATTGTTGCCTTGGGATTTGTGCATGAAAGAATATTGCTGGTGTAATCCTGGACACAAAGCTGCCACTGTTCTTCATCGTTGCACGGAATAATCCACTGTTTTGCTTGCTAAGGATTTTCTTTGTTCAGGCTTCACTCAATATATCATCCCACAGAAAATCAATTTGTATTGCTTGTCCGAGCCTCTGGATTTAGACATCAATCTGTGGTTTTAACGAGATATGCGAAAGTGATTCATAAAACACAGAATGAGGCCATTTGGCCCACTGAGTTTATACTGGCATTTCCTGCACCCACATGCTTCAAACAGTGACATGAGACCATGAGCTCGTGAGGTGATGTTTTCTTTTCAAAGAACCTTTGAAAGTAGAGTCGAGGTTAGCTCTTTCAGAAGCCGTACACCTGCTGATAAGAATCGATTTTATGATTGGTTGAGGTTTAGTTCAGATTTGTTTTTTTTTAATATATATATACTGCTTGTTATTGATGTGAAGTTCTTGCCTGTTTTGTTGCAAATCCAAAGAAAATGTGGTTACAGTGACTAGTTATTGTGAGGATGTGCGTGCAGCTTATGCCTTTTAGTTCACCGCGTGAGAACATTCAGTCCAAGTGTTAACAGATATGATCTGGCTGGTTGTAGGCTCATAGGCTCGGAAAGTTCACATTAGCACTCTGTTTTGAATGTAGTGAGTGACAGGGTTATCCCACAGTGTAGTATGCCCTCTGATGGTAATGAGCATCAAGCTTACTAAACTCATTCATAATTTATGCACCCTCACATCGATGAAAAAACTTTTGTATCTCCTGATCTTTTGAGATGGGCCCGCACAAGAGTTTCCTCGGGATATTTCAATTGGGTTACTGTACAAACATAATGGTTATGTTACTATGCGGGAATGTTCACGTGAGATCCCACTTACATAGAAACAGAGAAAATAGGTGCAGGCCAGTCGGCCCTTCGAGTCAGCACCATCATTCGGCCCTTCGAGTCAGCACCACCATTCAATATGATCACAGTTGATCATCCAAAATCATTCCTGCTTTCTCCCCGTATTCCTTGATTCCATGGATTCACTTGGAGTATTATTTTCAGTGCATTTTCTAAAGGCGCATGATTTACCTGCCTTCATTAGTTGGGGTGTTGAGCATAAGACACAAGAAGTTAGGTTGCTGCTGTGTAGGACATTGGATAGGCCATAAGTGGACCATTGAATACAGTTCTGGTCGCCCCATTACAGGAAGGGTATTGGAGGCTTTGGAGAGGGTGTAGAACAAGGTTACCAAAATGCTGACTAGATTAGAGGGTATTAGCTGTAATGAGATGTTGGACAAATGTGGCTTGTTTTCTCTTGTGCTTCGAGGTTGAGGGGAGATCTGACAGGTGTATATAAAATTATGAGCGGCGTAGATAGAGTAGACAGTCAGTACCTTTTTCCCAGCATGGAAGTATCAAAAGACGAGGTATAGCTTTGTGAGAGGGGCAACGTGTAAAGGAGAAAGAGGAGGCAGATACGATACGATAGTGACATTTATGATGCTACATGGATATGCATGGGATGGAGGAATATGGATTGCGTGCAGACAGAGGAGATTAGTTTAACTAGGTTTCATGTTTGGCATGGACATCAGTGCTGAAGGGGCTGTCCTTGTACAGTACTGCGTTATGTTTACATACCGTGCCATATTTCAGGCTGGAAGGAGTAAAGTGCCCCACAGATCTGCCACAATAATTCTTGGGGCTACGATTTGCACAGATTAGGCTTGCATCTTGAATGGAGAAGATTAATGGTTGATCTGATCAAGATTACGATTTCAAAGGGTGGTATTCGTGAATCACAGCAGGACAGCAAAAAGCCATTTGATCCATAATGGCAGCACCACCTCATTTATTCAGATTCGACCCAAACATCAATATTTCCCATAAATCAATTTATCCTAGAGTTTAATTAACTCCACGAGTTGTCTTTGATTAGTTGCTATGATATCTGTGTCTTGTCTCTTTTAGAATTTTGTAGCCAATTATTTTTCATTTGTCCTTTTGCATTCTCACTCATGAGAAACAGTTTTGCCCTCTTTAGAAAAAAAATCCTCATCTTTTCAAATTGTTTCCATTAGGCTCTGGTTTTCCAGTCATATATTATCAAGCTGTCCTCCTCTTTATTTTCTCCCGGACTTTAAATTAGTAATTAATTAGCTCTTTTAATGATGATGAACTCGTGTGAATGGGTGATCGATGGTCGGCATTGAATTGGTGGGCCGAAAGGCCTGTTGTCATGCTTTATCTTTCCATCAATCAGTTCAATTGATCAATCAAAGACTCATGATTCACATGGCCTCTTCCTATGTTGTATGATTCTAATCTACACTGGGATGCAGTCATTTTTCATTTGTGCGTTCACAAATGATTTGCTAAAATTGACCACATTGGACAAACAAGCTTGTCCTCACTAAATTATCATGTCCTTAACTATCCCAGCCGAGTTGGCAGAATTTCATGTTCTGATGAAAGATCATGATCTTGAACTTTTTACTGTGTTTAGCCTTCACGGATGCTGCCTGACCTGCTGAGCATTTTCTGATGTTATGATAGAATATCTTTCAGATCCTGGATGAGTTGCGTTTTTGTGAGTGCTGACACGCTAACATCAAAAAAAAGCATCTCTGCACAAAGTAGAGCATGTATCTGGCGCTTTCCTTACCTGTTCCAACCAGCTCCAACTGAGTCATTAATTTATTACATTAACCGTTGTAGTCGCCTCTATCTCCCAGTGACAATTGGGTGCTTGGTAGTTCTTTCTCAATGCTGGTGAAGTTAGTTTACACAGAGCGAAACGAGGTGCAAATTATGTGCAAGTTGTAAAGCAACCAATGAAGCATCTGAATGGGAATATAGTAAAACCAAGAGGGGGAGCTTGAGAATGTCCTTGCACCCTCTCAATGTCATTCCATTCAAGGAGTTACCATATGGGATCTGTCACGCTCTCCATCCCCACTGGGTAATCCATCTGCTTATCTCAATGTGTTCTCTTTGGCTATACAAATAATACATCTCCTGTTGCTCAGATTCCACTAAGATGTCATTTCATTACATTGTTAACTCATTGCACTATCTTTTCTCTTTTCTATCTGGTAGGAAAAATATTTTTGTCGTTTTTTTTTAGAGAATCCTTTATCTATATTATCATTCCATTATATATAGCCAATTGCTACGCAATCTAAATTCCAGACTTCCTGAACCAGCAACTTTGTGGGAGTTTCTCTTTACTACCTGGTAGGAAGAATATTTTTAGTGGTTGTTTTTGTAGAGAACTGGATGTCCCAATTGTGAATAATATTTTCATTAAAGTGTTTATTAAGTCAACAGGTCATAAGTGATTGGATCAGAATTAGCCCATTTGGCCCATCAAGTCTACTCCGCCATTCACTCATGGCTGATGTATATTTCCCTCCTAACCCCGTTCTCCTGCCTTCTCGCCATAACCCCTGGCACAGAGACTAATTAAGAATCTATCTATCTCTGTCTTAAAAACATCCTTTGACGGCCTCCATAGCCATCTGTGGCAATGAATTCCACAGATTCACCACCCTCTGGCTAAAGAAATTCCTCCTCAACTCCTTGCTAAAGAATCGTCCTTTAATTCTGAGACTATGACCTGTAGTCCTAGACAAGTGGAAACATCCTCTCCACATCCATTCCATCCACGCCTTTTACTATTCGATACGTCTCAATGAGGTTCCCCATTATCCTTCTAAACTCCAGCGAGTGCAGGTCTAGTGCTGTCAAATCCTCATCATATGTTAACCCACTCATTCCTGGGATAATTCTTGTAAAAGTACTCTGGACCCTCTCCAGAGCCAGTACATCCTTCCATCCAGTACATCCAACAGTACATCCTTCCTCAGATGTGGTGCCCATAATTGCTCACAATGCTCCAAATGCGGCCTGACCAGTGCCTTATAGAGCTTCAGCATTACATCCCTGTTTTTGTATTCTAGCCCTCTTGAAATAAATGCTCCATTACGTTTGCGTTTGTTTAGAGCAGCATCACTGGATGTACTATACAGTCATTTCCATGGTATAGTAACATCAAATAGGACACTGAATAAGGCTTATTTGTGTATGAATCAATTTCCATACTACTTGGAAACAGGGGTTTTAACTGGAAATACCATTTTAGAGGCGTTGATGAGATTCAATCAAATGATAATGCAGCCGGCATGACCTTACAAGGCACTCCCCTGAAATAATTTTTCAATCGTATAGTTCCAGTTGTAAATATAAGAATGAACTTTATTTAATTTAAACTGACAAGAACATGTGTACATTTTCAAAGGTAGAGTTACGAGGAAGTGAGTGAAGTTGAGTTTATTGTCGTATGCACAAGTATGGGGAGGTGGAGATGCAATTAAAATCTTGCTTGCAGCAACATCACAGATTCAGACTTGACATAAATTGTGCAAGACAATGATAAGAAAAAAAAAATGTCCAAAAACAAGAAATTAGTGCAGAACACAAGCAGAACACAAGTCTACAGTAGTGCAAGTGGTGATCCATAGTACTCCATCACTGAGGTAGGATTAGGGTTGTGCAGGTTGGTTCAAGAACTTGATGATTAGTCAAAGGATTAGTCCAAGTCAACATGGATTTATGAAAGGGAAATTATGCTTGACTAAGCTTCTGGAATTTTTTGAGGATGTGACAAGTAAAATGGATGAAGGGGTGCCAGTGGATGTAGTGTATCTAGACTTTCAGAAAGCCTTTGACAAAGTCCCGCACGGGAGACTGGTGACTAAAATTAGAGCACATGGTACTGGGGGTAGAGGTGTTGACATGGATAGAAAATTGGTTGGCAGACCAGAAGCAACGAGTAGGAGTGAACGGGTCCTTTCCATAATGGCAGGCAGTGGCGAGTGGAGTACCGCAAGGTTCCGTGTTGGGGCCGCAACTGTTTACCATATATATAAATGATTTGGAAGAGAGAATTAGGAGCAACACTAGCAAGTTTGCGGATGACACAAAGCTGGGTGGCACTGTGAACTGTGAAGAAGATGTTAGGAGGTTGAAGGGTGACCTGGACAGGTTGAGTGAGTGGGCAGATGCGTGGCAGATGCAGTATAATATAGATAAATGTGAGGTTATCCACTTTGGTGCCAAAAACAAGGGGGCAGATTATTATCTCAATGGGGTTACATTAGGTAAGGGGGAGGGTACAGTGAGACCTGGGTGTCCTTGTACAACAGTCATTGAAAGTTGGCACGCAGGTACAGCAGGCAGTGAAGAAAGCTAATGGAATGTTGGCCTTCATAACAAGAGGATTTCAGTATAGGAGTAGAGAGGTTCTTCTGCAGTTGTATAGGGCTCTGGTGAGACCACATCTGGAGTATTATGTACAGTTTTGGTCTCCTAATTTGAGGAAGGACATCCTTGTGATTGAGGCAGTGCAGCGTAGGTTCACGAGATTGATCCCTGGGATGGCGGGTCTGTCATATGAGGAAAGATTGAAAAGACTAGGTTAGTATTCACTGAGTTTAGAAGGATGAGGGGGAATCTTATAGAAACATATAAAATTATAAAAGGACTGGACTGGCTAGATGCAGGAAAAATGTTCCCAATGTTGGGTGAGTCCAGAACCCGGGGCCACTGTCTTAGAATAAAGGGGAGGTAATTTAAGACTGTGTTGAGAAAAAGCCTTTTTACTTAGAGTTGTGAATTTATGGAATTCCCTGCCACAGAGGGCAGTGGAGGCCAAATCACTGGATGGATTTAAGAGAGAGTTGGATGGAGCTCTAGGGGCTAGTGGCGTCAAGGGATATGGGGAGAAGGCAGGCACGGGTTATTGATAGCGGACGATCAGCCGTGATCACAATGAATGGCGGTGCTGGCTCGAAGGGCCGAATGGCCTCCTCCTGCACCGATTTTCTTTGTTTCTATGTTTCTATGATTAAAAGCAAGTAGCTGTTCTTGACCAGTCTGAAGAAGGGTCTCGACCCGAAACGTCGCCTATCTCCTTCGCTCCTTAGATGCTGTTGCACCCGCTGAGTTTCTCCAGCTTTTTGTGTAACCCTAGCTGTTCTTGAATGTGTTTGTGTGGGACTTGAGGCTTCCGTGCCTCTTGCCCAAAGGCAGCGATAAGAAGAGGGCTTGGATAAGAAGAGGGCATGTGATGATCTTTGATGATAGATACCACCTTGGTGAAGCAGCAACTCATGCGGATACTTTTGATGGTGGGGAGGGCTGTGCCTAGGACTAGGCTGAGTCCACTGGTTTCTGCAGCTTCTTACAGTGTGTCGAAATTGCTGTACCCGGCCATGATGCAACCAGCCAAGTCAACTCCTACAATGCATTTCTAGAAGTTTGTTAAAGTATTTGATGACATGACAAATTTCTTTAAACAAAAAAAAAATAGGTGTTGATGCACCTTCTTCATGATTACATCTGTGTGGGCCCAGAGGGGGTCATCTGAGATGTTAACACCTTGGAATTTGGAACTGCTAACTCTCTCACTGTCCACCCACTAAAGCCTTGCAACCACCAACAAGATGAATGAATAACAAGTCTTAGGTTTTAAGCTGTGTTTGGTTTGGGATGAAAGTAGTTTGGATATTTGGAAGGCACATTTGGATAGGATTAACAGGATCGGTCTGAGTCAGCGTGGATTTACAAAGGGGAAATCATGCTTGACTAATCTTCTGGAATTTTTTTAGGATGTTACTAGGAAAATGACCAAGGGAGAGCCAGTGGATGTAGTGTACCTGGACTTTCTGAAAGCATTTGATAAGGTCCCACATAGGAGATTAGTGGGCAAAATTAGGACACATGGTATTGGGGGTAGAGTGCTGAAATGGAAAGAAAATTGGTTGGCAGACAGGAAACTAAGAGTAGGGATTAAAGTGTCCCTTTCAGAATGGCAGGCAGTGACTAGTAGGGTACCGCAGGGCTCGGTGCTGGGACCACAGCTATTTACAATATACATCAATGATTAGGTGAAGGGATTCAAAGTGACATTACCAAATTCGAAGATGACACAAAGCTGGATGGCAGTGTGAACTGTGAGGAGGATGCTATGAGAATGCAGGGTGACTTGGATAGGTTGGGTGAGTGGGCAGATGCAGTTTAATGTGGAGACATTCTGAGGTTATTTACTTTGGTAGCAAAAACAGAAAGGCAGATTATTATCTAAATGGTATCAAGTTGGGAAAAGGGGAAGTACAACGGGATCTGGAGGTCCTTGTTCATCAGTCATTGGAAGTAAGCATGCAGGTACAGCAGGCAGTGAAGTAAGTGAATGGCATGTTGGCCTTTATAACAAGAGGAGTTGAGTATAGGAGCAAAGAGGTCCTTCTGCAGGGCCCTAGTGAGACCACACCTGGAGTATTGTGTACAGTTTTGGTCCCCTAATTTGCGGAAGGATATTCTTGCTTAGGTTTCCAAGGTTATTTCCCGGGATGGTGGGACTGTCATATGCTGAGAGAATGGAGCAGCTGGACTTGTATACTCTGCAGTTTAGAAGAATGAGAGGGGATCGTATTAAAACATATAAGATCATTAAGGGTTTGAACACGCTAGAGGCAGGAAACATGTTCCCGATGGTACACAAAATGCTGGAGAAACTCAGCGGGTGTAGTGCCATCTATGGAGCGAGGGAGATAGGCAACGTTTCGGGCCAAAACCCTTCTTCAGACACCTTCAGGTTGGTCCTCTCATCTCTTTGTATTCTCCAACAGGTGGGGATGTTGAGGAAGAGTTTGAAATTGAGAAGAACAGTGGTACGATCACCATTGCCAAAGAATTGAATGCCAGCCGGACATCAAATTACAACCTGACAGTACAAATGACCAATGGGACAGTTTCCGTCACAACTCAGGTACAAGAGTAAATGATCATTCATGTTAGCAGGGTGCACTAGTTATTTCATAGTTAATTCAAGGTCTATGAAGAGCCTAAGTCTGAAACATTCCATGAGCCAAATATCAGAAGCTGCTTGCCCCACAATGCACGGAGTTATGGGCCTGTCCCACTTGCCGATTTGTTAGGCAACTGCCGGCGACAATCTACGTCATCCTGGCGACAACCTATGACAGCACCTACGTCAAGAGAAGTCAAGTTATGCTCATTAGCATGAAACCCACTGTTGCTGAAAAATGTTCAACATGTTGAAAATTTAGCGGCAACCAGAAAGACGCTACGCCTTTTTGTGCGACTGAGGAGACGACTCCCGGCGACCACCGGTGAACATGTGGCAACAAACTAGTCGCCTGTAGTTGCCTAAAAAAATCGCCTAAGTTGGACGTTGGCTTTTACAACGTTGGCTTTATGGGATCAGGAAAAAATTGTTGCAAAGTTTGTTGCGACAATAGAGACATTTGACTGCTCGGGGAGCATTGCTAAGAGTTGTGTAATTCATTTCATGGATTGCTGACCTGAATATCTAAAATACCAGATTAATAATGGGTAGAAATTAGATCAAGCATGGAATGCTGTGACCAGTTCTGGGCATCACACCTTAGGAAAGATTTGGAGCATTTGAGGGAGCACAGCATAGATGTTAGTGATACAAAAAGCCGGTGTAACTCAGCTGGTCAGACAGCATCTTTAGAGAAAAGGAATAGGTGACATTTTGGAATGAGACCCTTCTTCAGACTCGACCTGAAACATCACCTATGCCTTTTCTTCAGAGATGCTGCCTGACCCTCTGAGTTACTCCTGCTATTTGTGTCTATCTGTAGTTTAAACCAACATCTGCAGTTCCTTCCTAGAGATTTTAGTGATACTTTGATGCCAAAAATGAAGTGATGAAGGGGGTTGGGGTTGTGGCCACAGGAAGTCAGCATACTTATTTCTCATTCTCGCCTATTCAGTTTCTTGGCTTGGATCTTCAGGAAAAGGAATTGTTCCCTTTATTTGTAATGTTCATTAACAACATGGAGATCAGCACTTTGTAATCCCATTTCTTTTCATGCACCAGGCATATGTCAAAGTGATTGACATCAATGACCACCGACCACAGTTCCTGGAGAGTAAATATGACGTGTGGATTCCTGAGGATACTCCTCGCAGGACTGAGATCCTGCAGATCAGTGCGCGAGACACAGATGGGAACAACAAGTTGATTTACACCATCCAGAGCAGCGTGGATGCTGAGAGTCTGAAGCTGTTTTACCTGGACCCTGCCAGTGGAATGCTACTGACTGCTGATTCATTAGATTATGAATCAATTCGCCTGCACACCCTCACTGTTATGGTAGGTGAAATACATTACCACCAAGGTAGTCGAACAATTTCAATTGATTGTATGTAAAGTTTAGTTTTTTTGCTATAGAGATACAGAGCGGAAACAGGCCCTTCGGCCCACCGAGTCTGCACTGACCAGCGAGCACCCCGCACACAAACACTATCCTACACAGTAGCGACAATTTACATTTATAACAAGCCAATTAACCAACAAACATGTTCGTATTTGGAGTGTGGGAGGAAACTGAAGATCTCGGAGAAAACCTACTTGTTGACGGGGAGGACGTACAAACTCGGTACAGACAGTACCCGTAGTCGGGATCAAACCCGGGTCTCTGCTGCTGTAAGCGCTGTAAGGCAGCAACTCTACCACTGTGCCACCGTGCCACCCTTCTCATCTTCTCATCCATTTTTTTATTTTTTGGGCAGGATGGATTTTATGCAGCAGTTTTCTCAGTCCTGTCCCCACTTCAATGGCAGAAAATTGGTGGAAGCCCAATTGATTGTTTAATTGATTGATTGACACTTTATTAGCACATGCGACATGTCACAGTGAAATTCTTTGTTTCGCTCACCATATACAAGGTATGCAAAGAGTCGCCAACTATAAGGGCCGGCAAAGTTACAAAATATTAATTGAATTCCCCGATGGCCCCTCTTTGTTCTTGACGTACCCCCACCACCACCTACCCAACGGGGGGCCCCTCTTTGTTCTTGACCCCCCCCCCCCCCCCCCCACCACCACCTACCCAAGCCTGGTCCCTCAGTTTTCTCTGCAGCTTTCCCCAAGCGAAGCAGACCGTTGAAGATTGTTAGCATCAAACATGCCCTTATTAAATCCAGCACTGTGAGCTTGGGGCAACTCTTTCCATCAACCATATATAAAAACAGAAAATGCTGGGTGTTCTCAGCAGATCAGTCAGCATCTGTGGAAAGAGAAACAGAGTTAATGTCTCCCAACGATGTACTTCAATTCTGTGTACCAATTATATGTTGTTCTATCATAACATTTTTCCACTCTCCACTGCCAGCCCACCTCTGATCTTTTATTAAGAGACAAGCCTCACAGATATATGCTGGGCCCATATTTCCACATGGGAACTGGATCGATCTCTTCCAGACTCATTTTCATTGGGAGCCAATCCATCAGCTGAAGTTGAAATTGGAAGTATTAAAGAGATAAGCAGAGTTAATATGAAATTTGCAGAAATCTGAGATTATTACAATGGACAGTGATTTCCTAATGTACTTTCATTCTTATTCAGACAATCCGTGACTTATTTAATAGGCAACATGTAAACCTCCTCTTGCGTAAGCAATTCTTTAAGCCCACTGCTTTATGTTCGAGTTCTGCGTCTCGATATTCTCGGTAGCAGTGCACTACCGAGAAGTAGTGCTTCCACAAGCCAGTTAGCTGTTCTGGTGGATACTGCCACGTGGTCTCCACATCGGAGCTTCCTCGTGGTCTCCACGTCGGAGCTTCCACGTGGTCTCCCCATCGGAGCTTCCACGTGGTCTCCACATCGAAGCTTCCACGTGGTCTCCACGTTGGAGCTTCCACGTGGTCTCCACGACGGAGCTTCCACGTGGTCTCCACGTCGGAGCTCCCATGTGGTCTCCATGTTGGAGCTCCCACCTGGTCTCCATGTTGAAGCTCCCACATGGTATTACATAGAATGGATAGTGCACGTATGCAGTCGCGCTTTCATTTGCGACTTGCTTAACCACTCATGCAAGCGTCCATGGGACGCAACCCTTACAGAAATTGCCATTTTAAGTCTGAGATAAATTAATTGGGAAAGTTTAATTTCATTTCAAGCTGATTCCATAACAATGCCATTGAAAGGATCACAGTATGAATCTGTGGAGGCTGAGGATTTGAACTGGAAATAATTTTCATTATTGCTGGCAGCATATGGGAAAAGCCAGGACTGAGCCAAACCTGCACCATCCACCATATGGTTGCTGTCAATGAGCAACATGATACATGATATTAGTTTCTACACCACTTGGAAGCAGATCTGGATATTCAAGGTCATAAACGCAACATTTCTGTAACCTACTTTGCTAAGTTTCATGGTCGTAAAGCATTCTGTTTAACCTCCAAACTGACAGATTATTTCATTTCCATCGTAGGTCCTGTAACACACATCAAACCATCCTTTAACACCAAGATTTGAGATTTAATGCAACAGAGCAATGGGGTGATATTTTCTTTGGGCCATTGAACTGGAAATCTGTTCAAATAGAAGATTTCCATTTCTAATTCAAAGATCTTGACATTTTATTAGCAGCTATGTACTATTATTAAAACAATATCTCAATTAGTTTTGCATGTACAGACAGCACCCGTAGTCAGGACTGATCCAGGTTCACTGGCGCTGTGAGTCAGCAACTCTACCTCTGCACCACCAGGCTGTCGTTGTCGTTAACTAGTTCTATGATAGTAAGCAAAGACAAAAATAAATTGTCAGACCTCTAATTAGCTGACTGTATCCCTTTATAAATGGAATGATAAATGTCAAATGAAGAAACAAATATATTTTCAAGAAATATGTGTCATTTTTTGCATCCAGTCCTTCAGTAATTGGGCAGATTAATAACCAAAGATGTGTTATAAAATTGTAAATCATATGAGTATAACATTGGGCAAGAAATATATTTGCAGATGTATAGATTAAAATGGCAGAAAAAAGGGTTGACTCATTAACAAAGGTGTGAAAAAGAAGAAATTTGTCTTTAGTTGCTAGCCTAAATGTATTATCCACCTGTTGCATTCCTTGCCACATATTCAGTTTGTTTGATTTCAGGACAAATTAATCCGGAGACTTAATTACAATTGGCGGTTGGTACTTTTGGCCAGAGATACATGTCAGTGGCCTTCAATAAGGAAGAATGAACATGCATTAATGCAAAAATGTTAATAGCCTCAGGATGTAGTAAACCACTTCAGAGCATGATGAGCAATGTGGTTATGATTAAATCATCTTTTCCAATTGTTGGTTAAGACATGAATGTTGGCCAGAGCACTGGAGAGAGCTCCCGTAAAATAAGTTGTTGAATGTTGTATACACATGTGAAAAATTGGGCTCTTTGTTTAGTACATCATTCGAAGGATATTTACAATATTGTTGAAAGGTCAATGACTTGCAATGTCATCTCTGTCCATGGATAGGAAAGGTTAAGAAGGATATGGACAAAATGTGGGCAAATAGAACAAATGGGGCATCTTGGCCGACATGGATGAGTTGGGCCAAAGGGCCTGCTTTGGTGCTGTATGACGCTATGACTGTTTCTTGCCACAGTTGCTGTTTGATTTCCTGAGTAATTCGAGTATTTTTTCTTTTTTTAATCTCAGATTTCCAGCATCTTTTTTTTTTGCCTTTCCATCATATTGTTCAATACCCAACAGAGTTTGGGCTCTTATCTATACTGGTCGACATGTAACTTTGTAAGAAGGTAGAGTGATAAAGCCAACAGAAGGGTCCCAACCCGAAACGTCACCTATCAGTGTGAAGTAGGTTCTCGATACAAACCATCACCTATCCATGTTCTCCAGGGTGTTGCCTGATCCACTGAGTTACTCCAGTCTTTTGTGTCTTTCCTTAGCCAACAGAATAGCATGATGGGTGAAGGTAGACAAAAATACTGGAGAAACTCAGCGGGTGAGGCAGCATCTATGGAGTGAAGGAATAGGTGACGTTTCGGGTCGAGACCCTTCTTCAGACTGATGGGGGGGGGGGGTGGGGAAGGAAGGGCCACCGGTAGATCAGCTTGGTTAGTGTGAACCAAGCGGAGGTTTCATGCAAAGAGATCACCAAGCCTACTCTTGGTCTTACCAATGTAGAGCAGCTGACACCGAGAGCAGCGGATGCAATAGATGAAGTTGGAGGAGGTGCAGGTGAACCTTTGCCTCACTTGGAAAGACTGCTTGGGTCCTTGGATGGAATCAAGGGGGGAGGTAAAGTGACAAGTGTAGCATTTCCTGCGGTAGCAAGGGAGGGGGTGGTTTGGGTGGGAAGGAACAAATTGACCAGGGAGTTATGGAGGGAGCGATCTCTGCAGATACCTGAAAGAGGAGGAGATGAGAAGATGTGGCCAATGGTGGGGTCCTGTTCAAGGTGGTGAAAATGTCAGAGGATTATCTGTTGTATATGACGGTGGTGGGGTGGAAGGTGAGGACAAGGGGGACTCTGCCCTTGTTATGAGCGGGAGGATGGGGAATGAGAGCGCAGCTACGGGATGTAGAGACGACCCTGGTGATAGTCTCATCTATAGAAGAAGAGGGGAACCTCCGTTCCCTAAAGAATGTGGAATCTCTGATGCCCTGGATTGGAACACCTCATCCTGGGTGCAGAAGCGGCGTAGACGGAAGAATTGGGAGTAGGGTATAGAGTCCTCACAGGAAGCAGGGTGTGAAGAAGCGTAGTCCAGAATGGGAGTCAGTGGGTTTGTAACATGACGGGTGAAATTATTTTCAAGTGTAGCATGATTCAAGCAGTTCAGACATTGATGATCCAATTGAGCTAGCCTTAGTAATGAAGATTGGACTCCTCCAGTCAGATTACATCCACTCCCTTGTTATTTGCTATGCTTCTGTTGGATGTTGTTTCGCATGGAGGAATACCGTTGTGACAGCAGAGAGAGGGCGATAGGTTGTGTCTGGATCTGAATTCATTAAATGAGATGCTGTGTTGCTGTTTCACATAATTTGTTCCCCGCAGAATGGCAGCCAAGTCTCAGTGAGTGAAATGAGTTGTCAGCTGCTTCTCCATTGTGTCAAATCTGATGGTGATTCTGCAACAGCCACCAGTTGTATTTTCATCGCGACTTTAACAAAATGAAGCACCTGAACAAGCTCCATGAGTGTGCTAACAAACAGCATTTGAGTCAGCCATAGATAGCGAAATTGGCATAAGATATAAATGCAGTTGGTGTTCTGCACAGAATCTCTAGTCACTTGCCCAGAGTAGGAGAATTGAGGACCAGAGGACATGGGTTTATGGTGAAGCGGAAAGATTTAATAAGAATCTGAGGGGTAACATTTTCATCATAAAGGGTGATGGGTGTATGGAACAAGCTGCCAGAGCAGGTAGTTGAGGCAGGGACTATCCCAACGTTCAAGAGACAGTTAGACAGGTACATGGATAGGACAGGTTTGGAGGGATATGGTCCAAATGCGGGCAGGTGGAACTAGTGTAGCTGGGGTATATTGGCTGGTGTGTGCAAGTTGGGCCAAAGTGCCTGTCTCCACACTGTATCACTCTATGACCCTATTGTTGTTGGTGATCAAACACTTGGCCAAAAGAGTTCATTTTGTAGAGCATTTTAAAAGAGCATTAGATATGCAGAGTTTGGGGAAGAGATTCCAGTGTTTGGGATCATGTTGATGAAAATATGCTGCCAATGATGAAGCAATGATTTTGAAGAATGATCAGGAAGCCAGTTTTTACAATGAACAGATCTCATGAAGAACTGTTAGACTGGAGATTACTCTGATAGGTTTAAGTTTACTAATGATACAAGTGCCGTGGTACAGTGAAAGCTTTGGATTGCATGCTATCCATTCAAATCAGTTAAGATTTAACATAATTACAATCAGTGAAAATATATTTCCTAGCATTATGGCATAACAGTTCCAGAGGTAAAGTCCAATGTCCGCAGTTAGATAGAGGAAAATCAGATTGTACCCTCGATTATAGAAGGACTGTTCAGAAGCCCGATAACAGAGACGAAGAAGATATCCCTGAGTCCGGTGGTCACCCTTCAAACTTCTGTATCTTCATCCTGATAGAAGTGAATCTCTGGGGTGGAAAAGGTATTTGATTATGTTGACTGCTTTCCTGAGACATAGAGACATCATAGATGGATTTGACCAAAAAAATCTGAAATAACATTTTGAGGGGCAGATTAATATTGTCTTGATTTTCTCACCAATCATACTAAAACAGAAGTCAGAAAATAATTAATTAGAAAAAAGTAACTTTAGATGCACAAATTATCAATTTAGAGTGAAAGGAATTAGATTGATTAATTAGGTCTAAGGAAGTGACATTTGTATGGTCTTTAAAAAAGGTAAATCATTCATAAAATATTGGTTCAGTTTTATTAACCAATGAAGTAATTGAAACATTTCAAAATAAGGGAGGTACAATGGCATAGGGTCAGTGTTAATAATGGAGACACAAGAGACTGTAGATGATGGAATTTTGAGTAAATAATGAAGTATTGGAGGAACTCAATGGGTCAGGCAGAATTTGTGGAAGGATTGGACAGATGACATTTTGGTTTGGGACATCCATATCAGACATCCTCTTCAGACCATTAGTCTGAAGAAGGATCCCAACCCAAAACGTTATATGTCCATTCCCTCCACAAATGCTGCCTGTGAGTTCTTCCAGTACTTTGTTTTTTGCTCAATGCCAATAATGTTGCAATAATGTTAATAACAAAATAAGGACATGACTCAGGATTAATAGTTAAAACAAAATGTTTGTTGTTCATCCCAGAAAACAATTCTGGCTGTAAGTAATAGGTTTGAGGGACACGATGGCAGCCTTCCAATAGAATTGTTGGATACTTTGCCAATATCAAAAAAATTGGCTGCACTTTGTTGTTAGAAGATTATGATTGTCATTCACTATTTAATAATGATTTTTTCTCAGAGATTATTTTTATCTCTGCGAGATCAGAAGGCTTAATAAGGTAATGCTTTCATTCATTGTGTCAAGTGCAGAATAATTTAGAACTTAATTCCGTGAAATGGCAATATACAACATGTATTCACTTGCTGAGAATGGTTTTATAATCTTCCTTAACTAATGAATCAATATTCTTCCATCTTGTATACCACTTGATAGAAGTACTGATGATAGCATGGGTGCAGTATATACTGTGAGTGGGAGACTTCCATCCATCAACTGGAATGTCTTGCTAGAACCACCATTGGTTGAATTGATTGAATAATGATGGTAAAACTGCTTGAGGCAAGCGAGTTCTCAGACATGAAGGAAAACCTGCATGAACTCTGACTACAGGGGCTCATGTAAATGTTTGGTGTTAGTGACCACCCGCACAATTCTTAAGAAGGCAAGGTTTCACATCTACACCGAGGACAGCCGTCAGCATGAAAATCAAGGGTCCGCAGATGATGTAAATCTGAAACAAAAACAGAAAATGGTGAAAACACTCGGCAGGCCAGGCAACATTTACCCACAGATGCTGCCAGAATTGCTGAGTTTTTCCAGCATTTGCTGTTTTTGGTACACCCTATGTTGCATTTATCAGCTTTGGAGATTTGACAGACTTTGATGCATAGGATCCATTGTAATCTCATGGTATAAAATAACTCCCACTGTACCACCGCCATCAAGTCTTTGACAGAATCCTGCCTGAATGACTATGGCAAGAAAATCTGCCAATAGAACCTACCATAAAATATGGTTCCAATGAGGTGAAGGTACAACATGGGATATTGTTAGAGGAATGGAGCATACATTGAAGCCGATTTAGGTAATGTGACATAAAATTCACAGACTAATCTGTTTCATTTTGCTCAAGAGTAGATGAAAATTTAATATTTGAAAAAATCCAACTTGTCAATAAAATGAAAATATTCTCAGGAATAAATTTTTGTGTATGTCTGACAGGTTCGAGACCAGGAAGTTCCAGTGAAGCGGAACTTTGTTCGAGTCAATATTAATGTGGAGGATTCCAATGACCACTCTCCCAGGTTTACTAGTCCTGTTTACAAAGGCAGTATCATTGAAAATGCACCATTTGGATCTGAAGTTCTACAAGTGACCGCTTTGGATAAGGACACAGGAATAAATGCAGAAATCATGTTCTCCATTCAATCAGGTAATGATATCAAAATAAGCTATCTTAAGGATAATGTGGAACATTCATACCATGCAATTGTTAAACATGGACAACCATACACTGATTAAAATTTAAAAAAATAGCATGTCTTTACACAATAGCCCACAAAGATTTACAACCCCTTAATTACAGCAATAAAACCTAGCCAATTTCAGTGCTGTGCCTCTAGCCTCTGCCATGCTATTTTTATCTTCTGCATAATAAAGATATTCTGGGACACAAAGAGCTGGAGGAACTCAGCAGATCAGGCAGCATCTCTGGATAATATGGATGTTCTCCAGAGATGCTGCCTGACCTGCTGAGTTACTTTGTGTCCTTTTGAGTATTATCCAGCATTTGCAGTTCCTTGTTTCTACAATGATGTTCAGGGCGTTGGCATGAATTTGCCTTCTACTTTACAATTAAATGGGGATGGGTGGATTTATTTTCTCTAGTCTGTAGCATTAAATGCATGGGAGAGTATTGGTCAGGTTTGCACTCACCTCTCACACATTCTGTGTCATTGGCTTCAATGAATCTGGATGTGCAGAGGTGAATACAACTGTTTGATGATATCTGCACACCAATTATGCCTGTGGTGACCAAAGGCATAATTCTCCACAGTTCCCCATGTTTCCCTTTTTTCAGCCTCTGAAAATAACCAGTTAACTGTAGACACTAGGAATTGCAGGTTCTGGTTTACAAACAATGGCACAAAGTGCTGGAATAACTCATCGGGTCAGGCAGCATCTTTGGAGAACATGGATAGGTGATGTTTCGGGTCTGAAGAAGGGTCCCAATTTCAAAGTTTGCCTGTCTATGTTCTCCAGAGATACTCCCTGACTCACTTGTTACTCCTGCACGTTGTGCTTCCGTTAAAAGAAAATAGTCACATTTTCTCGTGAACTTGCTCTGCAGTCTTAGGGTTTCACTGATTCCTTAATTGTCTCTCTACCTAGAAGTGAACAAATGACCCAATGATGAACCTGCACTATGTGCAAGGCCGGATAGAATGTTCTACAATACTTTCTCTTTTAACTGTGTATAGAATAGTGGAGTATTCATTTTGGTCATATTTTATACTTAAGACTGAAAGCAGTTGAACACGTGTTGACAATTGTCAAATGCTTGTATATGTGGCAGTAAAACATTGGGTCGTTGCTCTTTTTTCATTGAAAGTTTATTGTTTGCACACTAAGCAAAATATGTGGAATCTACAGACTTGCTACAAACGTTTGTATAACTGCATGTTCATGAGTAGGATGTATTGATAAGTAGGATAGTCCCCAAAGATCTCGTCTTCTAAGCTGCAACCCTTCATATTTACTAGTCATGTAAACAGTGACCTTCCTTCCAAATGTTTTCCAGGCAACAGCGGCAATGCGTTTGCCATTGACCCTGCTTCAGGCAAGATAACCGTGGTTAAGAAGCTAGACCAGGCTGTCAAAGGATCCTACAGTTTGACAGTGAAAGCCAAGGATCAAGGCTATCCTCAGCTCAGCACACTTGTCCGTGTTGATATTATTGTCATAGTTTCCGATAATTCACCTCCCAAGTTTTTGATGAAGGAATATTTTGCAGAAATCAGTGAAGGGACTGACATTGGATCTTCTGTTGCAATGGTATCTGCAACCAGCCAGTCAGCAGTCACTTATGAAATTAAGGATGGAAACATAGATGACGCATTTCATATCAACTCATTTTCGGGAGTAATATCAGTTCATAAGAAGTTGGATTTTGAAAAGATTTCATCTTATAAACTAAAAATTCAAGGTACCAATATGGCTGGTCGATCCAACAATATGATGGTGTTAATAGACATTTTAGATGAAAATGACAATGCTCCTGTCTTTGTTCAGTCTGAGTACATTGGTAGAATTGTTGAGAACTCTCTAATAAACAGCCTTGTGTTGGATGACAGAAATGCACCTCTCATAATCCAAGTTACTGATCGAGACAAAGATATCAATGGCATGTTGGTGTATCAGATCATGGAACCTGATATATTGAAATACTTCACTATTGATTCCAATATGGGAACCCTGAGCACAGCTGCTATAATTGACTATGAAATGAACTCTATCTTTCACCTCACGGTGCAGGTGCACGATCGAGGGCATCCAAATCTATTTGCCATGGACGTGGCACATATCACTATAATGGTAACGGATATTAATGATTGCCCTCCACGGTTTGAGAAAGAGTTGTATGAAACCACATTGCTAATACCTGCCCTCAACGGGACCGCTGTCCATACAGTTAAAGCAGCAGATGCGGACTCTGACAGCTTCTCTGAGATTACGTACAGTATAGTGGAAGGTAATAACGAGGAGGCATTCACTATTGACTCGCTGACTGGTCTAATTTCTGTCAAGGATACGGCCAATCTCAAGGGCTATATTGAATTGACGGTCAGAGCATCTGACGGGACGTATAAAAGCACTGCAGTGGTAAAAATAAAAGTATCCGATATAAAGGAAAGTGGCCTAACATTTGCTCAGCGCTTGTATTCATTCTCGGTGTTAGAGAACACTACGCTGGCTGAAACTTTAGGTGTTGTGAAAGCCTCTGGCAATCAGTTGAACGAACCCATCTTTTATTACATATTAAATCCAGATGAAAGGTTTAGAATCATCTACACATCGGGCGTGTTTCAAACAACTGGAGTGGCGTGTGACCGCGAGGAACAGGAGGAATACGAGTTTGTTGTTGAGGCCCGCGATATGCGCAATCCTCCCAGAGTTGCCCACACCTCGGTTAAAGTCGTCGTGGAGGACATGAATGACAATGCACCAAAATTTGTCCATTTGCCTTATCTAAGTACTGTCCAAGATGATGCAGAGCCAGGGGATGTTATATACCAAGTCACTGCTGATGATAAAGACGCAGGAGATAATGCAGTCATCCATTACAACCTTCTGGATCACTACAGGTACTTCTGGATTGATCCCTACCTTGGAGATATTTCGCTTAGTGAGCACCTTGACTCTGAAGCTGCGGATAAGTATATATTAACTGTTATCGCTCAAGATAGGGGGGATCCTCCGCTTTATGCACAGGCTGAAGTAGTTGTCACCGTAAGAGATAAAATCACCCCTATGTTTGAGAAAGCCTACTACAGGGTCAAAGTGCCTGAAGATATTTCTCCCTACACTCCAGTTTTTCACGTGCATGCCTACAACCCTTCAGGATTCCGTGTGATCTACAACATTGTCACTGAGAGTGCATTGCAACTCTTCGCCATTGAGTTCAAGGCTGGAGTACTGAGTGTCATCGATTCCTTGGATTATGAAAGGCAGACAAAGTATATGCTGACCGTGAGGGCCACAGATTCAGTGACCGGATCTTATGCAGAGGCCATCATTGAGATTGAAGTTGAAGATGTCAATGACAACCCTCCCATCTTTACGGAAAAGGTCTACAGTGCAACGATATCTGAGATCTCGGCCATTGGTACGTCTGTGGTGAGAGTGAGTGCCACTGACGCTGATTCTGGAAGACATCAAGCTATTAGCTACCAGTTTGCAGCTGCTACCAATGGTTCAGAATATTTCCATATTGACACCTCCAATGGTCTTGTAACAACAGCACGCCTACTTGATTATGAACAGACACAACATTACAGTCTTATAATTAGGGCTGTGGATAATGGTATCCCTTCATTAAGTAGCGATGTCCTTCTCAATGTAAACATTTCGGATTTTAATGACAATCCACCAATATTCCAACAGAACCAGTACGAGACGACTATAAGTGAAGCGGCTACTTGTGGCCATTTTGTTATACGGGTGCATGCAAGAGATTCAGATAGCATGGACATCAACAACCTAGAGTATAACATCTTGGAAGGGAACGAGCAGAGACATTTTACAATCGGAACAAAATCAGGAATCATTTCTGTCTCTAATTCTTGCAAGAAAATATTGGAAGCAAATTACCACTTGAATGTGTCTGTTTCTGACCGAGTTTTCAGGCGATCGATACCAGTCCAAATTAGAACTTCCAAGACAAACAAATACAAGCCTATGTTTGATCAAAGCATCTACGAGGTTGAACTTGCTGAGAACACAGCGGCGGGGACACATGTGGTACAACTCCTAGCTGTTGATCCAGACTCCGGTCCATATGGCAGCATTGACTACACGATCATAAATAAGTTAGCAAAAGAGAAATTTAGCATCGATAACAGTGGTCATATTATGACCTCTCAGAAGTTGGATCGCGAGAACTCGACGGAAAAGCTCATTGCCATTAAAATAATGGCAAAAGATGGCGGTGGCAAGGTGGACTTCTGTACTGTGAATATTATATTGACTGATGAAAATGACAATGCTCCTCAATTCCAGGCTGCTGAATACAAGGTGCACATCCCTGCCAGCACCCTTAAAGGAGCTCCTGTCATCCAGATTGTGGCTGTCGATGCTGACGAAGGGATGAATGCTGATGTCACCTACTCTGTTGCCTCCAGCAGTGACAAAATTGAAGATATATTGGAGATCAACCCTCACACGGGATTTATCACGATCAAGGAGAGCTTGGTTGGACTGGAGAACAACTCGTTTACCTACTATGTGAAGGCGCAGGACGGGGGCTCTCCGCAGAAGGATTCCTGCGTTCCCGTCATTGTTAAGGTTATCCCACCAGAACTCTCAATCCCGCGATTCTCAGAACCACTGTACTCCTTCTCGGCTTCAGAGGATCTCCCGGCTGGGTCAGAAATTGGTCTAGTCACGGCAGAAGCTGACCAACCCGTTATCTATAGCCTGGTGAATGGAAACACTGATGAGAGCAACAAGGATGGAGTGTTTACCCTCGACGAGAAGACTGGAACCTTGAAAATTGGCAAGAACATTGACCACGAGAAGACAAAGTGGTACCAAATTGACGTCATTGCCCAATGTTTCCATGGAGACATTGAGGTGGCATCTTCAGTGTCTATCAATATCCAGGTAAAGGATGTCAACGATAACCAACCCATTTTTGAGGCCAATCCGTACAAAGCTTTTGTCCCAGAAAACATGCCAGCGGGAACAACGGTGATACAAGTAACTGCCAATGACCAGGATACAGGAACCAATGGACACGTGACCTACAGCCTCTCCAGTGAGTTTGATCATGTTGGGGATGTCTTTGCCATTGATGGTGTGAGTGGGTGGCTCACTACCTTGAAGGAACTGGACTGTGAAATGCAGAGAAGGTACAAGTTTGCCGTGGTGGCCTTTGACCATGGGAGAAAAGTGCAGCTGTCCTCAACGGCCATGGTCGAGGTTGAGGTCAGTGATGAAAACGACAATTCCCCACAGTTCACAAGGACCATCTACAAGGGTTTGGTCAGTGAAGACAGCCAACCAGGGGAAGTGGTCGTTGCTCTCAGTATGACAGATGCCGATGTTACAGAATCCAACAGACAAGCCACCTGCTACATTACAGGTAACCCTTTTGCAAAATACATTACATCAATAAGTTAGAAATTTAATTATGTTCCACCAGAATAACGGGTATGATTTTTACCTTCACTAACTTCACTGAGTAGAATTCAGCCAATTTGTGTCTGATTTTCATCCCATTGATTTAACTGGTTTTCCCGCAAATACCTTCTGTCATTTACTGTCAGGCGGTGAAGACGATGGTATGATGATCAATTTAATTTATTGCTGACTGTATTTGCCCTAATCCATTCCCACACATAGTCTTCCTATTACATCATTTACATTTGGAGTATTACGTGCAGTTCTGGTTTCCCCATTATAGGAAAGATGTGGAAGCTTTGGAGAGGGTGCAGAGGAGGTTTACCAGAATCCTGCCTGGATTAGAGGGTTTCAGATACAGGAAGAGCTTGGATGGGCTTGGATTATTTTCTCTGGAACGTTGGAGGTTTATGAGAGGCATAGATAAGATAGGCAGTCAGAACCTTTTTCCCCAGGATGGAAATGTTCAATGCTAGAGGGCATGGCTTCAAGGTATATACAGAATAATAGCCACCTGGAATGCGCTGCCAGGGATAGTGATGGAGGCAAACACGAAAGGGGTATTTAAAAGGGTTTTAAATGGCTATGCAGAGAATGGAGGGACATGGATCACTTGCAGGCAGATGAGATCAGTGCAGCTAGGCTTTATGTTCGGCACCTTTTCCTGTGCCGTATGGTTTGACTCCTGAAACAAATACGCTTCAGAATGTGCCAAACCCTTATTCTTGCTGCTCTAGGAAGTTGCAGCAAGAACTACTGAGATACAAATAAATTAGGTCGCTAGCTACACCTATTATTTAGGTGTGGTGCTTGGGCAGTCTGCACTCCAGCGGTATGAACATTGACTGCTCTAATTTCAGATAGTCCCTACTTTCTCCTCCTCAGCTCTCCCTCAGCCCACTGGCTCCTCCTCTTCCTTTCACCCCCCCCCCCCCCCCCCCCCAACCCTCACATCAGTCTGAAGAAGGGTTTTGACCCGAAAAGTTGCCTATTTCCTTCGCTCCATAGACGCTGCCTCACCCGCTGGGTTTCTCCAGCATTTTCGTCTACCATCGATTTTCCAGCATCTGCAGTTCCTTCTTAAAGAAGCAGTATAGATTGTCTTGTCTTTTGTGGCAATGGAAGGGAATGTGTACTGCAGTTTAGGAAGGGCTCCCAATATAATTTACCTGTTTATTCTTTTGCATCAAAAGACCATTCGGGCCTGCTCATATTTCACTCTTCTAAACCACCAATATTGTCAGGATGTTATTTTCTTGATTCCACACCTTCAGTTGATGAAGACACAAGGAACTGCAGATGCTGGTTTGCCAAGGAAAGGCAGAAAATGCTGGAGTACCTCAGCAGGTCAGGCAGCATCTCTGGGGAACACGAATAGGTGATGTTTTGGGTCAGGGCCCTGAGTCTGCAGAAGGTTCCCTATCTGAAATCCTTATCCATGTTCTCCAGGGATGCTGCCTGACCCGCTGAGTTAGTCCAGCATTTTGTGTTTTTCCTTTAGTTGACGAATAATCTCAGAATTAAAGTTCACACTAACAATTTGGGCAACTAAAACTGTTGTCAGACAAAGCTACAACTAAATCTGCCGCAGTTTAAAGGGCCTGTCACACTTACGTGTCCTTGGCACGCAAATTACGCGATCTCGTGGTTGCGTTGAGGCGTACGGGCATCGTATGGCCGCGCGGAGCCAGTCCCACTTATAAGCGAGGAGGGGTATGTAGTTGTGTGCGACATCGCGCGGGGCTCCGAAATTTTTGTAGTGATCGAAATCTTCGCGCGCCAACGGCATGACGCGGAACTGACGGCCAAAGTGGGCCAAGACCCTGGCACGATGCAACGTCTCACCTTCAACAGCAGCAGAAGCAGGTAAATGATGTCCGAACTCAGCCTGGGGCTCACGGCCGTTGCGGTCTGGATCCGCACCCACTTCTACTCCCAGAGCGGGGCCAAGAAAATTGAAGATACACACAAAATGCTGGAATAACTCAGCGGGACCGGCAGCATCTCTGGAGAGAAGCAATGGGTGACGTTTCGGGTCAAGACCCTTCTTTTCAGACTGAAGAAGTCTCAACACGAAACGTCATCCATTGCTTCTCTCCAGAGATGCTGCCGGTCCCGCTGAGTTACTCCAGCTTTGTGTCCATCTTCAAATGACGTCACGCGCTCCAGACGGCTGTGACGTGTAATCGCGCCCGACCTTCGCAGGACCATCGCAGCTCAGTAATTTGCGTGCCAAGGACACGTAAGTGGGACAGGCCCTTAAGTCACAATGCTTGCCTTGAAAATCTGTGAATTAACGACTTGTTTTGCAGACGGTGATCTCCTGGGCCAGTTTGCTATTGAAAAGTTCCAAAACCAGTGGCGTGTTTTTGTAAAGGAACCACTGGACCGAGAGGAGAGAGAAAGATATGTTTTGAATATCACGGCCACTGACGGCAGGTTTCTGGCGGAGTCTATGGTTGAGGTCCTTGTTCAGGACGTTAATGACAACAGCCCACATTGTCAACCGGTAATTATACCTCAACTTTGAAGAGGGTGCAAAAGCAGTTTACCGTTTAGTTTATTGTCACGTGTACCGAGGTACAGTGAAAACCTTTTGTTATGCTCACCAGTCAGCGGAAAGACAATACATGTTTATAATTGAGCCATTTTCAGTGTATAGATACATGATAAGGGAATAACGTTTAGTCAGCAAAGTCCAATCAAGGATAGTCCGAGGATCACCGAGGTACAGAAGGCAGCCTTGACTCGAGTATATTAGCTATGAGGAGGGGCTGGACTAATTTAGAATATTTTCTCTGGAATGTTAGAGGTTAAGGGGAAGGCCCAATAGAAGTATTTAAAATTATGAGAGGAATGGATAGGGTAGACACTCAGAACCTTTTTCCCATGGTGGTAATGTCCATGATCAGAAGGCATAGCTTTAAAGCCAGAGGGGCAAAGTTTAAAGGATATGTGCGGGACAAGTTTTTTTCCACAGAGTGTAGTTGGTGCCTGATACCTGCTGCAAGGGACGGTGATGGAGGCAGAAATGATAGACTTGTTTAAGAAGATTTTAAATGGATGCATGCATCTGCAGGGTATGGAGGGATGTGAGTCACATGCAGGCTGAGGAGATTAATTTAACTTGACATCATGTTCAGCGCAGACATTATGGGCAGAAGGGCCTGTTCTTGTGCTGTATGTTCTTAAATTTATCTTTCTCCTTATCTATGTTCCTATCTTTCATATGTTCTTATGTTCCATTTTCTAACAACACCTGCGCCAGTAATTAAAATTTCAACAGTGGTATGGTCGCACATCGTGAGAAACTCCTCCACAATCCTTGGCAATTATCTCTATTTGACCTCAGAGAACACATCAAAGGGATTAGATTCCACCAATAACTTATTTACATTAACATATTAACTTCTGTGCAATACCTTCATTAAAGGTGCAGTATACAATAAATTAAATCCTAGACAGTTGTGGAGATAGGTTTACGTTTGTTAGTGTCATGTGTACCAAGATGCAGCAAAAGGTTTTGTTTTGCATGCTATCTAAACAAATCAGATAATACTCCACATAAATACAATCAAGCCGAGCTCAAGTACAATAGGTAGAGCGAAGGGGAAGATACAACGTTCTCAGCATTGTAGCTTTATAGCACAACAGCTCCAGAGACAAAGCTTAACATCCACAATGAAATAGAAGAGAATTGGACCATCCCCCAGCTTATGGAAGGGCCAAAGAAGGGACAAAAATAAGAGAATAGAAGGGAAGAAGCTGTTTCCGAGGCTGGTGTTTGACTCTATCAAGCTTCTGTATCTTCTGCCTGATGGCGGTGGGGAGAAGAAGGAATGACCTTAAGCTCATAAGTGATAGGAGCAGAATTAGGCCATTCGGCCCATCACATCTACTCCGCCATTCAATCATAATGAATGCTTGGGCAGTTTGCACCCTAGCGGCATGAACATTGACTTCTCCAATTTCCGGTAGCCCTTGCTGTCTCCTCCCCTTCTCCCCTTCTGAGCTCTCCCTCAGCCCTCTGGCTCCTCCTCTTCCTTTCTCCTTTCTTCTCCCGCTTCCCCCCCCCCCCACCCTACATCAGTCTGAAGAAGGGTTTCGTCCCGAAAAGTTGCCTATTTCCTTCGCTCCATAGATGCTGCTGCACCCGCTGAGTTTCTCCAGCACTTTTATCTACCTTCGATTTTCCAGCATCTGCAGTTCCTTCTTAAATCATAATGAATGGCAGAGTATCTTTCACTCTTAACCCCATTCTCCTGCCTTCTCCTCATGACACCCGTACTAATCAAGAATCTATCGATCTCCGTGAGTCATTTATATTACAATACATGACAATGTGTATTACAATGTGTTAGATTTTCTTCTTTCGGTGCCCTGGAAAAGTGAATATTTGCCTTTACCTTTATAGATTTAGAATAAAGACAGGACAGCTCTTCAGTCATTTTGTATTTTGAACTTGGCCTTTTCGTTTCACAGCTGATGTACAATGAAATAATTTCCGAAGGTGCTCCGTGGGGGCAGTACATTTTGAAAGTTGCTGCGATGGACCCAGATGCTGGCATCAACGCTCAGATTTCCTACACTCTGCTGGGGCCAGGCGCAAACATGTTTCGACTTGACCCACAGACAGGTAAGAAATAAACAGTTGATTTTGAAGTTTATATTAAAATTGCACTGTGCTATTTACCCATATCAAACAAAATGCGATAAGCAACCTTGCAGCCTGGAGCTGATAGAGGTTCTCAAGTTACGTACACATACCTGGCACAGTTTTCAGCAGCACCTGCAAGAGAACAAGAACTTGGTGGAGCATATAGATAAGGTGAGGGGAAAACTAGAAATTCTACGTGATAACAAGAAGGAACCTGATCATGTGTTCTTGGTTTTGCTACATAGAGTCATACAATGTGGAAACAGGCCTCTCTTACCACACGGACCAACATGTCCCACCTACACTAATCCCATCTGTCTGCATTTTGCCCATATTCTTCTAAACCTATCCTATCCATGTACCTATCTAAATGCTTCTTAAGTGTTGCAATAGTATCTACCTCAACTACTTCCTCCCGCAGCTCGTTCCATACATCCATCACCCTTTGTGTAAAAAGGTTACCCCTCAGGTTCCTATTAAATCTCCCCCCCTCCTCCTCCCCTCAGTTTAAACCTATGTCCTCTGGTTCTTGATTCCCCGACTCTGGGCAAAAGACTGTGAATTTACCTAACCTATTGCCCTCATGTTTTTTAACATTTCCTCTCATGACTTCGTACAAACACAGTACAGGTATAACCTGTCTCAAACCTAGTCCTTTACCAGTTCATCTGGAGATCAAAAATGAATAATGTTTTATTGAGAAACACAATGTACACACGTTGAGGGAGAGGGGAAAAACACACCTAATGTTGTCCTACCCCAATGGTTATCTTAGTATGTGGCTACATCAAGCTAGCTACATAAACACAACTTACTGAAGTTCTTCCTGGCCCCATCCTGGCCACAAAACTATGGAACGTTCCTTTGACTGTGACTGGGCCGCTCCATTTGTGGCCTCCTGCACCACGTGTTCCAGAAGCACACCTTTGATTGTGAGTCTTTTGGCCCATTGAGTCTGCCCCAACCACCGATCCCCGTATACTAGCACTGTTCTAAGCACTATGGACAATTTTCAATTTTTACCAAAGTCAATTAACCTACAAACCTAAGTCTTTGGAGTGTGGGTGGAAAGTGGCGCTCACGGGGAAAACCCACAAGGTCACAAGGAGAACATACAAACACCGTACAGACAGCACCCAGTAGCCAGGTCTCTGTAAGGCAGCAACTCTACCGCTGCGCCACTGTGATGCCCCAAGTCAGTCAGGCCATGATCTCAGTGAATGTCGTCAAAGCCCTTCAGGAAAAGGAGAAAGTGGATGCATTTAGCTGGATGCCCAGCATGCTGTCTAAATCACTGGGCTGAACGTCTCATTGCCAGATCGTTCAAATATGCACCAAAACCTCGCCTATCCTATCGTGAAGATTCTTCCTGGGCAGCTGGTGTCGTTACGCCATCAGGCGCTACCCTCAAAATGGTTACACTGGGGATAAGATGTCCAAACATCTATTTCGAGGAGTGAACATTATCTGAGAAGGTTTTGAAAGAGATGCAAAGGTTTTGAAAGAGATGCAATGAGCGTAAACAGTTGCATAACAGAATGCCCCGTGTTCCTCGAGCTACTCTAAGGGACATACACTGACACTAATACCAATTTTGTTGGGAAATGATCAACTCAGTGAAAGACCCATCATGGTCTGCCCTAAAGTTGCTGGTTTTCCCGTGCAACAAGCTGTCCGGGATCAAGTCCTGCAGAATGACCCATTCTCTGGACCTGACCTGTATGCTGAGGGATACACTGAAGCTTGGTGTATCTCTATGAGGAAGGCCACAGGTTAAATGCTTCCAACATGGACAATTGAAGCAGCTAGAACCTATGTAGAAACTAGTGGCACAGACTAGAAACTAGAGCTGCTGTCTCACATCTCCTGTGACCTAGGTTCAATCCTGACCACCAGTGCTACCTCTGACCTTTTGGGTTTCCTCCAGGTTTCCTTCCACATCTCGAGGAGGTATGTCCCTTGTGAGTGGAAGAATTGATTGAAATGGCGAGAAAGGTTTATAGGGAATATTAGAGGGGGGACAGAATTGGTTTGTGAGCTGGTATAGACTAGATGGGCCAGATGGGCTCATTCATTATTGTTTAGAAATACCTTTAGAAACATTTGCTTAAGAAAATTGAAGTCATTTCTGATGTAATGTGAATGGAATGACTTGGCTAGTCATAGTCCACCACACTTTTTGGGGCTATGGTTCCACCGGCATTGGTTGATTGGTTAGCCATTGTTTCCTGACCAACCTAGTGATTACTCAAGTGAATGTAAGAGTGAAATTTCTGTGAGAACTTGCGAGCAAGAGTGGGTTTTATAATATGTGGTGACTTAACCAAAGAGGCCAATCTTGTCAACCATAGAAGCACACTTCAAGCAGGGGTAGATGCTTAGCATGCAGCAAGAGTCAAGAGAGTCGAGAGTATTTTATTGTCACATGTCCCACTATAGAACAATTACATTCTAACTTGCATAGAACTCTTGCTTATTACTTACTTACTTACATACTTTTTACTTACTTAGACACCGGGCATGAGTTTACTTTTTGTTGATTGTCAATTGTGCCTCGGATTGTGATGTTCTTGTCTCTGAATCAGGTTCTGGCATCAAGCCCTACTCCACAAATTGCACATAAGGATCCAGATAGTACTGGTAACAGTGATATCTTGGAACCAATAACTTTCAGACAGTACAGGCAGTGCTGGAATCTTGGAGCTGATAAGCTCCAGACTGTTTTGATAGATTGAATTGATTTATTAATAGCAAGATCCAGCAAGGAAACAGGCCGTTTGGCAAACAGAGTCCATGCTCACCATTCACACTAGTTCACACTAGTTCTATGTCATCCCACTTTCTCAGCCACTCCCTATGCACTCGGGGCAATTCGCAGAGGCTAATGAGCCTATAAACCCGCACATCTGTGGAAAGTGGGAGGAAACCAGAGCACCCAGTGGAAACCCACCCATTTACTGGGAGAACGTGCAAACTCCACACACACAGCATCCAAAGTCAGGATCGAACCCGGGTCTCTGGCACTGTGAAGCAGCAGCTGTAATAGTTGCACCACTGTGCTGCCCAGTGACTTTTCAATGTTTCTGGCATTCAGTGTAATTTAAAAGCCATTAAAATATTAAAGTAATCAATTAACAAAAAAAGAAAATTAAGCATAAAAATTAACAACATCAATAACGGCATGTAGTAAGTTAATCATTTCTGTCTATGTCATCTCATATTAGCCATCCCACAGCACCACTATGAAGAAGATCAGGAGAGTATCCCTGTCAAGTTGGCCAATATTTTCCCTTGGTCACAATTTCTAAAACAGATTATCTAATTATTATTCTCTTTGCTGTTCATGTGCACAAATGGGCCACTGCCTTTTTTGCATCACTACAGTTAATCTGCTGCATAAATATTGCATGGCCATCAAAAACATGGGATGTCCTGAAATCCATATGAAGTTGACTATATGAGTACATCTATTTTTCTCCGTCACCTGCTGTATGAGGCCTAAGGGCAATAATAGCAGTCCCACCGGTGTCTAGTAGACTCAATATAGACTGGGACTGAACCTAGACTTTCCTGTTTGGCTTGGCTGAGTTATTCTGTAAGTGAACTTATTTGAGTCATTAGAGCATTGTTAAAGATTTGCCTGGCAAATTATCGTACTTAATACCTGTTTCTCTTCCCCACCTTAGGAAAACTGATGACGGTTGGGACTCTGGACCGTGAGAAACAAGCTGTGTACAACCTGGTTGCAAAAGCATCTGACGGGAGTGGCCTTTATTGCGAGGCAGATATCAGCATTATTCTACAGGATGTGAACGACAACCCTCCCAAATTTTCCGCCTCACAGTATGCGGTATCTGTCTTTGATAACACCACTGTTAAGACCCCTGTGGCAGTTGTCCATGCCAGGGATCCGGATATTGGTAAGCGGATCAATCATTGTGTTTGGTACTGGATTAAGAATCCCAAAATAGCCACCGGCAAGCGTCCTTATTTGGCTTCGTAAGTCGGCCCTCACTCACCTGTGAAGTTCACAAACGTGGTGCATGCATTGGCTTAGGCAATTGGTTTGCTTTTAGCCATAGAGAGTAATGTACTATGGGTGGCCATAATCTGAAACAAAACAGATACAGCTGGAATCATTTGGCAGGCAAGCTAATATCTGTGGAGAGCCTAGACAAGCCAACGTAAATGATGTCGGAGAGTTGAGAAAGAGCTGGTCAAACAACCTCCCATAACGCACTACACCCTCACAAATGTAAACATCTACTGCCAGGAAACAGGAATGCAGTTGTGACGTGAAATTTCCAGATTCACTAATGATACCTTAATTATAATAAACAGAAGCAGTAACTTTATCTACCCCCCCTCGCTTATTAACCTATTATATTAAAATGCATGTTCACTTCTTATTTTACTGCTTTGAAGAAGGATCTTCACCTGAAATATTTCTTCTTCCCAGTGACTCATTAACTATGCAATTCAGACTTATTTATTATTATTACTAGGGCTGTTACACCATTAACGTGCACTGATTCTCAAATCTGTCCATGGCTATGAGGCCCTTCGTTTCACATTCAGGCCTGTTGGGTTCTGACTGAATATACAGGCATTTAACCAATTCGTATTCTAAACCACCAAGGAATAACCGACGATAGATACAAAATGCTTGAAGTACTCAGCGAGACAGGCAGCATCTCTGGAGAAAAGGAATATGTGGCGTTTTGTGTCAAGATCCTTCTTCAGACTCTTGTGATTCTGCAGATTTTGTGATGGGTTATTCTTCAGAGGAATAACCAAACTCAGTTTGACACTGGTATTGCACTGTATGGCATGCACAGCATAGGGGAAATCCCTGCCCTTCATTATCCTTCAATGGCTTAAATTAGAAACCAAGTGCAGGCTGGGCGGCCGTTACGCTGAACACCTACGCTTAGTCCGCCTTTGCCTACGTGATCTACCGGTTGCCAAATATTTTAACTTCCCTTCCCATTCCCATATGACCATTCTGTCCTGGCCTCCACCACTGTCAGAGTGAGGCCACAAGCAAATTGGAGGAATAACACGTCATCATTTGCTTGGGCAGCTTACAACCCAGTGATATGAACAGTGATTTATCTAATTTCAAGTTACTCCTGCATTCCCTCTCTCTCCTTGCATTATCAACTCTTTCACAGCCAACAATGAACCATTGTGGGCTCCACCTTTCCTTAGTCATATGAAGATGGGTCTCGACCCGAAACGTCACCTATACCTTTTCTCTAACTGCTGCCTGGCCCGCTGAGCTACTCCAGCATTTTGGATTTAACTTCTTGACTGGATATTTCAGCTTGCTTTTGGTTGACCTATTTTTTGTTTTCCATCAATAGGTCGCAATTCGGAGATCACATACACCTTAGTGGAATCAGCAAATGAGTATTTCTCTATGGATGAGCTCTCTGGTGTCATATACCTGGCAAAGTCATTACGCAAGGAGCAGCAGAAAACCTTTAACCTTATTGTTCAGGCCAGAGATCATGGTCTTCCACAGAGTCTTTCTTCATTTGCCACTGTCATAGTTTCAGTCATAGGCATTGAAGAGTTCGTCCCTGTCTTTATACAAAGGGAGTATGTCGCCACTGTCCCTGAAGACGTGCACAATGGAGCACAGATACTCAGCGTGTCAGCATTAACGAGAGATGCCACGAATAATGCACAGATTCTTTACACCATTATGAATGGCAATGAGCATGGCAAGTTCCGCATTGACTCCAAATCAGGTAAATATGCAGGCTTTAACATTTATTCATTTATTATCATACTGCCGTCATCGGTATAGTACACAATAGTGTTACTCCATCATTGAGCTTGCCATTCTGCTGTGTAAATATTGTATGGTCTCTTCATAAGTTCATAAGTGATTGGAGTAGAATTAGGCCATTTCGTCCATCAATTCGACTGCGCCATTCTTGGCTGAACATCAGATAGACTGTATGTGTAGGAAGCAACTACAGATGCTGGTTTACGCCAAAGATAGATACAAAATGCTGGAGTAACTCAGCGGGACAGGCAGCACCTCTGGAGAAAAGGAATAGGAGACATTTCGGGTCGAGACTCTGCTTCTGACTGAGAGTCCGAGGAGAGAGAAACTAGGATTATGAAAAGGTACAAAGAACAAATGAATGAAAGGTATCAAAAGAACAAATCAGAGCCAGCACCCATGATCAAGCAAAGGTGGAGCCCACAATGGTCCATTGATGGCTGGGAAGAGGTGATAAACAATTAAACTAAGCAGGACAACAGTGAAACTGCCAGGATGACTAGGGTGGGGAGGGACACAGAGAGAGGGGGGAATGCAAGGGACATTTGAAATTAGAGAAATCAATATTTATATTGCTGGGATGATATAAAACATACATTTTATGTTTGTTATCAAGTCATTATTCACTAAGGGACACCAATAAATGAAGGACTTGGGGTTATGCAGTAAAATAACTCAGTTAAAGAGGTAAAGTGCTAGAGTAACTCAGCAGGTCAGGTGGCATCTCTGGAGAACATGGATGGGTGATGTTTTAGGTCGGGGCCCTTCTTCAGACTGGAGAAGGGTTCCAGCCTGAAGCAACACCCATCCATGTTCTCCAGAGATGCTACTTGACCAGTTGAGTTCCTCCAGCACTTTGTGTATTTTTTTTGTAAACCAGTATCTGCACTTGCTTTTGTCTACAAAATAGCACGGTTGCTTGTTTCACCAACATGTGGAAAGAATTATCTTTCCACAAAATTTTCTCTAGTCACAAAATGCTGGAGCAACTCAGCGGGCCCATTCCACAGATGCTGCCTGTCCCGCATTTTGCATCTTCCTTCGATTTAAACCAGTATCTGCAGTTCTTTCCTACACATTCTCTCTCATTCTTTAAGTGTGTAGACGGAAGAGCAATGTGTCACATGGAATAAAGCATAAAGAGCATATCACTTTACCTCAGACTTACCTAGACATGCCGAAGCAGTTCACTGCCTCAGGAAATATATTGTTTTATATTCAGTACCAGACTTTTCCCTTTGAGCTTTGAACACACAATGAAACCAGGGCAAGGTGTCATTCCAGATCTGGTAACACTTACACCAACTAAAAGTGTCCATTCTTTTTGTCTGCCTTGAGATGCAACTTGTCAAATGTGCGATTAATGTGCATCAGGACTTGGATGGCTGATCCTAAATATTGCCGAAGGTGGGCTCATAATGTAGATTAGCCAAAATTTGCTGGATGTGTAAGAACATATTCCACGCTGCCTCTTCTGCAAGTAAAGACAGATTTCCATGTTTTTAAAATTGCTGCCTTTCAGTGAGGCATAACACCCATGATCCGTCAATGTTAAAGACTATCCTCAAGGAAACACTGTGCCGTCTGAGAAACGTTCTGACTTTCCATTGTAGAGACAAGGCCATATATTAAATGAATGCCACCTTCACTCGGACAATTAGGGATAGCACATTTAAGCTGGGGTAGAGTTGCTGCCTGACAGCACCAGAGACCCTGGGTTTGATCATGACTATGGATGCAGTGTTTGTACTTCCTGCGACTGTGTGGGTTTTATCCGGGAGTTCTGGTTTCCTCCCATATTCCAAAGACGTGCAGGTTTGTAGGTTAATTGGCTTCCGTAAAATTGTAAAATTGTCCCCCCCAGTGTGTAGGATAGTGTCGGTGTACGGGGCAATCGCTGGTCGGCGTAGACTTGATGGGCCGAAGAGCCTGTTTCAGTGCAGTATCTGTAAAAACTAAAGTTAACTTTCTGAATTTCAGTACAGTTCACTATATATGAAAGTACTTTGAGAGGTATTGAGGGATTTGTTGCTCTTCTTTAAGGATTTGGATCATTTTATAAGTCACACAAGTGGAGTGGCGAAATGGCAGATTTTTTTATTTATCGTGAAATCTATTGACGTTAATCCTTTCCTAAAGAAGCCATATCTGTTGCTGTGTTTAGGAGCCATGTACATGAATGGGAGCCTAGACTATGAATCCTGCCAGGAGTATTACCTGTCAATTGATGGCAACAGGAAAGGGAAGCCTTTGCTCAGTGATACAACAACAGTAATCATCAACGTCACAGATGTGAATGATAACCCACCCATGTTTGGCCATAGTGTACATGCTGCCGAGGTCAGTGAGGATGCTCCACTGGGAGAAATGCTCCTTAAAGTAAGTGGGAAAACAAAACCTTTACAATTCTGCTGTCATCAAATTGTTGAAACTGCTCTTGAAATGTAGCACTGATGATCTATAGCAATAACAACACAATCTATCCTGGTGATAAATTAGTTACACACCAACTCCACCCCATCTGCCTCAAGCTTATAAACAGCTCAGGTATGGAAGATCGAGCTATACCTCCATAATTCTATGCCCCGTGTCTCCTTCCTGCAGAGAAATCAAGTGTCTGATCTGTGAAAGGTCAGATAGAATATTTTAAGGGTAACTTTCAGTTGAAAAACGAAAATAATCTTCATGATTCTTGCCAACCCAACAATAAAGTTATAATTAAATGTCTGGCTGGCCTGAGTTATCATTGAAATATTAAACATCCAACAGAAGACTTGGGGAGAGTTAGTATTACAGTTATCATTGTATTCTTGTCAAATGTTTAGAGGTGAATTCAGCCAGTGACAGTCGTCTCTGTAGGCTCACTTGTGCTTCTGCTTGTATAAGAGAATAAACAGAGTTAGAATTACTGTCTTAAAAATCTTTACTGAAGGCTTTGCTGAATAGGATAATGATGGGTTGGGGGGCAGCTTCTGAATGTACATATCTGCAATTATCATCTGGATGCTGCAGCTCTCTAACGTCAAGTGGACCTTCAGTCTGGAGAGAAGGTATCAAAGGATGAACAGTTTCCTATTTGGGCCAGCATTTAGACCAGTGGGACGCCATTTGGAGGTGAGGTGCACCATTGAGGCAGGAAAGATGGAGGAGAGCATAGTGTGGATAATGCAGGTTGGATTGCCAGCAGTCTGAACAGATATTGTGTCTGTAGTGATCCCTCTGGTTAAACTCACAACGTGCATTATTCTCATATTTCCTCACAGCAAGTGGAGATCTTAAGCAGTGGTTTACTATTGACTCAAAGAATAGAAAGATGTTGTTATCACAGCACTTCGTATTTTTCCCATATTTTCTCAATGCATGGAAGAGAACCGTTGAGCCACGTGTGTTTTTATTCAATTTGTTGAACACATTGAAAATATTCTGTTGTTTTTTCTCAGGTGACAGCTTCTGACAAGGATGGACCCCTTAACAATCTGATCCATTATTCAATAGTTAATGGAGATCCTAACCAGCATTTAACTATTGACTCAAAGAATGGGGAGATTTTGTTATCACAGCATCTTGACATGGAGGAGGTATGTACAAAGACATTGACTGAAGTACTGAGAAATAGAGGCAATAAGCCAATGTCCTCACAAGAGAATAGATGCAGGAAAGTCTGTTTGAGAATATTGCCCATTTTGAACAGGGTATAGATCTAATCAGAATAGACCTTATGGGCGGCACAGTGGTGCAGCTGATAGAGCCGCTCCCTCACAGCACCAGAAGAAAGCTGACGTTTACGTACTTTATGAAAGAAATATGTTATTGCTAGAGTAACTCAGCGGGCCAGGCAGCATCTCAGGCTAGAAGGAATGGGTGATGTTTCAGGTCGTGACCCTTCTTCAGACTGAAACTCCAGAAGTGCTGCCTGTCCCGCTGAGTTACTCCAGCATTTTGTGCCTATCTTCGATTTAAACCAGCATCTGCAGTTGCCTTGCAGCACATCCCAAAGACATGCAGGTTTGTAGGTGAATTGGTCTCTGTAAATTGACCCAATTGTGCGGGCAGTGGATGTGACAGTGGGATAACATAGAACTAATGTGAACAGGTGAAGGATGGTCAGTGAGTACTCAGTGGACCAAATGGCCTGTTTCCATGCTATATCTTTCAATCATTCAATTTAAACCTTGCAATGGCTGGACACATTTTTCTTCTGCCTTACACCATGGTTCAAAAGATAAGCAAAAGGATGTGATCTTTTTGGCAAGTTGTGACAGGTAAAGGGAGAGGAATCTCCTCTCGTTCTGATCTTTGATTTTGCTGAAGAATGTACATGCATTGCTGTGTATTATTAGTTAATATTCCATTATTTAATTTGGCAAAATTAATGTCTTTTGAAGCTACCTGAAGACATGGCTTACATATCCAAACATATCTTTGGAATAGGGTGATAAATTATACTTCCCCATTCACCAGGACATTTTGCTTAAGTGTTGAGGACATTCTGCAAATGTTATTGTCAAGGGCAGTAGTTATTTATGAAAAAATATGTTGACCATCATCCTAGACATGTTGAGAACAATCCCCACATTCATCCCCCCACCCCCCCCCCTCCCCCCCCGAACGCATCTCAACGAAATCAGCTCAGACTAATAAAACTTAGAAATGTTTAATCACGTTACAGACATTATCACAGCATTATCACAGTACATTTTTACAGTCGAACTCAAAAAGGATTCAGGTACAACATACCATTGAAATGGCATTTGGGCAGGTATAGTGTTGCAGTGGTAAAGTTACTGTCTTACAGCACTGGAGACGCGGGTGCGATCCTGACTACGGGTGCTGGCTGTATGGAGTTTGTATGTTCTCCTTGTGACCGTGTGGGGTTTTTCCGGGTGGTCCGGTTTCCTCCCACACTCCAAAGGCGTGAAGGATTGTAGGTTAATTGGCTTTTGTAAATTACCTTGGTAGGTAGGATGTGAAAATGGGATAACATAGAACGAGTGTGAACAGATGATGGTTGGTCAGCACGGTCTCAGTGGGCCTCTAAACTAAACATGAATGGAAAAAGTTCACAGGGATCTGGGTCAATTATGGGCAGACGGGACAAGGCTAAATGGCATCTTGGTCAGCATGGATGAAATGGGCCGAAGGTTCTGTTTCTGAGCTATATGACTTTATGATTCCTTTGTTTCAACAGCATGATAGAAATACAGTACAAGTATTTTACAATTATATTTTTATAACTGTAACTTATTCCAAGACATGTGTTGTGCTCTTTCCCCAGATATCCAGTTATTCCTTGGTAGTCCGGGCTACGGATAATGGCACGCCACCACTGTCCAGTGAGACCACTGTAAACCTCCAGGTGTTAGATGTGAATGATAATCCACCCACGTTTTTTCAATTCAATTACAGTGTGGTTATTCAGGTAGGATTTAATGTCTCACGGTTGCAACTTCAGAGAAAGAAGTACATAATTGCCTAGAAATTGGATACATTTGGTTGAGAGCAGAATCCCCCTGTGTCCGCACGCATTCTTGACATTGGTTTCACCATGATAAAGTTGGGTTGGGCATTTCCATGCATCATTGTAACGAATTGCAGGCTTTATTTGCACGTCATATTTCGGAAAAGCATAGCTATAGCGTGTAAAATGATCATTTGTTCCATTAAGTCTGCATCATCTCTCTATAATGATAACCTATATGTGCCAGTCAGTCCCCCAGAGTAGATCCCAGAGCTCTAATTCATGCAATACCATTGGGCTTGTTCCAAAATGCACCACATCACCACATCTCTGTTTTCCATATCAACCACTTCTCTGTTTTCCATATCAACCTGCATTTTCCAACACTGTACCACAAATGCATGGTGGCACAGTGGCACAGTGGCACAGCGATAGAGTTGCTGCCTCACAGCGCCGGAGACCCGGGATTGATCCTGACTATGGGTGCTATCTGTACAGAGTTTGTACGTTTTCCCCGTGACCTGCGTGGGTTTTCTCCGAGATCTCCGGTTACCTCCTACACTCCAAAGACGTGTACAGGTTTGCAGGTTAATCGGCTTGGTGTCAATGTAAAATTGTCCCTAGTGCATGTAGGGTAGTGCTAATGTGAGGGGATCGCTGTTTGGTGCGGACTCAGCTGGCCGAATTTCCGCGCTGTATCTGCAAAATAATCTACACTAAAATGCATTCGATCCCTTTACTGATCCAATATGTTATGTCAGACAGGCAACTGCTCTCTATGAAATACATAGGTTGGATTTTAACACTCCTGGTGAGGAACAGGGCACTTTTTAATGTAGCGTTATCACTATTCACCGCACCTATTTAGCAAGCCAGAATAATTAAAGCCCAATTTCTAGGCAATGCATTTTATCGCTGACCTTGCACTTATATGGCATTTTTAAACATAATAAAACATCCCAAAGCTCTGTGCAGTAATATTAGCGTGTAGTTACGTCACATCTGTTAGGATAGTTGATCAAAATGTTTTTAAAAAGAAATAGGTGTTAAGGATTGTCTTAAAGGAGATAGATAAGGAAGGAGAATAAGGGAAAAGTTTGCAAATGACACAATCCAGGCAGATGCAGATGAAGACACAGTTGTGAGTGGAATGAAAAAAATTAGGGTGGGTAAATTTTGAGAATTGGAGTGAGCACAAAGGGTTGTTGGCTGCAGGAGGTTACAGAGACAGGAAGAGGCAAGACCTTGTAAAGATTTGAAACTAAAGTTAAGAATTGTAACACTGAGGTGCTGCCAGACTACAAGCCTTTGCAGTTTGGCAAGTTGTATTGGTGGGTTTTGGAGCAGCAGGTTAAAGACACTTTAAAGCTAAGATCATCACTCAGCAAGTTCTTTTCACTCTACCACTGTACCCATTGTATATTATAGATTTAACCTAGCCAAAAAACATTGATTTTCAATTTGGGTGTCTGTGCTACGCTTGGGTGGTCATTTAATATGTGCAGATTTGCAACAAATGTGCACAAGATTAAAATAAACTTAAATCATCTTAAAATTACGAACTAAATATTGAAGATTACGTAGTTGAAAGGGAACAGTTGGCAAGTGGTATGGGGAGAACTTTTCATAATCAACCAAGAGGGAAATTCAGAGAGCGAATTGTAAACCAGGCATGCTGACTTTGAACCAGCTGTAATCAGACTTGTTCAAAGGTAATGCTGGTCAGATGATTAGTCCAGAAGTCAGTAAACACCTGACTGCTTGCATTCCTAATTTAATACTAACATGAGGTGTCAAAAGGTGGGCAGCATCTGTTCCAAGCTTTTGATCTGTTCCCCTTATATTGCTGAAATACCAACATCAATGAAGCAACACTGACCAATGTTTGATAAAGATACCACAATGCAGAGAGATCTCAGAGTGCAGGTGCATTGTTCATTGGCAGTGATATCACAGAGAGATTGGATGGTGAAGAGGCTTTTGGTACATTGGCCTTCTTCTGTCAGGGTATTGCATATAGAAGTCGGAACATTGTTATAGTCCATATTTGGAGTATTGTGTTCAGTTTTGGTCACTCTGGCATAAGGAAAGATGTCAAACTGGAAGAAAAAAAACAGATATGATTTATGAGGATGTTGCTAGGATTTGAGCTGTAATCTGAGCTATAAGGAAAGGCTGGGTATGCTTGGATTTTATTCCTTGGAGTACAGGAAACTCAGGTGTTATCTTATAGAGGTACATAAAACCATAAGTGGAATCGGGTCAGGGAATCCAGAATCAGACTAGGTAGGGGTGAGGTGAGAGGGGCATGATTTAATAGCTATCCAAGGATCAACTGTTTCATTCAGAGGAATGAGTTGCCAGAGGGGATAGTTGAGGCAGCTACTGTCACAGGATTTAAAAAACACTTGGACAGGTAGATAGATCAATAGGAAAGGCTTAGAGGTAAATGCGAATAAATGGGACTAGTTTAGATGGGGCATCTTGGGCGGCGTGGCTTGTTGAGCTGAAGGGTCTTTTTCCATGCTGTGTGAATGCATGGCTCTGATGCTGATCAAAAAACCTGTAGACTATGAATGGTTTCTCCATTCTCAGGAGAACGAGGCAATTGGCTCAAGTGTACTGCAACTGTTGGTAATAGACAGAGATACTGCCTCCAACGGACCGCCATTCATTTTTACTATCACTGCTGGCAATGAGGAAAACAACTTTCACATCAACCAACATGGACTGTTGAAGACTCAGGCACGTCTCCAACAGAGAGTGAGAGAGCAGTACATTCTACAGGTCCAGGTAAGTTAACCAAGACATTCTACATTCTGCTTAATCCTTTCCTATAGCACAAAGTGTGAAGGTAAAAGCAAAGGAACTTCAGGTTCCATGGAGTTAGGTGTCATTTCATCATATCAGTTTTTAAGAATCTTCTTCTTCTTATCGAGCCCACACACAAGATTAGTTGTTCAGTCAGAGCTGAACACACTTCTCGGCATCTGCTTATAATGGTGTCTGTCTTGAGCTTGTGCCCCTTGTGCGTGGTGGTGGAAAGATTGGTGAAAACAGGGCCGCAACGTGAATGCTCTTTCCTTGACCCCAGTTTTTAAGAATGATGAATGATAAAGAATGATTATGTTCCCTCATGATCCTGTGCTGCTGGTGCTGAATAAACAGAGGGCAATCTCCATTGTTCAACACTTCTGACAGTGCTGTTGCCTCATGCCATCGGATCCTTTGAGATATAACTGCAGATTATTTCTGGTGCAGCAAGCAGCATACTTACAACCTGTTCAGACACATCCCTAACCCTGGCATTATTACAACACAGTAAACAATGTCACTATTGATGTGCCTCCTTACTTAAGATCTTGCCTAATTCTTTGCATATAAAACTATCTCATTAGTACAGATATGTCTTTCTGAAAACAGATTATTTCAGTAATAGGCATAATACAACTATGGTCTATACTTCTAGGAATCCATTTCACTAAAACGTCTCCTGGCTGGAGCACTGTGAATGGGAAGGGATTATAGGCTGGGTTATGACATTAGATAGATTCTGCTGATTTACCAAATGAAAGCCTCATATAGTTGGGTACTGTCTGGTTTTGGCACAAGTTCCGCACTGTTATCCAGAATGTTTATTCACTGAATCCTATCTGTCCTAATTTCAGCAAAAGAAATGTGAGTGAGCATTGATTTCTATGTATCTAAGGGAGAGTTAGATAGAGCTCATGGGGCTAGTGGAGTCAAGGGATATGGGGAGAAGGCAGGCACGGGTTATTGATAGGGGACAATCAGCCATGATCACAATGAACGGTGGTGCTGGCTCAAAGGGCCGAATGGCCTCCTCCTGCACCTATTTTCTATGTTTCTATGATGCAATGATATTAAAAAAATCTCTGCTTCCTTCAGGTGACAGACAATGGTTGGCCACCTTTGTCATCCTCGTCTTGTATAAACATCCGCGTGATCAAGGAGAGTCGGTACCCGCCGTCGGTGCAGCCATTGCAAGTCTTCATTGTTACCACAAGCAGCAAGTTCCCAGGAGGATTCATTGGAAAAATCCACGCAACAGACCTGGATCTACATGACACTCTCACCTACAGCATGGTCCCAGCAAACCTGGATAACATGTTTGCCATTGGCAGCACAGATGGAAAAGTGCTGGCACAGCAGGCCTTAGAGACGGGGCACTACCTGTTCAATGTCAGTGTCTCCGACCGAAAGTTCATCACCACGGTGGAGGCACAAATACATGTCATGCATGTGACAGCGGTAACGTTAGACCAGGCCATTCTGGTGGAGTTGGCCCAGGTTACACCAGAGAGGTTCATCAGTGCACACTGGTGGAACTTTCGGAGATCCCTGGCAAGTCTCCTCCAGGTTCCCAAGAACTTCATTGATCTCATCAGCTTGCAGCCAGCTCAAGGCTCACCCAACTTGGATGTCCTCCTGGTGGTAAAGAAGTCAGAAGAGTCCTTCTATGAACCCAGCGTTCTGAAGGAGAAGCTCATCTCCTCTGCTGCGGATTTGGCGAGGAAGGATGAAGTTCACATCGTTAGAGTGGCTCACCACTGCTCCGATTACTACTGCCCCCAAGAGCACTGCCAAGGAAACTTTCAACTGGACATGGGAAATGTGTTCACATACACCACCACCATTCTGAGCTTCATCGTTCCTCGATACCTGCACCATCGCACCTGCTCATGTAATGGTAAGATATTTTTGCATGATCATTAAATCAAAGACTCCCGTCCATTTTTTTCTGTTTATCCTCTTCTGTGGAGGATGCCAACCATAGCTCAGTGGCTACCGTGCCCTCTGAGCATCAGTGGGTCTTTGGTTTAGACGCCACACATATACACGAGCACACAACCTTGCAATTCAGCGCAATGTTGAGAGAAGGGCACATTCCTCAAGTGACGTTGGAAAGTTATCCCATGACGAATATCATGACTCTATACAATGACTCTAAGGACCATGCAGCACAGTTTAATTTAGTTTAGAGATACAGGCTTTTGGGCCGACTGAGTCCGTACCGACCAGTGATCCCCGCACATTAACACTATCCTACACACACTAGGATAATTTACATTTATAGCAAGCCAATTAACCGACAAACCAGTACATCTTTGTGGAGTGTGGTAGGAAACCGAAGATCTCAGGGAAAACCCACGTAGTCACGGGGATGAACTTACAAACTCCCTACAGACAGCACCCATAGTCGGGATTGAACTCGGATACCTGGCGCTGTAAGGCAGCAACTCTACCGCTGCGCCACTGTGCCGCCCACAGAAACACAGGGCCTATTCCCCAGATTACCCATGCTGACCAAGCTAGCCCATCTAATTTAGTCCAATTTCCTCACTTAAAAAATAATAAAAAATAACAAAAAAAAACTGCCAGATTACGCCATCATTCTTTTTTTGAGTAGAAAATCCTCCAATAAAAAATTCAGCAAAATGGCGTTATGATATTGCATTGGGGAGATCTTATGATTTGGCCTAATCCTGCCTGTATCTATCATTCTTTCACACATGTACCACCTCACTAGGGTCCATGCATCGCGATTAGGAGGAGGAAATCCTGTTGGACGTTTCCTTCTATATTCCAGAGATCCTGAAAAGCTTCTTTGACTGTCACATAATAAATCCCAGGATCTGTATCTATCTACCCCATTCAGATATACCAACTGAGAATTATGAGGGCTCCAAAATAAAGAACGAGGCAGTCTAAAATATGACTAAGGAAAATCAAGAACCCGCAGTCTTTGCCACTCTAAAATGAAAACAGAGAAGGCTGGGAACACTGAGAGATTTGGATTGCAGCTATTGAAAAAAGAACGGGTTGATGAGTCAGCAAAACACAAAGTGCTGGAAGAACTCAGTAGGTCAGGCAGCATAGGTGGAGGGAATGGACAGGTGACATTTCTGGTGGGGGTCTCTTTTTCCAGCACTTAATGATTCAGGTTGAAAATCTTTCCTCAGAACTGCCAAAAAAACATTTCAATCACAAACGTTAACTATTTCTCTTTCTGCCTGATCTACTGAGTTTTTCCAGCATTTTCTGTAAAATCTGATTATCACGACTAAAGAGACGAATATACGTTCAGCAAAGAAAAAAACTGTTCACACGTTGTTCTTTGAAAATGGTTAGTATTAGTGATTCATGCTTCCTTTTGCCAGCAGACCAGTGCTCTGCCTTTGAATGCTGACTAATGGAATTCAATCAGTTGCAATCCCATCTATGTAATGTAGCGTATCTAAACATACCTGCAGAACAGGAGCTACACCTTGTCTTGTTCCTGTGAACCAGGGAATTAACTAAGATTCTTGTCTTATTAAATGCTTAAGTCTCTTTGATTCCTTCCAGTCTGCTCTGTGTTCTCAAACAAACCATCCATTCTTTCAATACTGAGTTACAGAGTCATTGTCATACGGCGTAAAAACGGGCCCTTCCACCCAACTCGCCCACGCCGACAAACATAGCCCATCTACACTTGTCCCACCATCTGTGTTTTGCCCATATCCCACTAAAATTCTCCTATCCATGTTCCTGTCTAAATGCTTCTTAAATTTTGTGTTACATTTTAAATTATTTTTTGTCCCCACCTCTGCCAACATTTGCTGTTGGTGTAGGCATTAGCCCAGGTCTCTGAAACCTCCTCTGTCACTTTACCACCTACCTCCATGACTTCAGGTGCCTCAGTAGGACCCTGATTTTCACCTCCAGATTTCGCTGAACCAATTATCTTTCTCATTCTCTCCTTCCCACCATTTCCCACAGTCTATGCCTCTTAGACTAACCATCCTCTGAAGAAGGGTCTCGACCCGAAACGTCGCCTATCTCCTTCGCTCCTTAGATGCTGCTGCACCCGCTGAGTTTCTCCAGCTTTTTGTGTAACCCTCGATTCTCCAGCATCTGCAGTTCCTTCTTTAACATCCTCTGAGCCAACTTAGAATCCATAGAACTGTACAGCACAGGAACGGCCCTTCAGCCCGCAATGTTTATGCCGAACATGATGCCTAGTTAAACTAATGGCATCTGCCTGTACATGATCCCCAAAAATCTTTTAAACACCACTCTGGTATCTGCCCCCATCACCACAGTAAGCCCCAAGCCCCCACCACTCTCTGTGCCCACCACGTCTACATAAAACTACCCCCCTCTCACCTTGTAGCCGTGCTCTCATGTGTTATACATTTCCACCCTGGGAAAAATGTTCTGACTGACTATCCTATCTATGCCTCTCATAATTGTACATACTTCTATCATCCCCTCTCGACCACTGGCATTCCAGAGAGAATAATGAAAGGTATAGCAGGCAGTGAAGAAAGCGAATGGCATGTTGGCCTTTATAACAAGAGGAATCGAATATAGGAGCAAAGAGGTCCTTCTGCATTTGTTCAGAGCCCTAGTGAGACCACACCTGGAGTATTGTCTGCAGTTTTGGTCCCCTAATTTGAGGGAGAACATTCTTGCTATTGAGGGAGTGCTGCGTAGGTTTACAAGGTTAATTCCCGGGATGGTGGGACTGTCATGAGAGAATGGAGCAGCTGGGCTTGTACACTCTGGAGTTTAGGGCTGCAACAAAGTATACTGGTTAACGTTTTGCTGATGGTCTAATCTCTTTTGTTAGCTTTGTGGCATATGGTCAAATTCTTTATGTATATGGAATCATCAGACTTTGTTGTTGAATAGACATTCATACCACTATGTAGGGTCAAATGTTTTTTTATTAACCATCTGTTAGCAATCAAACCCATTAACATTTTAAGAGGATCAGAATTTTTCATGGGAATTTAGGAACCAGTTGTATATAAGTGTGTATTGCAATCAGCTACGGCAAATATCTGAACTTCAGCAGCTGTCCAGATAAGCCAACACTTGTCCAATACATTCCTATTCATGGTGTTCACGGAATCAGATAATGGCAATAGGACAGAGGGGGCCATTCAGCCCATTGAGCCCATGCCAGCTCTTAGCAGAGTAATCCAGTCCTATTCCCAATTTTGCATTGTTATTCTCTCTCAATTGACTGTCCATCTTTATTTTGAATATTCTGATTGATTTTGCTTCAACTGCCCCTCCAGCCAGTGAATTCCAGATCACATCCCTCTTTGATGAAAACATTGTTTTACTTCTACCTCTTGTAACTATTGCAAAAATATATATATTTCAATTGAGCATAGAAACATAGAACATAGTAAATAGGTGCAGGAATTGGCCATTCGGCCCTTTGAGCCAGCACCACCGTTCAATATGATCATGGCTGATCATCCACAATCAGTACCCTGTTCTTGCTTTAAACTCCAAAGTGTGGATTCATGCATTTTGGTAGTAGGAATAAAAGCATAGACTATTTTCTAAATGGGGAGGGAATCCAGAAATTGGAGGTGCAAAGGGACTAGGGAGTGCTGGTGGAGGATTCCCAAAAGGTTAATTTGCAAGTCAAATCGGTAGTAAGGAAGGCAAAAGCAATACTAGCATTTATTTCAAGAGGACTAAAATACAAAAACAGGAATGTAATGCTGAGGCTCTATAAGGCGCTGGTCAGGCCACATTTGGAGTATTTTGAGCAATTTTGGGCCCCATATCTGAGGAAGGATGTGCTGGCTCTGGAGAGGGTCCAGAGGAGGTTTACAAGAATGATCCCAGGAATGAGTGGTTTAACGTATGATGAGCGTTTGACAGCACTGGGCCTCTACTCGATGGAATTTAGAAGGATGAAGGGGCACCTCATTGAAACTTACCGAATAGTGAAAGACCTGAATAGAATGGATGTAGAGAGGATGTTTCCATTAGTCTTAAAGTACATTCCTTTAGGAAGATGAGGAGGAATTACTTTAGTCAGAGGGTGGTGAATCTGTGGAATTCTTTGCCACGGGAGGCTGTGGAGGCCGACAATGGATATTTTTAAGACAGAGATAGATAGATTCTTGATTAGTATGGGTGTCAGGGGAGAAGGCAGGAAAATGGGGGTTGGGAGGGAGAGATAGGTCAGCCATGTTTGAATGGTGGAGTAGACATGATGGGCCGAATGGCCTAATTCTAATTCTATCACTTATGAACTTACATTATTCTGTACCATTTGGCCTTTGCAGCAATCACTAATGATGAACAGAATCCCCTTTTTACCCTATCTAAATCAGTCATATATTTGTTCACTTCTACCACCTATCCTCTCATCCTTCATCTCTCCATGGAGAACAAACCCAGCATCTGCACTTTAAACTCATAGCTGAAATATTGCATCCCTGCAACCACTCTAGTTGATCTAATTCCTTTTGTCATTATTGAATTTGTGTTTTGGCATAAGACGGACCAGAACTTCTGAACACTGGAGGGAAACTTCAAAATCCCAGGTTCTTGCTGAATTCATTAGGATGTAAATTTACCCAATGGTCTGCAGGTCTGGAGACTGTCTAGTAGTAATCTGAACTTGCCGCACCTCTGGTACATCCAGCACATTCCACATAACTATCACCTTGCACTCGACAACACCTGAAATCATTAGATCTCCCGTCAGGAAGAGAGCTAAACCAGATGTTGCCTCATTCCATTCTACAGGAAACAATCTGACATGTATTTCCGAGACCCATGTTTTGTAAAAAAATATAATGTCTATCTGAGCCTTCAGAGAAACGTCACCTAGATCCCTGTTCTCGAAGTTGGCATCAATTTCACCTTATTTCCATCCTGCATAAGCTCAAATGCAATTTAAAATTACAAACCCTGGTCCTGCCTAATCTATATACTTGTAATAGTCTGTCAAGTAGAATGCACTGTGCTCCCTTCAAGACTTCTACATGTATGCTCATGCACACTTAAATACATCTCTGGGAAGTGTACAGTTCTTGTTTTTAAGCTTAATTTAATAACTAGATGCTTTGCACTTGATTTTTGGCTCTTCCCTGAATAGTTTCTAAAGCTTCACTTTGGGATACAAACATTTGACATGTGCTCCAAGTCAGGCCTGAAGAAAACTTTAAATGAAGCTAAAATAGTATTTGTGTCTTTTATACAATGAGTCCACTACCTTATTATCTCAGATTAATATATCACAGTATTGAGCATGCAACATTAAAATATGCCAGAACATTCAGATCATTTGTTTGCTCTGATCTATGGTGAGAGCTTAGATCATCAATGGTGATTTACCTGATGATAATTCATATTAAACACTCCACTCTGCCCCCACGTGGCTCTTTCTCAAAATCAACACCAATTAAATTATTTATTCAGTTCTTTATGAGGGAGATGTTTATTGTGAAAAATATTGCCCCAGACTACTGATGCTGACTGAGGGCCATGGTCTTTAAAAAATATTTTAATTTCCATTAATAAATTAATTTATTAATGCATTAATAGAAATGCCATTCTATTTTAGCTATTTTTTTAACAATGCTGGCAAAATGGGAATTTATCATCACCCCTCTCGCCATTAGTCACCTTCTTGAACAGGTGAAAAAACAGGGGAGTTCTTGAATGTAAACTCAGTAACAATGAAGGAGCAGCAACTGATTCCCAAGATCTGGAAGGGAGCGCACAGGTGATGGTGCTTCCAAGTGCCGGCTATCTCCATGTTCTTGGCGGTAATGCTCGGGGTTTTAGAAGGTGCTGTCAGAGTGGCTCCTCCCATAGAGGCCCAAGACTTGATCTCCTGGAGCCTGGTCCAGTTGCATGCAGGGTCCACTTACTGTGCTGCCTCACAGCAATGTTGACTGTTGATGAGCGAGCCCCTGTCCCCAGGCTCAATGGCAACCATAATGGCCACTGATTGTAAATGCGTGAGAATATCTGACTAATATTTAATAATATTCAGTACTATTTAACAAAATAATGAGATTTAAAGATTCAAATGGTGAAACCACATGCATGCAGATGTGCACGCTCACACACGCACACTTGCTCTCTCACACACACACTCTAATACACAAAAATATTTCAATAAATTTAAATGAGAAAGCTTAATTTACCTTTACCTGCCTACAGCCAAATTCTTCCATTCATGTTGACGGGGTAGCTGTACTTGTGCCAGGCGTAAAGTGCCCTGGGCTGTGTTGCCTTACTTCCCAGCCTGAGAGCTCAGAAGCGGAAGTTTCCAATGCCTGATTGAGTCCACAAGGATTTTACAGATGGAGTACACAGGCAGCCAACAGCACAAATGGCAGGTTGGAAAAACTTCTTGCCAAATTAAGACACTGGACTTCTCAGTAAAATGACAAATCTCTGTATGAGTGCTGAGTTGGGCCATAAAATGGCCTTTCGATAAAATGGCTATCGCATTTGTGATTTGACTATGAACTTATTTCTCCCATTTATGTTGTCAGCTGGAAATGCATCAAAGATATTTTAATATTTCAGATTCTTCTCTGAGATTCAGTGGTGACAGTTACCTGAAGTATCGTTATTTGAGTGAAGAAGATCCAATGAAGATAAAGATCAACTTCCAAATGCAAACAGTGCAGAGAGAGGCAGTCGTGATGTACACTCATGGAACTGACGCTAGCCTTGTTGAGGTAAGAACACAATCGGTTCAATGCAAAGAGAGCGAGAGACTTCCATTTACTTCCATTCCTTTCACATTCAGGATAACCCAGATAATTTTTATTTGTAGTCTGATTAAAGAGTTAAATTGTAGTCTGATTAAACCGTTGCTCAAGAAAGTGCTAAAATCACTGGTAACCACAAGCTGGTTATTTAACATCAATAGCGTATAAGCGTCACAGCTTTGCATTCAGTGTATTATCTTTCACAATTTCCACCAGCTCAACATCATCCCATCACCATTCCCCAATTTCTGAGGAAGAGTCATTGACACAAACACTCACTGGTGTCTCCTTCCGCAGATGTTGCTTGACTGGCTGAGTTCTTCCAGCATTTCTGTTATTTTTTAACACTTCAAAAAGAAATTAGATAGCTACTTGAGGAAATTGACGAGTAAAGCCAAAGGAATAGGGAAGGAATAGGCTGAGCAGTTCTTTCTGTGCTGTAATGACAATGGCCCAGAGAAACACAGCAACCTATTTACACAAAGCAATCTTCCACCACTGTGATGAGATGGTTATTATATCATCCTCTTTTAGTAATGATGATCGACAGAATATCTTTCATAGTTTCTTAATAAATAGAATTACAGTATTGTGAAACACAAAAACAATGCCTGCAGCCTATTTCCTCCATGCCGACTGTGATGCCTGTCTATACCAATTTCATTAGCCTGCATTAAGCTCCTATCCCTCTACACCTTTGCTGTCCAAAATGTGTCCAAACGCCTTCTAAACATTGTAATTGTATCTACCTTCACCACCTAGTCTGTCAGCACATTCCGGACATTCACCACCCTCTGTGTGCTCTGATAGAAACTATCTGTGATAGAAACTAGCACAGACCTGTGGGCTTAATGCCCTTCTACTCCAAAACTATTATCTGACTCCAGGTAGAAACATGTGACAAAATGAGCCCATCCTCAGAAGCTCACCTGTGGGACAATTATCGATCAAGGTGGTGAACAGTGAAGGATGGGTGGGGGTATAACATCCTGAGAGTGAATGGCTGATGGTTGAAGATATAATAAAAATGATGAGAAAGATTGTAAATAATAGGAAACACGCTGCTGAAACAGGAGGGGAACTGGTGATGCTGGAAATTGATCAATATAATGGGTGTCAGGGGTTATAGGGAGAAGGCAGGAGAATGGGGTTTAGAAGGAAAGATAGATCAGCCCTGATTGAATGGCAGAGTGGACTTGATGGGCTGAATGGCCTAATTCTGCCCCATAGAACTTATGAGATAACCTGACGAGGCTGCGTTGTCTGCATAACATTAACTAATACTGAAAGAAACAATATTTCTAGAGATTTACTGTGACCATATTTTACTGGACCATATTTTAAAATCTTTCTCTTTGATTGTCTTTCACAGGTTATTGATGGAAAATTGGTGTTCACTTATGCCTGTGAAGGAATGATTAGTGTTTTGTCAGTGAACCATGTATCAGTGAATGATGGCCTGTGGCACTCTGTTGTGGTTGAGATAACCAACGCGTTGGCAAAGCTAGTGCTGGACACTGTGCACATTGCGTCTGCTGCACTCCCTAAAACCTGCCGCAGAAATCCTACAGTGTTCTTTGGCGGTAAAATTCAAGAGGACAACCCGGGACCCAATAATCACAAGAAAATGACAAGGGAGTTTAAGGGGTGCCTTGGTTCTATTGAGTTCCAGAGAAGGAACATGAGTGAAGATGGTGGGGAGAGTAAACCATATGTGGTAATTGAAGCGTCAATGGGAATCGAAGCCTGCTGCCCCCGTGTTGGAGGGTGTACGAAAGCACCATGTCAGAATGGAGGATTGTGCATGGAAATTCCACCTGGAGGTGAGTAATCCACACATCAGTAAAAGACGAGACATTTTGCTCTGCATGCAGTAGACTTAAAGGACATTTATCTAACCTCATCTGGTAATTCAGTCAGTTAATTTAGTAACTAAAATGCTCCTAAACCAGCAACATCATTAACCTTTATTGTCATTGCTCTGCAATGAAGAATGAGGTTCCAATGATATTTATGGATTACAAATAATAGCTCAGAAGGTTTAATGGAAAAGTGGATAAGATTAGCAGAAAAGGCAAAGAAGGCTGTTAACAGTGGAGTTTATAACAGAATATTATTTTTTTGTCTTTAATCCAGGATATTTTTGTGAGTGTCCAAAGAACATACTTGGCGTGCACTGTGAGCTCATCAACCACCCTTGCCTTTCAAAGCCCTGTTCAAATGGCGGATCTTGTATCCCACATAAGAGTGGCTACACGTGTAACTGCACAAAGGACTTTTCAGGACCGAGGTAAAGACCTAATTACATTCACTGCCTCTGTTCCTTCCACCTCCGTATTGACAAAGTGAAGGGCAAAACATTGCGGTATGCTAAATAAAATCTCTCACATCACTAGCTGCAGGCTATATCTGATGTGTTGCTTCATTGCTTGAAACAAAGCACTCTATTTAAGAAAACAGTGTTCCCATTGTGCACCCCTCAGTTGAAAATCATACTAAATGCCTGTCTAACTCCTGCATAATATTCCAGGGGCTGTCAACCTTCGTCATTCCAAACATTCCTCATTGTGGAATCATTGTACCTGATCAGCCCGTACCCAATTGCATATGCATGCAGATTATTTCTGGAGATTGGCATCAATTATTTTACAGTTCAATGCTCATCTCTCCATGATTCTCTTATTCCTTGCCACAGATAAACAGGGAATTTAATTTACCAAGATTGTTATAACTCTCACTTCTTGACCTGCCAACCTCAAGATTTACTCTACCTGGTCAGTAGTGCTAAATCCGTCCTGCAGAATTGACTCTACTTCCTTTCTATCAATGGTACCCAGAATTAAAAAAGTTGTTCAGTACATGCCGGTGCGATAACAGATATGAACCTTCTCTCACCTTTATCTTAACAAAGTCCCCTTCTATTGCTTTCATCCAAATGTAGCCTTCCTTCAATTCGTCCCAACAATATTTCGGTGAGAGGAGGAGGAATTTTGTTAGTCAGAGGGTGGTGAATGTGTGGAATTCTTTGCCACAGAAGGCTGTGGAGGCCAAGTCAATTGATATTTTTAAGGCAGAGAAAGATATATTCTTGGTTAGTACGGGAGTCAAGGGTTATGGGGAGAAGGCAGGAGAATGGGGTTAGGAGAGAGAGATAGATTAGCCATGATTGAATGGCGGAATAGACTTGATGGGCTGAATGGTCTAATTTGCTCCTATCACTTGTGACCTTATAACCTTATGGCTCTTTTGCATCTTTACCTCCTTTTCTGACTCACCTTAAAGTGGAAGCAATTTCTTTGTGTCTGTCAGATTGAATCACATCATAATATTAACAGCATCGCTCAGATCTCATTTAAGTCTTTTGTTACTTCAGAGATAAGAGTGTAAGGTTCTTCAGTGTTAGTGAAAGTTGTATACTTGGAGAGACAGTGAAACAAAGCAATTTTTCAATTGAAGATAACACATTTTAAAATGAAAAAGAAGGAAATATCCTTTGCTGCCTACCTACAATCTTATCAATCAGAATCATTTGAAATTCGCCCGTTTGGAGGTGGCATCAGTCCTATTCCCTGGTGGAGACACAAGAAAATGCAGATGCTGATATCTTGAGCAAAACTCAGTGCTGGAGGGACTCAGCGGATCAGGCAATGTCCTTCAGTAGGAAGAGATGTTCCCACCCTGAGACATTGCCCATCCATTCCCTCCATAGATGCTGCTTGACCATGAGCATAGAGGAGAGGGTAGGGCCGAAGATGTCCTGGTTGGGATGCTCCTGGGCCTGGCCAAGCTGGCCATCCTCGAGTCACGGCGCCAGGCGGAAGAAGGCTCTGCCCGAGCCAGCTGCCTGCCCCTTTTCCGAGGTTACGTCCGCGCCCGTGTGGTGTTAGAGAGGGGCTGCGCGCTGTCCACGGGCACCCTGCGGGATTTCCGGGCCCTCAGAGCACCACAAAGAGTTGAATGCATCCTTGCCAAGGATTGTAACATAGTTGTATAGTAATTTATTTAGTATATTTGTTTGTCTTGTATTAGATAAACTGTGGGTTCTGTTTTGTTTTATTATATTGTAAATATTATTTTTAATAATTGAATAAATGTTTTGATTAAAATTATAAAAATAAAAAACATAGATGCTGCTTGCCCCACTGAGTTCCTCCAGCACCTTGTGTTCTATTCACCGGTAGTTTTTCTATCAGTGTTTCTGAATTGTGGAGGTTGCTCTATTTACTTTAGTTGTTCTACGATGTTTGCTCTACATGCTTTGGTCTTTGCACCATCATGGTCCAGTTTACTTAGAATAGTTGAAAATGTATTATATATTTTTAACCAATGTACCAGTAAAACGGCAGCAAGTAAGAATTTCATTGTTCCTGTTCATATCCGGGCATATGACAAATAATCATTATTGCATTCTCTTGCAAAGCTTGCCGTGCTCTCACAACACAAAACAGCAGTCACGATGAGACGGTGAAGAGCATAAATTCAGATCCAATTTTCTTTGTTGAACCATCTGTGGTAGGATTCAATGTTGACCACGACTTTACCCGTTTCAAAATGGTGATTTTAAATTTGAAACTGTGGTGGCACAATGGCGCAGGGCACCACAGTGGCACACCTCATAGAGCTGCCATCTCACAGTGCCAATGCCAGAGACCCGGGTTCAATCTTCACCTCGGGTGCTGTCTGTGTGGAGTTCCCACGTCCCCCCTTGACCACATTCCAAAGATGTGTGGGTTTGAAGTTTACATACCCTCTATAAGTTGCCCCTAGTGTTTGGGGAATGGAGGTGAAGCTATGCGTTCTGGTACTCTTACATGGGTATGACAGCACATTAAAAAAAAATGGCATTGCATAAAAATACTGATTTCTTCAGCAAAATACTGATTTTCAGGTACTAGAATACTGAAATGCCCTGACAAAACTTGGCAGCTCTGTAACATAGAGCCAGTGTGAATGGGTGATAGATGGTTGGCGTGGACTGGATGGGCTGTATGGCCTGTTTCCATGGTGTATCTTTCAATCTTTCAATCAATCGATCTATCCAAGTGTTTCACCTCCATGAAAGCTCCTAACAGTTACTTCCTTTCAATTTCCAGTTGCGACGAGGATTTGGATGAATGTCTGAAGCACCCTTGCATGAACAATGGGAGCTGTGAGAACATGCATGGTTCCTTTAACTGTAGCTGTGTGCCTGGATACTCCGGCACTTTGTGTGAGACTTTGGTGAAGGAGCTCTTGCGCAGTTCTCCACTGCTGATCAGCAAGTACGAAATCATTGAGATAGCAATGGCCATCCTGGCCGTCTGCATCTTGGTTGCTCTGTTTGTCATCTTCCGTAAGTTCAAGTGCGGCAAAAAGAAGCAGCCCATGCTAAGTGTCCTCGGCAGCAACGAGCTGTCCAAGAGCGAATCTGTCAAGATCCCTCCTTGCTGCGAGTCGCATTCATCAGCACTCATCCCGCTCAACATCCTCAAGGGCTCCACTTATGACTTAAACAAAGATCCCTACCGAGGATTCGGATGCCAGGGACAGCCGGAGCTGAACTCCTTCACACCGTCCCACTGCAAGGGCAGGCCGATGGTGGTGTGCAGTGTGGCACCCAACCTCCCCCCTCCTCCTTCGTCCAACTCAGACAACGAGTCCATCCCCAAAACCACCTGGGAGTGCGAGTACGAAGGTAAGAGCATTCAGTTCCTCCTTTATGTTCTTTCGATTGGGAACAAATTATATGTTTAATAATCTCCGATTTAGACCATTGAATTGAGCTAGTTTGCTATGAAATTTGATTTCTCTAATTTCACACAACCCCTGCATTGCCTCTCTTCCCCCCTCCCCCACCCTAGTCATCCTACTAGTTTGACTGTTCGCATCAATGTACCCCTTTGTTATAACTTCTTCCACAGCCAACAATGCTTTCAAGAGAGAGCTAGATCGGGCTCTTAAAAATAGCGGCGTCAGGGGATATGGGGAGAAGGCAGGAACGGGGTACTGATTGGGGAGGATCAGCCATGATCACATTGAAGGCAGTGCTGGCTCAAAGTGCCGAATGGCCTACTCCTGCACCTATTGTCTATTGTTAATGGGCCATTATGGGCTTCACCATTCCTTGGTCATCTGTTGCAGCCCTTATTTATTCTGGCTTTTTCTTACCTCCAGTTTCCTCCGCTCTATTTTCCGTCTGAAGAAGGGTCCTGACCCAAAATGTCACCCATCCTTTTTTTCCACAGATGGTGCCTGTCCTGCTGAGTTACTTCAGCTCTGTGTGTCTGTCTTCAGTATAAACCTGCATCTGCAGTTCCTTTCTAACCAAATGGTCTGAGTAGTCAGGACATTTCCAGGATTGATGCCATGTATATGCTGAATTACCTAAACTTGCATGGCTTGCAATAGATCAGCAAAATGGCTTTAATACCCCAATTGGTATTGAATGGGTTTAAATGTTCAGTGTCATTTCTAAGCCAATAATGTAGCATTTCCTAAAAGGGACGCAAAGTGCTGGAGTAATTCAACAGGTCAGGCATCATCACTGGAGAATATGGATAAATTATATTTTAGGTCAAGACCCTCTGACTGATTTGGGGGGGGGGAAGAAAGCTGGAAAAGGGGAGAGGCAGGACAAAACATGGCAGGCAATAGGCAGAGGAGGATTGATTGATAAGCAGACAATCTGAAGAAGGGTCTCGACCCAAAACGTTCCCCCATTCCTTCTCTCCATAAATACTGCCTGTCCCGCTAAGTTACTCCAGCTTTTTGTGTCTATCTTTGGTTGGAACAAAAGACGGAGATAAGAATAGAAGGTGTGAGACCACTTCCTTCCTGTCTTAATTGCTGGAGCAACATTAATTCGTGGATTGTAATGGATCATGAAGGAAGCATCTCACCAGTTTCTTAAGATGCCATGGACATGCCTTTAGGTGTGGTCTTGCTAACATTAGCACTTCCTCAAAATAAGTATTAATAAAAGCATGAAAGGGAACCATATGCTTGAAAGTGTTGAATTCTTGCTTTGTTTGCTCGTAAGGCAGTCTAATAGGATGGATTAATCCTGTACAATGTCAGAATTTAAATGGTGCACCATTCCTTTGCTTCAGTGCAAATAAAACTCAAATAAAATAGTTTGTCAAATCCAACTTTTATGAAGCAAATTCAACTCTTAAAGTCTGTATTGTGTCCTAGAATGGTATTCCTGGGAGGCCTTTAAGGCTTCTAGTCAACCTGTCCCAACCTGCAGAAAATGTTCCTAAAGCAGCATTGAATTGTAGCCAGTTTCAATGCCGCTGATCTCTGCAGTTAAACAATTGAAGGAAAATCTACTAACAGTGAAGAGAGTCAAGAGTGTTTTATTGTCCCATGTCACAGATAGAACAATGACGTTCTTACTTGCTGCAGCACAACAGAGTCTGTAAACATAGTACACTGTAAACAATCTGATAAACGAGAGAGAAACAAGAGAGAAACAAGGAGTCCAGTGTGTATATACACACATACTCACAAATACACACACACATCTATATATACATACACATACATACACACATACACACACACACACACACATACGCACACACAAAAAGCACACAATAGTAGTGCAATAATAGTCTATTGTAGTTCAGAGCTTATTTGAGGTTGTAGTTTTTAATAGCCTGATGGCTGTAGGGAAAAAGCTGTTTCTGAACCTTACAGTTTTCAGGCTCCTGCACCTTCTTCCTGATGGCAGGAGTGAAATGAGAGTGTGGCCAGGGTGGTGTGGGTCTCTGATGATGCTGGCTGTCTTTTTAAGGCAGCGACTCTGGTAAATCTCTTCGATGGTGGGGAGGTCAGAGCCAGAGATGGACTTGCAGTGTCCACAATTAGCTTTTGATCCAGAGGATAATGAGATTAATTTTCACCTTTCCTACCCAAAATGTACCCTGTTGGACATATTGCTTACTCCATTGGTTGGGAGCTCACTACTTCCAACACCAGTATTCAGACAGAGCACGGCGCACCATTTGATAAATTCACCAGTGTTTCTCACCCAAGCTACTTTGACAGCAGCTCCAAGAAAGATAAGGATGAAAGATGCATAATAATACCAACACCTGCATATGAAAGCACCCTGAATTAGAAGTATATCACCCTTCATAGTTGTTGAAGGGTTCGAATCCTAAAACTCCCACCAGGCATATACAAATATGAGAGGCATAGATAGAGTAGTAAGTCAGAACCTTTTTCCAAGGGTGGAAAGGTCAAAGACTAGAAGCTGTAGCTTTAAAGGGAGAGGTGAAAAGATTAAAGAAAATGTGTGAGGTTATTTTTTTTTTTTTTTTACACAGTGAGTGGCGAGGGCCTGGAATGCGCTGCCAGGGGTGGTGGTGGAGAAAGATACGATGGGGGCATTTAAGAGGCTTTTAGATCTGGATATTGATTACGTGTCGGCAGAGGACATTAGTTTTACTTGGCATCATGTTTGATACAAACATTGTGGGCCATAGGGCCTGTTGGATGTTCTGCACTGTTCTATATTATTCTAGGAGGTTTATGGAAGGACCTATATCGAAGGACTGCCGTGGTTCATGAACGTGGCTCAGCATTACCTTCCCTTGAGTAATAGATGAAATGCAGTCCTGCTGGCCTTGTCATTAAAACTGCTTCTTGAATCTAAAACAAATTCATCGCCATCCTCTTTCTGCAGAAATAGATTTTTTTGTCCCCTAGTTTGTTTTCTTAGTGTCAGAGTTACGTGATGACTAGAACTCTGCCTAATCATCTATTGGGTGAGATAAATAAGGGATATTTTATTCAGAAAAAATATCTCTTCCAGGAGGATAAAGAAGATTGGAAAGGTTTGCATTTATATAAATCATTTGAAACATCCCAAAGCTCTTACCAGTCAAACAAACTACTTTAAAAATATAAGCATCAGACTAATGTTGGATAGACACAAAAAGCTGGAGTAACTCAGCGGGACGGGCAGCATCTCTGGAGAGAAGGAATGGGTGACGTTTCGGGTCGAGATCCTTCTTCAGACCCTGCAGTCCAATGTAGGAAACATATTGAATCCTAAACTGAAATAGGATACTGTATCTTCTCTTGTAATCCTTGTTCATTAGGTAGTTAAAAGATATGCACGTGACTGTTAAGTCGGTCTCTCCTTTTCAAGCAGAGCCTCAGGTCAAGAACTATTTGCTCCCACACTACTTCTGTTAGTTCTGAGAGGCTGGTGAGGCCTCGAAGCCTAACTTTGGGGCCTCGCTAATGTGTGTGACACAGCAGCTTGATAAATGCCGGAGGCATGGGGCACTTGCAACAACATGAATATTTTTTGACAATTCCTTTAATTGTTTCTCCGCCATTATTACACTGCCCGCGGCACTGCTGTCTCAGAGTTAGCTGCCTGGCAGGTCAGGTCCTGTTGCCGAGTCAGAACCTCCCTTCATCAACTGTTTGAATGGAAAAGCCTTACTTAAAGCAAAGAAACAAAAAAAAATAAAGTGGAAACAAAATTGTAAAGAAAGAATCACAGAGTGACTATTAAACAAACTATACAAGGCAGAAAATAAATCGGACGTTATAGTAGGGTATTAAATTATAAAAACATTCTAGAAATTGAACAAAGACAAAAACGTGTAACAAAATGTTCCGCAGAGGGATACAAGGAACTGCAGATGCTGGTTTAAATCGAAGGTAGACACAAAATGCTGGAGTAACTCAGCGGGTGAGGCAGCATCTCTGGAGCGAATGAATGGCCGATGTTTCGGGTCGAGACCCTTCTTAAGAAGGGTCTGTCATCCTGTTACCTGCCAGACTTCGTCCTACCCCTCCTTTAATCCTTCCCCCCCCCCCCCCCCCGCCCCCCCACAATCAATCAGGAGAAGGTTCCCAACCCAAAATGTCACCTATCCATGCTTTCCAGATATGCCGCCTGACCTTCTGAGTTACTCCAGCATTTGGTTTATTTTATTGTTCTTAGGAATTGATTTGATTACAAATGTAGGACAGTGCAGATGTGGTTCATGATTCGCACAAGGCACAACAGTCATTAGCTTAATGAACCTAAGTTTGTTGGAAGGCACTATTTATAGGAGACATTATTAATGGGCCTGTCAGTTCTGATTTGTAAAAGGCAATGCGGTCCAATTCAGCATAACCTGTCTGTCAGAATAGCCCACCCCCCTACCATTTGCTTATGGACACCAGGGACAACAGTGGATCACTGGCCCACCATGTCTGTGGACAAGTAATTCAGCACAAACTAGGCTCTAGACCGGGAACTTTTTCCTTCCACAAGACTCTGTGTAGATGTATAGATGGAATTGATAGACTTCTGAGGAAAGATTGGTAAAGTTAAGTTTGTATCCACTGGAATTTAAAAGAGTAAGGAGTGACTAAGAATGAAATACATAAGATCTTCACGTATCTTAATTTGGTGGACATGGAGAGGATGTTCCCTCCTAGAGGAGAACCTAGAACTAAGGGTCTCTGCTTAGAAATAAGGGGTTGCTCATCAAAACAGAGATAAGATAAATGGAGACACAAGAAACTGTAGATTTTAACGTCCTGCATTGAACACAAAGTGCTGGAGTGACTCAACAGGTCAGGCAGCATCTGTCGGGAACATGGATAGGTGCCGTTTTAGGTCAGGACCTTCTTCGGACACAGGAAATTTGAACACAACAGACAAAACTGCCAACAATTCGAACTATTTTGTTTAGATTATATAAACAGAAGAATGCTGGAAACAATTAAGGCCAGCATAGGGTTTATAGCAGTTTGCACCAGGTTGATATTTATCAGCACTAGGAGATGGTTCAGATGTGGAACTGAAGAGAATGCAGCACTTTTAGGCCTGTGGGGAACGATTGAGTGCCTTTGAGTTCTCCACTTTAAACATTGTGAATAATAAGTAAGTAGGATTATGAGAGAAATAGATTGGGTTAATGCACAAAGTTTTTACCCAGTGTATGGGAATCAGGAATGAGACAACATAGGCTTAAGGTGACGGAGGAAAGATTTTATAGGAATCCGAGGGGCAACCTTTTTACGCAAAGGATGATGGGTGTATGGAATATGCTGCCAGAGGAAGGAGTTGAGGCAGGGACTATCGCAATGTTCACAAAACATTTGGACAGGTACATGGATAGGATGGGTTTAGAATAATCTGGGCCAAATGCAGGCATATGGGGCTAGTGTTGATGGGGCGTGTTGGTCGGCGTGGGCAAGTTGGGCCAAAGAGACTGTTTTCATGCTGTATGACTGACTTTATCACTCTATAACTCAAGGCTGGAGTAAATAGATTTTTAGATGATGGATGATGGGGGGAACAAAACAGGAATATTGAGTTAAGGCCAATATGCAGATTTATACAGCGTGCAAACAAGTCCCTTGAACCGGCAAGTCCATGCCACCCACTAACAATCTATTTATACTAATGCTACACCAATCCCATTCTATTTTTCCCACATTTCCCTCAATGCCTCAGCGCGGCATAGTGGCACAGCTGGTAGAGCTGATGCTTCAAAGAGCCAGAGACACAGATTTGATCAGGTGCTATCTGTGTGGAGATTGCACGTTCTCCCTGTGACCGCGTGGGTTTCCTCCGGGCGCTCCGGCTTTCTCCCACATCTCAGGAGGACCCGCTGGACCAAGTGGGCAGCTTCCATGTTGTACGTTTTCAATCAATTCGATCCAACTCCACCCAAATTCTGCCGGTCATCTTCACATTAGAACAAGTTACAGAGTCAAATTGATCCAAGATGGCGCCCAAGCCAGGAGACACTCTGTGGATCCGCAATCATTTAATAAATTCATCCTTGGGATGTGGAGAGAAGGAAGGTGCGGGATGATTGGACGGGGGAAGAAACGAGAGCACCAAATCCAAAAGGACATGGTCCCAGACCGAACCTGGATCTCTGAAACTGTGAGGAGTAGCATAAGTTCTCTTCCTAACTGCATTCTCCTACCTTCTCCCCATAACCCCTGACACCACTACTAATCAATGCTTGGGAAGGTACATGGATAGGTATAGTTTTGAGGAATGCGGGCATGGGGAGGCAAGTGGGACTGGCCCGGTCAGGCAAATTGGTTGGCATGGATGAGTAGGGCCGAAGGACCGGTGTCTGTGCTGTATCTGCTATAAACCTTCATCTTATTGCACTGAGGTACTGTATGGTCTGTTTTTACTTCCGATTTGAGTAGGACAAATTGCTCCATTAAAGAGCTATCACAGACACAATAGACCAAATGCTTCTTTTTTGTCCTCCAGCAGTTTGTTGTTTGCTTCAGATTCCAGCATCTGCAGTCTCTTGTGACTTGTGGGCTTTCTGCAAATGAAGGAATGCAAATACATACACAGGAGATACAATGAGCCGTAAAGTGGTTGGGTGGAGAAGCAGCACAAGCAACAATGACATTAGACAATAGGATGCACAGTGAAATAAATCACATTAACAAAAGAAACATGTGGTGACGCGTGAATGGATAGAGCAGGCTTTGTTATGTTGGAGAGGGTGAACATAAATCCCGGAATAGTGCAGTCGGATTTAGTGGTTCAGGAGTGTAGGAGAGAAAGTGAAATTAACAGTAGAGGATCTGAGCAACTCAACAGATGTGCATTGAGCTGATGAAGTTTGTCCTCTGGGAAATGGGTCAGCAACACACAAAACTGGTCAGAAGTGGAAGCCCGTGCGGTCAAAGGGAGAATGTGCAAACGCCACAAGGGCAGCATCTGAGGTCAGGATCGAACCCAGGTCTCCATCGCTGTGAGGCAGCAGTTCTCTGTGAGAACAAAGTTGTTCTACAGATACGATTTTCCGTATTTTGTATCATAGAACAACTTTGATCAATTTCCCAGAGCAATTTCCAACCTGGGATAAATAAAGTTCTATTGTGTCACATTGTATCGTATTATACAACAACTTTATTCTCACAGAGAACTGCTGCCTCACAGCGACGGAGACCTGGGTTCAATCCTGACTTCCGGTGTCGCCCTGATGGAGTTTACACATCCTTCCTGTGACTGCATAGGTTTCTTCCAGTGTTCCAGTTTCCTCCCACATTCCAAAGACGTGCCGTTTTGTAGGAAATAGTGGGATAACATAGAACTAGTGTGAACAGAAGATAGATGGTCAGCGTGGGCTCAGTGGGCCGAAGGGCCTGTTTCAACCTTGTATCTCAATGACTATGACTATATCAGAGCTGCCAAGAAGTACGGATTTTCCATATTTTGTACGGAAATACGATAAGAATATGGATGTATGGTTTTGCATTGTTAAATACAGATTTTTTTTATAAGTCCGCATTTAACAACGCAAAATCGACCATAGATAATCTTAACAACGAGGTGCAGCCGGCAGGTGGGAGCGGCCGGGATCAGCCCAACTTCCTGTTTCGTTGCCATGCCACTCGCCAATGGAGGGGTGGTGGCCCGGTGGGGTTGACTTGGGCTCTTGCTGCTTGGAAAATGCAGCGATGTGGGGGTTCATGCTGTATCTCTGGGGATTGTAATTAAATCTATTGGTGTTTTTGGTTTCAAGATCTGGATGACTGATTTTGTGGGCGTTGGTCTGCCGCGGTGCTTGGGGTTGGGGGGGTGGGATCTCTCAGTCTCTCGTTCTTTCTCGCTCCTTCTCTCTCGCTTTCTCTCTCTCCCTCCATCCCTCACCCTCTCTCGCTGTGTCTCTGTCTTTTGCTCTCTCCTTCCCTCCCTCACGTGCTCACTCTCCAGCTCCCCATCTCCTCTCTCTCTCTCTCTCTCCAGCTCCCCATCTCGTCTCACTCTCACTCTCACTCTCTCGCCTTGGCATTCCCGGAATTATTTGGCGTTTTGTAGGGACGGTTGCATCTGCTGTTCCTTCATGTTGGGTGGGGCGGGAGGGTGGGGAGCCTGGCCCAGGGCAGCTCCTGGTCCGATCCTCCGCAGGTGCTGCCTGGCCCACTGAGTTCCTCCATCACTCTGCTTTTTGTTTGGCTCTGGAGTTGAAGGTGGACACGGGAGGCTGAGGTAGCTCAGCGGGATGGGCGGCAGCTCTGGGGAGAGGGAGTGGGTGGCGTTTTGGGTCGAGACCCTTCTTCAGACAATCACAAGTACTCTCACCGATGAGAGTTCAGTTCAGTCTGAAGAAGGGTCTCGACTCAAGACGTCACCAATTCCTTCTCTCCAGAGTTGCTGCCTGTCCTGCTGAGTTGCTCCAGCTTTATGTCTACCTTCAATTTCAGAGTTAAATGAAAAACACAGAGTGCTGGAGGAACTCTGGGCTAGGCAGCATCTGGGGAGGGAATGGATTAGGAGTTGTTTCGGGCCAGGGTACTTCGTCAATAGGAAGGAACTGCAGATCAGGCGTGATATTCTTCCGATTTAAATCGGAATTCCGATTTTTTTTGTTTTCCTTTTTGCCAATTTTTTGTTACCCGATTATTTGGGGCCAATCAACCGCTGTCTCGAAGGGGGCTGCGTCCAATCATCGACCAACTTCCCTTAAAATTTCCGTCCAATCAACAAATCGGTCTCCTCCCGTCCAATCAACCACTGTCTCCAAGGGCATTGTGTCCAATCACATAATGCGTTGGTCACTCGGCGGCCAATCAGATACAGTCTCCAAGGGGTGTTATGACCAATCACTGACTAGCTTCCCTTACTGAAGCAGACAATGGCTGCAGCCAACAGAGAGAGAGAGAGATGCAAGAAAGCAGCTATGAAATATAATACACAAACTGTATTACAAATATATAATAAACAAGTTAATCATTCTTGTACTCTTACATGGGTATGACCGCACAATAAAGAATTTTCAGCCAAATGGAACCATGTGAAAATACTGATTTCCTCAGCAAAATATTGATTTTCAGGTATAGAATACTGAAATGCTCTGATAAAACTTGGCAGCTCTGCTATATAACTAGGCAATTTTCAAAATTGAAGAAAAACTTCAGATGTTGGAAATCTCAAAAGAGTCAAGAGTGATTCGGATGGGTCAATTAAATTCTTACTTGCTGTAGCACAACAGAATATGTGAATATGTAAACATAGTACATAACGGGGAAGCGAAAAAAAAAAGAAAAAGTTCAATAAATAACTAATATAGTGCAATAATAATATAATCTTTTGCAGTTCAGAGTTCAGAGTTTATTCATTGTTGTGTTTAATAGCCTGAGGGCCAGAGGGAAGAAACTGTTCCTGAACCTGGACGTTACAGTTTTCAGGCTCCTTGCACACCAGTCACTGAAAGTTGGCGTGCAGGTACAGCCGGCAGTGAAGAAAGCTAATGGAATGTTGGCCTTCATAACAAGAGGATTTCAGTATAGGAGTAAAGAGGTACTTCTGCAGTTGTATAGGCCTCTGGTAAGAACATATCTGGAGTATTGTGTACAGTTTTGGTCTCCTAATTTGAGGAAGGACATCCTTGTGATTGAGGCAGTGCAGCATAGGTTCACAAGATTGATCCCTGGGATGGCGGGACTGTCATACGAGGAAAGATTGAAAAGACTAGGCTTGTATTCACTGGAGTTTAGAAGGATGAAGGGATATCTTATAGAAACATAAAATTATAAAAGGATTGAACAAGCTAGATGTAGGAAAAATGTTCCCAATGTTGGGCGAGTCCAGAACCAGGAGCCACAGTCTTAGAAAAAAGGGGAGGCCATTTAAGACTGAGGTGATAAAAACCTTTTTCACCCAGAGAGTTGTGAATCTATGGAATTCCCTGCCACGGAGGGCAGTGGAGGCCAAATCACTGAATGGATTTATAAGAGAGTTAGATAGAGCTCTAGGGGCTAGTGGAATCAAGGGAATTGGGGAGAAGGCAGGCACGGGTTATTGATTGAGGACGATCAGCCATGATCACAATGAATGGCGGTGCTGGCTCGAAGGGCCGAATGGCCTCCTCCTGCACCTATTTTCTATGTTTCTATGTTTTCTGTACCTTCTTCCTGATGGCAATGGTGAAACGAGTGTGTTGCCAGGTTGGTGTGGGTCTATGATGATTTTGGCTGCCTTTGAGGCAGCGACTACAATAGATGCCTTCGACAGTGCGGAAGTCAAAGCCGGTGATGGACTGGGCAGTGGTCACAACTGCTTGTAGTCTTTTACGCTACTTTATGTTCAAGTTGCCGAACCAGGCCACGATGCAACCAGTCAGAATGCTCTCTACCGTGCACCTGTAGCGGTTTAGGAGAATCATCTTCAACATGCCCAATCTCCTTAATCTTCTCAGGAAGTAGAGTCACTGGTGTGCCTTCTTTATAATTGCATTGGTGTGCTGGTTCCAGGAAAGATCCTCGGAAATATGCACGCCCAGGAATTTGACGTTTTTGACCCTCTCCACCATCGTCCCATTGATGTGAATAGGATTATGGATCCTCGTCCCTCCCTTAACAAAGTCCACAATCAGTTCCTTGGTCTTACTGATGTTGAGAGCCAGGTTTTTGTGCTGGCACCATTTGGTCAGTCAGTCAATCTCACTTCCATACTCTGACTTGTCCCCATCTGTGATTCATTAAACAACAAAGGTGTCGTCCGCAAACTTGATGATGGAGTTCGCACTTTGTCCGGCTACACAGTCATAGGTATAGAGTGAGTAAAGCAGGGGGCTGAGCACGCAGCCTTGAGGTGCTCCCGTACTAATTGTTACTGAGGATGAACTGTTTCCATCAATTCGAACAGACTGTGGTCTGAAATGAAAGTGCAAAGTGCTGCAGAAACTCAGCAATCCAAGCAGCATCCATGGAAAGAGAAACATTCACTGTTTTGGGTCTCTTTGTTGCAACTGGAAAAGAGAATACTAGCTAATTTTAAATAGAAGGTGGGGAGTGGGGTTAATGTTTAGAACATTGAAAATATCTATGATAGAACAATCGGAAATGGCTTAAAAGGGGCAGTTATCAGCATATTAAGCATCTTGATCTGTGTACTGGGTTGCTAACAATAAGGGTGTAGGACCAGCCTATCTGCCCAGACCAATCTCAGTAGAATAAGGTACGCTGTGCCAATGTGAGTGTATAAAGGATATACAAGGAATTGTAGATGATAGTTCACAAAAAAGAGACAAAGTGCAGGAGAAAAAGCGGGTCAGGCAGCATCCCTGGAGAACATGGATAGGCGATGTTTCAGGTCGAGACCCTTCCTCAGGCCGAGTTATATGTGGATACACTTGAGGGGGGTTATGATAGGTATATGATTGGGGGGAAAAAAGAGATGAAGTGTGAGATAAGGATAGAAGAAGTACAAATTGTGAAGCCAGAGGAAGGAATCTAGAAGAAGGGGATGGGCAAAAATGGCAGCATGGACATGGTGGGCTGGTGGATCTGCTTATGTTGGTATACCGCAAAACTATGTAACAACATGCAAAAGGCTGCATATGGTGCGGACACAATGAAGAGAAGATGTTGGAATCTTTGTAGGACACCAAGTGCTGGAGTATGGTACACAAAAATGCTGGAGAAACTCAGCGGGTGCAGCAGCATCTATGGAGCGAAGGAAATAGGCAACGTTTCGGACCAAAACCCTTCTTCAGAGTATTGGAGTATCTCAGCAGATTAGGCAGCATCTCTGCAGGATATGGATACATGACATTTTGGGTTGGGGCCTTTCTTCAGAGACTGTGGTTTCTTTTGGAAATGCCCGGTGATTGTGTGGAGGTATAATAAAGCACATTCTAATTTATTTTCACTTTGTTTGATATTTCAGTCTACCATGGTGACCCTCCAGTCTGGGCTCCTCAGCCCCAGCTCTCAAGAACACAGGAATACCCATGTTATGAAGGAATGGAGGAGGAACACCCACGGCCGGTGGGCAGCGAGCGCTTCGACTCGTTCGATGGCTTCCCCTTCCCGCTGGACCACCACCCCAAATGGAGCAAGCGGGCACCGCTACCTCCACAGTACAATGACCAGAGGCTGGAGGACTATCCCGATGGCAACCCGATGCCTTTACTACCATCCCGCTGCCAGAACGAGTACACGGCCATCAGCTACTACCCGGCAGAGCTGCTCAAGGCCCAGGCACCGGGCATGGTCCTGCAGCCTGGCTACCAGAAGGTTCACGTCCGTCTCAGTGTCGCCCAGCCCTCCTATGCAGAGTGTGGGCCCATGCACACACAGGGCATGACTCCTCACCTGGTAGTCCCCACTTGTTACGAAGACTCTGATCTAATGGAGAGTGACTATGGCAGCTGCGAAGAGGTGATGTTTTAATGAGGGAGTTTCTTCACTGCTCATTTATCATGCACTATGACTTTATAAAAATCCGGAAGGAAGGCCATCATAGCAAACATATTGAGGGAATGGGTGATTTGTCATCATCTGGGCTGCCTATTCGAGTCTCGGCCTGTGATCACATGAGTGGCACAACGGCAGACAGGTTCTGAGGTTACAGCACTGAGATGACATTGTATGGAGGTTAACCGACTGAGAAACATCCCTCCGAAGACTGGCAAGAAACAAACACGATATTATAACTTTCCAGATTGCAATCTTCGCGAGATGGTGAAATTCCAGTTTTTTGTAGTCCTATACAAATATAATCTCCCCCCTCCCCAGCCACAAAAGTATTGAAATAATAAGAGTGTGGACAATATTCTGGATACTGTCTCTTTGCTCATGGATATTTGCATCAGGTATGCTATTAATGTATACAGGCACGTATTAAAATAACAAGAACACCAATTTAATACTTGTTATGTTTGACTGTCACAATTTGAATTCAGCATGTTTTTTTGTGGGATTGAGGTGTGATAATGTTTATCGTGGTGCATTTGTTTCAAGCTCCTTTGTTACTGTACATGGGAACTAATACTCCAATCACTGCCAGAGTTCACAATCTTCACTCTGAATCTACCTGACCAGGGAATAAACCTTGCTTTCAATATTAAATTGGGAAATAAATTATTCCATTCCCAATAAATTATTCCATTTATTTTTTACCCCTGCAGTTCACAAAATGAAAGATTACTTAGTCGACATGGCATTATTACAGGCAAGCTGTAAATATTGCTTTAAATACAAGCTTCCCACTGAAAGCACAAAGATGTGAAGGCAGATGTATTTGTGTCATAAGGTCATGCATTAGGAATAGAAGTAGAATTAGGCCATTCGGCCCATCAAGTCTACTCTGCCATTCAATCATGGTTGATGTATCTCTGCCTCCTAACCCCATTCTTCTGTTTTCTCCCCATAACCTCTGACACCTCTACTAATCAATGACCTATATACATTTTAATCAATTGACTACTGAGCCTGTTATCCAAATGTGTGGGAACATTTTCTAAGTTACGGTTGATATAAAAAGAAGAAAACATATTATCATGAAGAATTCACCCCAGCGCAGTAGTTCAGGGGCATGTTTCTGCGTGCAGAAGCTTGTGAGAGCTGGTAATGGTGAAACCTCCGAATCTGAGAGAAAACGCACCAGAAGAATGCTGCCTCACAGTGTCAGAGAACCGGGTTCAATCCTGTCCTCGGGTGCTGCCTGTATAGTCAGCATGGGTTTCTGTGGGTTTCCCCCCACATCTCAAAGTAATGTGGGCTTGTAGGTTAATTTGGCCTCTGTAATCATCACCCCCAGTGTGTACAGAGTGGATGTCGAAGTGGAAACTAGTGTGAATGAGTGATCAATGGACGGCATGGTTTCAGTGGGCCGAAGGGCCTGCTTCCAAGCTGTATCTTTCAATCAATCAAATGAATTGAAATGAGCTTACTGTAGCAAAATAATCTCCCCTATAATAGAATAATCAGTGTGAAGAAGGATCCCAATCCGAAACGCCATCTATCCATGCTCTCCAGAGAGGCAGCCTGACCCGCTGAGGCAGAAGTGACAATTGGTTCACATCCCAGCTCAAGGACTTGAGTACAACATTCCAGGGTGACTTCATTGAGATATTGAGCTGCTTTCACAGTGACTGCACTTCTTAGCTGGGTGTTAATTGGAATATTCTGAATGGAACATAAAAGGCACTAAATAAAGCAAGTTTTCATTTCAGTTATCATTACCTGCAAGGCTACAAAATAAATGGTGCTCAACCACTATGATTCTCATATCTAATGGTAAATGCAGAGTGATCAACTTCCCAGAATGAACCAAGTTGCTGGTCAAGGTAAACACTACCGTGATGCAATAACACTCATTGTTCAATGAATTTAACTCCCGGAGATCAAAGTGTAGCACATGTCCTTTGTTGCTGGTATGGTTGTGCTGGCATGTTGTGGTTTCTCAATCATTTTTGTGAAATGTGAGTATATTGCCCAGAAATTCATCCCCATTCATCAGGAGTGTTACATATAATGTAAGATCATAACAATGTATTGTACTATGTCCCCAAAGGCGAGCAACACACTGACCCCATTGTCTAACATATTTAGCACAACCAAACGATGAATGAATTTCCAAGCATGTTTTATTTGTATGGCCAGTGTACGTTGTTCATATTGTTTCTCCGTATGTTTGTACAGAAAGTGTTTTTCTTTTACATTTGTAATAAATTCAATAAAATGTGGTTTTATTTTGATTACAGATCTTTAAATTCTTGTTTTTAATTCAGTTTTTCTTTAAAATGAGCAACACCAGAAAATCTTTTGTTTATGCAAAAATAAAGTGAGGAGATAAAAGTGAGGTGGCAGTCAGCAGGATATTGGGAAGGGCAAGAGGATAGTTGTGATACTGGCACCTTTACTTGTGGTACTTGCACTTTATGTGCTTATTTTTCTGTCGCTGCAATATTATTCTGCACCGTTTCAAGAGAGTCAAGACAGGAAGGGTCCAGACTCGAAACGCCACCTATCCATGTTCTCGAGAGATGCTGCAAGACCTGCTGACTTACTCCAGTACTTTGTGTTAAGAATCAAGAGTGCTTATTTGTCACTTGTACGAAACGGAACAATGAATTCTTACTTGCAACAGCACAACAGGTTTGTAAACACAGTACTCAATATATAACATCAACAAAAAAAAACACAATCTAGAGCATAACAAAATAAAGCCCAATGTCCCTAGTGCAACCAAAGACAGTTCATATTTCAGAGGTTAGTTGGAGTTTTAGTGTTCAGTAACCTGATGAGGTTGAGAAGAAGCTGCTCCTGAACCTGGACATCACAGTTTTCATACTTTCAGGATACACAATTATAGATCAGGATGGCAATGATGTGGAGGCGGCGGCCTTTGAAACACCATTCTCTACCCAACAAGCGGAACAGTTTGCCCTGATAAGAGCCTACATCTTAGGGAAGGACTTGGGAATCAGCGTTTATACTGACTTCAGATATGCTTTTGGAGTGATCTGTGACTGGACAACTTGTGGAAAAACAGGGGATTCTTGACTTCAGCAGGAACACAGACATCCCACCAGAAATTGATATCAGACCTGTTACAAGCCCTTATGTTGCCAAAACAAATTACCAAGAAGCTAAGGAAGTGTCCCAAAGGTGTGGGGTGGTGCTACCTAAAATGATGAGGCAGACTGAAAGCATAGACAAAGACTCCCTCGGAAAAATGAATGCCAACCATCCAAGATGTCGTAAGCTTACAGGAAGATGCTCCTGACCAAGATATAGAAATGTGGAAACAGCTCAGTTGTAAAGTTGATTGCATGTCGGGGTTATGAGTTACCCCGGCAGGACAAACATGTATGTCAGATGAACTCGCAATGTGGGTTATTGAATGTATACACTTTGCAACTCACTGTGGTGCCTGAGCAACTGGTAATACATTTTCGATACCACTCTGGCACAGGTGATTAGTAGTCATTGTCTGACCTGTCAGCAATATAACCCTGGGAAGGGTATAACCTGCGGACAAGGGAGCACCCCTTACCCATGGATCCCTTTGAGACCCTCCAGATGGATTACATTGAGTTGGAAAGATGTCAGTTTTATAAATATGTTTTAGTTATTGTAGATGTCTTTAGTAAATGGATTGAAGCTTATCCTACTGTGGACAACAACGCTTTTACGGTTGTTAAGGTACTTAGGAAATAAATTATATCCAGGTATGGAATCCCAACTGGGCTGAGTTCAGATAATGGCCCTCATTTTGTGGGAAAGGTGACCAAAGAATTCTACATTCAGATGGGCATCCGACAGTAATTACATTGTGCCTGTCGGCCATAGGCTGCTGGACTAGTTGAACGAGCCAATCAAACATTGAAAAATAAACTTGCCATATTACAGATTGAAACAGGGACCAATTGGCTTAAACTACTCCCTGTGGCGCTATTCCAGATGGCGTGTACCACCCCAGCAGGGAAGGCTCGGTTCAGTTCACCAGAGATTGTATATGGGGTTCTGTATCCACTCAGAACCCCATGGAACCAGAATAGTCCAAAGGCTGTTCACTTTCATCACATGACAATGGAAATGACTAACTATATTTTATCATTAACCAGGGCAGTGAGAGATGGACACTCTAACCACTCTGTCGAAAATTGAACCTGGTACTTATGTAATGATCAAGAATTGGATGAGGAAGAGACTGGACATTCAGTGGGAATGACCTTACCAGGTCCTTCTAACAACCCCTACCGCAACTAAGGTGGAGGGGATGGACGCGTGGGTTAACTTTCTTCACTGTAAGATTGACAGTATGGTGCCTAAGACATAAAACGCTAACCTCTTCTTTCTTTCAAGAAATCCCTTTCTAGGGTAAATCATGATGGACATACGCTGTTGTTCGCCTATCTTGGGACACTGATAGCCATCGGGTCTGCGAAAAACAGAGCATGCCGATGTAATCGTTCACCCATGTGAAGGAGGTGCACTGCAATGTGATGGTGAAAGCAAGGTAGGAGAGTCATAATTATGGAGTCTTGCCATGTTACCATGCTCCTTGTAAATTTAATTATGCATGTCAAATGGGGGGAGTAAAAGTCACTGTGCCTATTTAGATAAAGGAATTACAAGTAACATTATCAGATTTGCATTATCACAAAGCTAGGTGACAGTGTGGACTGCGGGGAGAATGCTACGAGAATGCAGGGGCACTTGGATAGGTTGGGTGAATGGGCAGATGCATGGCAGATACAGTATAATTGTAGATAAATGTGAGGTTATTCACTTTGGTGGCAAGAACAGGAAGTCAGATTATTATCTGCATGGTGTCAGATTAGGAAAATGGGAGGTGCAACGAGACCTGGGTGTGCTTGTACATCAGTCACTGAAAGGAAGCATGCAGGCACAGCAGGCAGTAAAGAAAGCTAATGTTGGCCTTCATTGTGAGAGAATTTGAGTTTAGGAGCAAAGAGGTCCTTCTGCAGTTGTACAGGGCCCCAGTGAGACCACGCCTGGAGTATTGTGTGCAGTTTTGGAGAGCTGGACTTGTATACTGTGGAGTTTGGAAGGATGAGAGGGGATCTTATTGAAACATATAGGATTGTTAAATGTTTAAACACATTAGAGGCAGGAAGGGGGTACTGATTGTGAATGATTAGCCATGATAATATTGAATGGCAGTGCTAATAAGAGATCAGTTAGATAACATGAAGGAAGCAAGTGACTGTGGTAATTAGGGCTTCAGATGTTGGTCAAACTGGCTAATCAACATGGCTATGTACCTAGCTATTGCGATTATTTGTATTTTTGTAGGATTAGCATTTGTAAAATGTCTATTGGGGAGAATGCAGACTGGAAGGCATAGGTGCGAGAATGTTATTGGTAAGACAGGATCAAGTGTGTGATGAAGAAAGACTGAGCACATTGAAAGGGTGCAGGAAGAGTTTGAATGACTGGGAAGGATAGAAATAGGTAGGAACATGGGGAGTTATCATGGAATGATAAAAGCGAGGAATGAGAATATGTAGAATTGGGGATACTTTAGGACTAAGGTTTAAGTATTCAGAGTTAAATTTCATTTTTTTTATTTTGACATAATTTAGCTAGGTCATAATTTAATTAAGTTTCATTATCCTTGGTGTGACATAATTTTTCCTGGAAAAAAAATGTTTATGTAATGTTTAATGCTATTGTAATTGGCTAAGATGTATTATGCTGTGTATGATTGTAATTGGGTAGAAAGATTGTCCCCACCTATATAGCCATGTGATACTGTAATTATTGGTTTAGAATCACCACCCTTTGTAAGTTACCTCCCACTGTATCACTATATGCCAATTCCTTTGTTTGAGCCCATGTGGTTCTCCTTGATCCACTGGGAGAGCTTCCCAGGGTGGTGCATAGAAACCTGGTCACCATGGTGAAATAAAGGATGATTTAAAGTATTCTAGTCAGTGTTTTCACTTGGCTTTAATGTATTCATGTACAGTACTATCTAATTTGAATGGACAGCAGGCAAAACACAGTTTTTCATTAAACCTCAGTACACGTGACAATAATAAATCTAAACCTAGAGATTGAGCCTTACGTCTGTGGTAGGGAAATTAGTGGAGAAAGTCATAAAGGATAGAATGTAGGTACATTTGGAACAGCAGAGGCTGATCAGGCACAGTCAGGATGGCTCTTTAGTTTGGAGATGCAGTGTGGAAACATGCCCTTCAGCCTCTTATAATTTTGTATACAGTGGCTTGCAAAAGTTTTCATACCCCTTGAACTTTTCCACATTTTGTCATGTTACAACCACAAACGTAAATGTATTTTATTGGGATTTTATGTGATAGACCAACACAAAGTGGTGCATAATTGTGAAGTCAAAGGAAAATGATACATGGTTTTCAAATGTTTCTACAAATAAAAAACTGAAAAGTGTGGCGTGCAAAAGTATTCAGTCCCCTTCACTCTGATACCCCTAAATAAAATCCAGTGCAACCAATTGCCTGCAGAAGTCACCTAATTAGTAAATAGAGTCCACTTGTGTGTAATCTAACCTCAGTATAAATACAGCTGTTCTGTGAAGGCCTCAGAGGTTTGTTAGAGAACATTAGTGAACAAACAGCATCATGAAGCCCAAGGAACACACCAGACGGGTCAGGGATAAAGTCGTGGAGAAGTTTAAAGCAGGGTTAGGTTGTAAAAAAATCCCAAGCTTTGAACATTTCACGGAGCACTGTTCTTATCCATCATCCGAAAATGGAAAGAGTATGGCACAACTGCAAACCTACCAAGACATGGCCATCCACCTAAACTGACAGGCCGGGCAAGGAGAGCATTAATCAGAGAAGCAGCCAAGAGGCCCATGGTAACTCTGGAGGAGCTGCAGAGATCCACAGCTCAGGTGGGAGAATCTGTCCACAGGACAACTATTAGTCGTGCACTTCACAAATCGAGCCTTTATGGAAGAGTGGCAAGAAGAAAGCCATTGTTGAAACAAAGCCATAATAAGCTGTTTAAATGAAACAATAATATTTCCATCTGTCACCCAGATGAAAAATATAACCAGAACATAAATAGAGTTAACAAATACCCCTGGTTCAGCAATGGGTCATTACAGATGTTTGGAGATTTGTTCGATGGACTATGCTCCTGCCGTAACAATGCGACCCAGCGGAACATAAATACACTTGCTGCTGATGTTGTAGCAGCCCTGGTGGGAAACAGAATCCATTAGTACATAACATAACTCCGTTTTTCTCATCTGGAATGGCCTGAACAATAAGTTCTCCCAAATTCTTTGTGACTAACAACATTGCTAGTCCAGACCTCCAAGGCTCTTGATGACCTTGTTGTATATATGTGTGCTTACCTTATCAAAACTTCCCTGGTGTGCCTGTGACTATTTTGAGACCTGACCCGCTTCTGATCTGCTCAAGTATTTATAACATAATATTATACATTATAATTTACAGACGTTATCATCCTGTACCATCACAATTATTTAGCGATTGAACCTGCTGCACTAAACCAGTGCCAGAAGGATAACTACCTAATAAACGCCAGCCAAATTTAAGGATATAGCTTCAGCCTCCTGGTGAAATAGTGTTCACAAATGTCAACATCGCATATGGCATTGTACTGGTCCTGGGACCTATGTTGAAGATATCCTACCCATTGATAACAGGTGTGGACCTGACAGAGCGAGTCTTGTTTGCTACAGCCAACTCAATGAGGAAGCTCATCGAGCCAATTAATGGCCGTTTAGCTCCATAATTAACACACGATCAGCCATGATCATATTGAATGGCAGTGCAGGCTCGAAGGGCCGAATGGCCTACTCCTGCACCTAATTTCTATGTTTCTATGTTTCTACGATCATTTAGCATGAACTTGAAACATTAGCAATCAATACAATTTTCCATGGAACATAAGCATAACAAACTCTTTCATCTCCTGGAAAAGAAAATTCAGCAGTTTGGTGCTATGCAAACACTTTGAACACATAGAAGGATAGATGTAACAACCCAAATCTTAGGGCAGTTTATTAAACCTGCAGAACATAATTTGAGTTTATCATGCAACATCTGATTTCCGAAGCCTCAGGCTGAACAAGGAAATTTACGTTTAAAATAACCAATAAGGTTATATTATTATTATTCGCAACAGATCGGAAATCAATTTGCATAATCACACAATAGGAACTTAAAGCCTCTTAATGACTTTATTTGAAGCCTCGATTGATGAGACAAAATGGAGGTAGCCATAAAAGACCCCCCTTCTCCTTTTGGCGAGAGTGTATCTTTCGCCACTGCTATGCCAAATATTTTGGCCCGATTTCCGAGCCAGTTTTGCAAGACAATTTTGGTCCTTATACTGAACCTGCCTAAATCTAACTTGCTTGAAAAGCTAATATTGTACATTTTACATTTACCGTTCAAAGTAGCTGATAATGTCTCAATCATTTGTAATGTATAACTAAGTATACACCTTACCAAACTGCAAGTGGTCCCTTAATTGTGGAGTAGCACAGGTACAGTGCGTGGAACCTCTGGCCAGCTCAGTGAACCACTATTGCCAATAAAGACACGGGATACATTGTCACCAAAACTATGAAATCTTGCTCGTTCCAATAGCTTGTGCTTCGCCATCCAGGTTTCACCTGTGGAAAAGTCTTACCTGAATAGAAGATTCGGCAGCCAACTGTAATGTCCCCCTGAGAGCGGTGTTCACTGCATATGTGTTTGGGATGGTAACTTTCTTGCCAGGCATAGACCTCTGGCACATGCCCTGATCCCTTGGGCATGCTCTATGGCTATACCCTCAGACTCGGCGTTAAACTATACCAATCCCACATGCTGTCCTCTTACATGAGGAAGCCATAAAGCAGGCTTGCTACAAAGCCCTGCTGACACAATTTCCCATTTAGGGCCATTAGCACCAATTTGCAATATAATGAAAGATTTACCTAACAACTACTGGAGCAGTAATGAACACTGTTTGTCCATCATCGTGACTTTATTAATTTCAGCTGGTGTTAACAATGACCTAGATGGCACTTAATAATTAACCATTTAACAAAATAACTGTTGCTCTACTAACACAGCTGAATTGCATCTATACAATTAACAATTAGTCCAACGACTAGAACTGTTTTATAACAACAACTGTTACCAAAGTCTTATTGACTGCAATCTGTTGCCCAGGCCGGCATCACGGCCAATTGAATACCTAAAAGTAAATCCCAACATGCTACAAGTCTATTTGATAGGAACTTAATCTAACTGGATAGAGGAGCCCAATTTCTCAAATATAGTTTGAGACTTAACAGTGGATTTTAGCACATATATAACCAGCGTTTTTTGAAACTGTGAATAGTTTTATTTGAATGCTTTTTTGTCAACATTCTGTTATATTGCCTTATCCTAACAATGCCTCCTCATCCCCCATGATCACTGTAAATGGGAATACCGTACTAAACTGCTATTCCCATAAAGCAGCCTTAACAAGGTACCGCTGGCGCCCATGAAGCAGCCCTGAACAAAGGTGCTGCTGGCGCGGGCTTTCCCATAGGCCAGTATTTGCCATAGATTTGGCGTTCTCATGAAGCAGCCCTGAGCAAAGGTGCTGCTTGCATAACCTCTCCAATAGGCTAGCCTGCCATAACTTGGCATTCCCCTGCAGCAGTCCTGAGCAAAGGTACTGCTGGCACCGCCTCTGCAATAGGCTTGCCTGCCATAGTTTGGCATCCCCATGAGCAGTCCTAAACAAAGGTACTGCTGGCACAGCCTTTCCCATAGGCTGGCACTGCCATAACTTGGCATTCCCATGAAGCAGCCCTACCCAAAGGTGCTGCTGACATAGCCTCTCCAATAGGCTGATGCTGCCAAAACCTTACTGCTGACCCAACTCCTGCTGAAGAAGTGCCTCTAAATTAATTCCCAGAGGTGAAACCTCCCAGCTTTCCTAACTGTACTGACTATTTTTGTCAGTTGTCCCCATTCCTGGGGATTATTGTAGTTTGGGAACCCCATATGTGAATTTCCCCTCCCCGGGATTCCATATAAATATATAATATATATAAATATATACCCGCGGTACCCTCCTGGCACCCAGGCTAATCATTTATGTGAGTTAACCCCATTTCCTGGGGACTACTGCGGTCTAGAACCGCATATACTTGGATTTCCCCTGCACCGGGAACCCAGGCTGACCGTTCAGGTCAGTTAAGCCCCATCCCCTAGGGACTACTGCGGTCTAGAACCGCACTATTCTCGGGTATTCCCTCCCCGGGACCCCAACGTGTGGAGTCACTGACCGCGTTATCAGTGACTCTGATCGTGAACCCGACATTCCCAGCTCTTCCCTTCCGCGGTGGGACCAGGGTTTTCCCCCAAAGCCCTGGGCTGGTTTCCTCGTCGGCTATCGTGAACATCCCGTAACAACCCCGGAGGTTCCTGCAGGAGACCTAGAACAGGTAAGAAAATAGCACTTACCTGAAACTTTTTTAGACTTACCGTTGGAGGAGCTGTGCTGCTCCACAGTCTTCTGCACGAAAGCGTCTGACGCAATGACGCATGAACGGCTGTACGGGGTTCTTCACGTAGTCACTCACGTGACTCCGAAGTAAATTACATTTACGTTTCTGGTTGTAACGTGACAAAATGTGGAAAAGTTCAAGGGGTATGAAAACTTTTGCAAGCCACTGTACTTTATCAGGTCTCCCCACAACCTCTGGAATTCCAGAGGAAACAGTCCAACCTCTGGGGAGCTAATATACCTTAAACCAAACCTCTTCTGCACCCTCTCCAAAGCCTCAGCATCCTTCCTGTAATGGGGCGACTATAACTGTATGCAAGGCCAGTTAATTTATTTTACTCAAGTTTCTATTTTATTTCACTGCTTCTCATTTCTTAATATTTCAATTTGTTTTCAATTAAATGCGTTCCTAAAAAATATTTCTTTATACAAATATTTACATCTATTTGAATAGATTTTAGCTGCGCTATCAGAATAAATGGTACCTAGCAGAGCAATCATTGTCATGGTTTGCTCAGAGTTTTAAAGATGATTTCTCTAATGCAGCTTTGACTATAATGATTTGCCATTTAACTTATTCTTATCACTTGCTTTGTTCTAGTTTATTCTGAGGGGGGACTCAGTTTCAAACTTGAGAGTGCTGGGGAAAGTCCAAAAGAATAGTACAAAGAGCAGTCTTGTGCCTGCCAGCACTTGGCTTGTTCTTTGTAGTGAATTAATGGCCTGGAGCTCAGCTGTGAATAAATAATAGCACTTTATTTAGGGTGTCTGTCAGCAGATCTTAAGCATATCGATGTCGAGTGCTTTGCCTCCAGGAATATGTGAATGGTTAAAACCAAGTTCTCTGAAGCTGGTGTCAGAATCAATGAAGAAGGGCATTATCATCCTCATCTACAAGCTGAAGGGAGAAGGGATCAGAACTTTACCCATCCCACTGATTAATGTGGATGACAAGATTCAATGCAACGCCACCACACCTCACGGTGCACCTTGTGGTTATGAATATGTCAGTGCCCAACATTAAGGGCTTGCTCATGTGACCTTGCAAAACCCAGCATTATTTATCTTTTACACACATCCAAGTATTATTCACTGTATTTCTTGTGGGTATTTGTTCCATAGGGTCATCGAGTCAGACAGAGTGGAAACAGGCCCTTCGACCCAACTTGCCCACACTGACCAATAAGTCCCTTCTACACTAGTCCCACCTGCCTGAGTTTGATCTACACTAGTCCCACCTGCCTGCATTTGGCCAATATACCTCTAGACCTGTGCTATCCATGTACCTGTCTAAACATTGCAATGTTTCTTAAACATTGCAATGGTACCTGCCTCAACTATCTCCTCCAGCATTACGTTCCACGTTTCCTCCATTTCGAGAGTGGAGTACGTCACATGAGCTCTTGCCGCGTTGTGCCCGCTGTGCCGTTCCTTTGATCGATGGGCTGAAGGGCCTGTTTCCACGCTGCATCTCTAAATTCTAAACTCTGAATGCTTTGGTGAACCTTTGTTACTTCATGGGACACAGAATGTTTTGGAACATTAAGAAAGGGGCAAGAAATGCATAACATAGCTCGACAAATTAGCTGCGGATTGAAGGAAATTACTCTGGGACTTCTTGAGGTCCTGTAAGCATTATTTAAATTCAGATCTTTTTCTACCAGGGGATGTGAGGTTGGGAGAAACACGCAATATTTTAGTCATTAAATTTTGCACTTCGAGAACATAATTTGACAGTTCAAATCCGTGAGTGAACAGGGGTCATACCTTCTGTAGCCTTAAGGTTGGCTGGGGGACACGCCTTCAGGGCACAAAGGCAGACATGCCTGGGCAAGGAAAGGAACGATGGTTCGCTGGATGATTCAGATGGAAGAGATGGCTGGAGGGCCTCCAGCCACTGGATCGGGCACCATTCCTGAAGACGGAGCGCGCGGACTGGACTGGACTTTGAAAATGGTGCCAACACCTGGCGATTTGTGCATGCCATCTCAGTGGGATATTTCTATACACTTTGTACCAATCAGTGATTGTGGTGAGGTATGGCGATACTTTACTGAACTCTATGCAACAAAAGAATGAACTCTATGCAACAGCCATTCACTGACTATATGAAGGGGTAGCTGGGCTCAGCATTGTAACTCAATAAGTACCCGGTGGTAGGATCAGATGAAAAGATTTAATCTGAGACTTGTATACTCGTCTCTATATATATATTGTTATTTGAAATTGTTCCATTCATTGTTAAGATGTATACTTCAATTTTTCTTTTTTTTAGTATAATAATTGTTTGCTAGTATTATTTTTTATTTTTATTATTTTAATATTTTTTAATTTTTTTTTAATTTATTTTTTATCTCACATATAATCAAAATCATAATCAATATTATTTAATCACTCTCTTTTGATTAAACATCTATTATTTCTTTACTCTTTACTCTTTTCACTCTCAAAAAAAAAAATAGAAGCTTATATATATTGCTTTGTAATACCTGTATAACTTTGGAAACATGTAAAATGTATATTTCAAAAACTGTTATATTATTAGCAATATGTATGGCTTCTAATAAAAATATTTAAAAAAAACCAAAAGAATGTCACTGTATGTTTGTACATGTGATAATAGAGAACCATTCACCATCGACATTGCCATATTTATATACCGTTTTACAGATCTGTAGGCCATGAATAATGAGATCAACCCATCTCGATAAAATGTTTTAGCGCAGAAACAAGGAACCGCAGATGCTGCTTTACACACCAGGGCACAAAGTGTTGGAGTAACTGAGCTAGGAGATAGAAGTGGGTGTGATGGGGATATCCCCAGAGGCGATGAGATCAGAAAGACTCTGGGAAATGCTAGCCTGGTATGAATTTGAGCCAAGAATGAATGTGCTAAACTTGAAGACACTTGGGCTAATGCCCCCCCACCCATCCACCTCCACCTCCACCTCACAAGTACTCTGAAGTAGGGTCCCAACCTGAATTGTCATCTATACATGTTGTCCAGAGATGCTGCCTGACTGGTTGAGTTACTCCAGCACTTTGTGTCCTTTCGATAACATACAGCAACTGACTGTACAATTAAAGAAAGAGTTAAAATCTATTAAAGGACACAAAGTGCTGGAGTAATTCAGCAGGTCAGGCAGCATCTCTGGAGAACATGGACAGATAACATTTTAAATCGAGACCCCTTTTCAGACTGTAGGGGGGGAATAGAAAGTTGGAAAAGGGTAGAGGCAGGACAACTAAAAATCTATCATATAAGAAACAGTAAAAAATGAATGTATATTTAATATCTTTTCATGGGTAGCTTTGCTGTTTGTATTTCTTCTCAATCTGTGACCTGCTGAAGTTGTAATAACATTACTGATCCAGCTGAGGGCGATCTTGCATGTTTATGCAGCTGTATTTCTTCATTGCTCAAGAATTGATCTAACAACCTGGATGCTCAAGACCCGACGACATCTAACTATTCCATTGGTTTATGTTTCATTCGCAAGAAGAAGAAGACCCTTATCCCAAAATTACAAACTGTTTCCAAACTCTGACAGCAGTTTCCTTTAAAAATATTGTAACGTAATTTTCTCCCTAAAAAATGCAACTTGCAAAGAGCATGATGAATTTAGGTGAATTGACTTGGAAAAATCAGACTCAAAACATCACCTATACATTTTTCACAGAGATGCTGCCTGACCCGCTGAGTTACTCCAGCATTTTGTGTCTACCTTTGTATAAACCAGCATCTACAGTTAATTTATATGGCATTTGGAAACAAATCTGAGTTTAATTTTAATATTAACTTTTTCAAGGCAAAGTTATAGACATTTGGATTAGGATTGCTGAGTGTTTTCCGCATTTTTCTAACTTCATTTCACACTCACTTCGCTATGATTATCAATGTTGAGCAAGAATCAGGGATCAGATTTCAAGTATGAATTTTCCCCAAAAGTGAGCGTGAAAACTGGAAGGCACTTGAGCGACAACTTCTGTTGTATAATCCAACAGTATTGTACATTGGGTAAAAATATGAAGTCAAAACCATCTCTTTGTGCACTTCATGTAGTTCAGTAATGATCCCATAATCTGTTTATGCAATGAGGTGACTTGAAGTGTCCATTTTGTTTGTGTGTGCATGACACTGATCACTCAAGTAGAATCATTTCCTCAGATGAGAGGTGAGGCTTCCTTGTGAACTATTTAAAGGCCTACCAGTTTCATTGCCTTGGATTTTAACACAAGGATCTGTTTGCTGATTTCATCTCAGACCTCTTACTTTTGCAGCTCTTCCTTTTGCGTACGAGCCACTTTCTGTCCTACCCTGCTAATCCCAAATCCTTGTGTCTCTCTTTCCATCTCTGTGGCATATCCCCACCCCTTCAACCCACCTGAATTGCACTACCAGATGTAGTGGTGGAACTGGCAGAGGAAAGGCCCCGGTTCAGGTATTGTTATGCAAGGTCTGTTCTGTTGAATGGAATATCTTGAGCTTCATTTAAACCACAGATAGGTTGCAAATTGCTACAACCTACATGCCAAACAGCACTACATATGGCTTATTTGTTCCAGTTCTCTGTTTTCCACCATTTAAGCAGCCCTTATTCCAAAGCACAGCATGAGCCCCCTATCCCATGTGCTCTGATTTTTTTAACAAGAATTTTGTGCTGCTCTTGATTGAAAGCCTTTTGAAATTCTAAAATAAACAACGTTCGCTAGTCCTCCCTTATAACCATATAACAATTACAGCACGGAAACAGGCCCTCTCGGCCCTTCCAGTCCGTGCCGACCATTTATTTTCCCCTAGTCCCATCTAACTGCATTCGGACCATACCCCTCCATTTACTTCCCGTCCATATACCTATCCACTTTACTTTTAAATGTTAAAATCGATGCTGCCTCCACCACCTCCTGGAAGCTCATTCCACACCGCCACCATTCTCTGAGTAAAGAAGTTCCCCCTCATGTTACCCCTAAACTTCTGTCCCTTAATTCTCATGTCATGCCCTCTGGTTTGAATCTTCCCTACCCTCAATGGGAAAAGCTTATCCATGTCAACTCTGTCTATCCCTTTCATCATTTTAAAGACCTCAATCAAGTCCCCCCTTAACCTTCTGCGCTCCAAAGAATAAAGACCTAACTTGATCAACCGTTCTCTGTAACTTAGTTGCTGGAATCCAGGCAACATTCTAGTAAATCTCCTCTGTACTCTCTCTCTGTACTCTTATCTATACAGCTAGTTGCAATGTCAGGAAACTCTAACAGGTCTAACCCCTTCATAAATCCATACTGAGTGTGCCCGGCAGTTTAGGCAGATTGTTAATGAATGTTTTTACCAACAAGACAGCTTCCACAGCCGTTTAGTTCCATATAATCATCTACGTTCAAATCAAGCAGCACCGCTTCCCAGTGCAACTCCCTCAACGTTATAGAAATCCTTAACTATTTGTCAGGATGATACAAAAGGTTAAATGTACAAGATAGTGTTCTATCTTAATTCAAAAAGGTCAACTGTTCCTTCAAACTAAATATGAAGCTAAGAATATTTGTAATTTTTTAATATCAAAACTAAATTTTATTCATAAAAAATATACATAGGAAATACAATGCAAAAAGTGCAGGTTAACTTTTAGTTCTAGTTTAGAGATACAGCATGGAAGCAGGACATTCTGCTTCCTGAGTTCATGCAACCATCGATCACCCATGCACGCTAGTTCTGTTATCAGAACATTCTCATCCACTCACTACACACTACGGGCGATTTACAGAGGTTAATTAACTCACAAACCCGCACATCTTTGAGGTGAGGGCAGAAAATGGAGCACCGAGCAAGGGTGGGAAACCTGAGGCCTAAAGGCTGCCTGCGGCCCGCTAGGCCATGGAGTGCGGCCTTTTGAATGAATCCAAATTTTGTAGAATTAATCCTTTTATTTTCATTAATATGTTTTTGTTCGTCTTTTACTATTTTTATTTTAATCTTAAAAAGAACGTATATGAAATACCAAAGAGTAAAATAAGTTTCAACAAATTAATCCTCCCCGACTGACAGCTGCAGCTGCAGGTCTGAAGAAGGGTCTCGACCCGAAACGTCGCCTATCTCCTTCGCTCCTTAGATGCTGCTGCACCCGCTGAGTTTCTCCAGCTTTTTGTGTAACCCCAGCTGCAGTTAAAACATTAGTAAGTCATCAGGGCTATTTTAACACATGTTATGTTGATGATTTAGTTCTAATGCAACTCTAGAATGTACGTTAACCTCCCTGCCTGACTGGCGCCACCACTGCCTGAGGCTGGTTGATGAGAGGGTAAATGTCAGGGAGAGTCCACTGGCCGTCCAGTCTTCAGACGCGAAAGGTTGCATTGCAGAAATTAAAAGATGAAAAGCAAAGGCAAAGGCAGTTATTTCAAGCAGTGGTAAGACCCGGAAATAGTGCTACTGAAGCGACATAAAGTAGCTTATATACTCGGGGGAAAAGGTAAGCCTTTTAGCAATGTAGAAATCGTAAAAGAATGCATTGTTGAAGTTGTAGGATGCTCAGACCCCGTTAAGATTTCAAAGTAACAACAACTGCCTCTTTTAACAAGAAATATAACTGATCGGCAGCATGAATTAGCCCTGAATGTAACAGAACAACTTCATGCAATACTCAAAAAGGAGAATATATATTATTCAATCGCTTTGGATGAATCAACTGATACTACTGACTAGGCACAGGTTTTATACTTCATTCGGGCTATAACAGAAGATTGTCTTTGCTATGAAGATTTACTCACTTTGGGCACTCTTACGGGTAGAACACGAGGAATAGATTTCTTCAACAACTTTCAAGATAAATGTTGTGAAGTTGGACTGGATTTGGTTAATTTAGTGAGTGTACGTACAGACGGTGCACCTTCCATGACAGGAAAACGTGAAGGGTTTATTGCACAGATAAAAAAACGTATTATCAGATCCAGATGCTCTAATTTCTTTTCATTGTATCTTACATCAGCAAAATGTCTGTGCTACATCTACTATTTTAAGTGACACTTTGCAAAAAGTTATAAGTATTGTTAACTATATCCGTGCAGAATAATAAGATTATTTCAAATTACAAAACAAGAAAATTTTGAATTTGGTGATAACCCACATAAACTCTTAGCACGCCAACTGAAAAAACGGGAAACAGAAAATACAATCACTAAAATTAAATCAGATAAAGGTGAATTACTAACATTACCTAAAGATATTAATAAAAGATTTGCTCAATTTTACCAAAATCTATATACATTTAAATCCTCTGCAAATAATACTAAAATGACAAACTTCTTAGACAATTGTAATCTTCCAAAACTCAATATGGTGGAACAAGAGGAATTAGGAGCTCAGATTACACTTCAGGAAATAGAAGAAACAATAAACTCATTGTAGAATGGTAAAACGGCAGGACCAAATGGCTTTAGTAATTAATTCTATAAAAGATTCTACAAGATAATTCCTCCACGCTTACAAAATTTATATATACATGCTTTTAAAGAAAATATACTACCAGAAACACTAACCAAGTCCACTATTACACTTATAACTAAAAAGGATAAAGATCTAGAAGACCCAGGCTCATATAGAGCCATAGCACTCCTAAATACAGATCAAAAAATATTAGCAAAGACCCTAGCGAGAAGATTGAGTAATTATGTTAGCAAACTAATAAACCCGGACTAAACGGGGTTTATACCCAAGAGATATTCATTTAACAATTTGAGACGGCTGTTTAATATAATGTACTCGCATAAAACTGAACAGGAAGACTTAGCAATTATTTCATTTGATGCAGAAAAAGCTTTTGATCAAGTAGAATGGCAATATTTACTCAAAGTATTGCAAAAATTTAATATGGGAGATAATTTTATCTCATGGGTAAAATTATTATACGATAAGCCGCCGGCTAGAACACTGACTAATAATATATTACCCCCAAAATTCCAATTATCAAGGAATTACCATTATCGCCCCTGCTATTTGCACTAGTGATAGAGCCTTTAGCAGAAAGTATAAGAAGTCATCCGAATATAATACCAAACACTCAAATAATAAAATGTCATTATATGCAGACGATCTATTATTATATATTACAATTCGCAAATTAGCATACCAAATATACTAAATGTAATAGAGGAATTTGGTTCTTTCTCAGGATATAGAATATACTGGAACAAAAGCGAAATTATGACGATAAAACCTCAAGAGCTGACACATCTGTTGAAATTCCCCTTTAGAATTGCAACAGAAAAATTCAAGTATTTGGGTATCCAAATTACAAGAAATATAAATCATTACTCAACGCAAACTATATGCCTAAATTAAATGGGTTGATTAAATTCTGGAAAACACTGCCGATGTCCTTAATAGGCAGAATAAATGCTATAAAAATGATCTTCTTACCACAAATACTGTACCTATTTCAATCAATACCAATATATTTACCAAAACAATTCTTTAAAAAACTAGACTCTGATATGGGACTATAAATCACACAGAATTCAAGAAAATATTTGTGTAAATCTAAAGAATCAGGGGGACTGACACCCTAACTTATTGTATTACTATTGGGCAATGAATATTAAAAATATAATCTATTGGTTGGACAGTTCTGCCCAACAAGTAGATTGGATAAGAATGGAGAAAGAGGATTGTTCCCCTTATAATATAGGAGCGATCCTTCTTTCCCCGATGAAACTGAACAATATAATATATAAGAAGAATCCAATTAAGCACAGTATAATACGAATCTGGAAACAAATAAAATTAAGAAATGTATCGCTTCTTTCCCCAATAGCTAACAATCCCTCATTCAAACCATCTATTATTGATAAAACGTTTATCCATTGGAAAAGAATAGGAATTAAAATGATTGGAGATATGTATGAAATGGGAAAACTTTTATCATTCCAACAATTACAACTAAAATATAATTTGAAAAGTAACCAATATTTTAAATATCTTCAAATTCAAGATTATTTGAAAAAAATATATACAAGGATATCAAACTCTAACCTCAGATTTATTAGAGGAAGAAATGAATAAAAAGGCAGAATCAAGCAATTTAATATCATATTTATATAATATAATTTTAAATATAGAAACACCAATGACAGAGTCAATTAGAAGGGACTGGGAACAAGAGTTATTGATAAAAATCCCGAACGACAGATGGGAAAAAAATCTATTATATGTACATAAATGTTCGATGAATATAAGACATAACCTAATTTAATTAAAAATGTTACACAGATTATATTACTCAAAAACCAGATTGAATAAAATATTTACAAATGTTTCCCCCATTTGTGATAAATGTCTAACTCAAAATGCCACTATAGCACATTCCTTTGTCTCTTGTACGAAACTGCATAAATTTTGGAAAGAAATTTTTGGTACTTTTACAAAACTATTTAACACAAAATTGAACCACAATACAGAACTAATTATCTTTGGATCAATGGAAGAGGGAAATAAATTAACTACGTTGCAAGAAGCTCTTCTTAATTATGGTTTAATAACAGCAAAAAAATGCATACTCAAATTCTGGAAAAACGCAACCACACCAACGTTCAAAATGTGGATTTCAAATATGTCGGAAACGCTACATCGTGAAGAAATGAGATTGCTCCTACTAGGCAAAGTAGACCAATTCTTAAAGACTTGGTCTCCTTTTATCGACTTTTTACAAGCATATGGTGCAACACAACATAACCTTAGAAATTAAATGGTTCAGAACCGAGTGACGGATGGGTAAAGATACAAAATAGGAATATCTCTCCTAATTTATTTTCTCTCTACTTTCTCTTTTTCTTTCAATCTTCTTAGATTTTTACTCTCCTCTCTATCTCTTTCACTATCTGTTCCTACTCGCTTATCCATCTATTTCGACACTCTTTATTTCCCTTTATCTTTCACTGTTCTTTTATTATTAAATTAAAAACAAGAAGTTGTACAAGAATGGTAATGTGTATGTATGTATTAGGTACTTGGGTACCACACTACTGTACTTACTGCTAACAAAAATTAAAAATTAAAATTAAAATTTAAAATTTAAAAAACTATATTTGTGCAAATGCAACGCGGCATCGTCAGTTTCGTAATATGCTAAAGTTGGACAATGAGGCATCAGTGTGGATTTGCCATATCATTGTAAAGTACGTTGGCTATCGCAGGGACTGCTGTGAGCAAAATTTTTTATCTTTGCGAGGACAGATAGTTAAATTTCATAAAGAACAGAATCAGCAATGTGAATTATTGAATGAAGACTTCGATAGAAATACTGCGTTTCTGTGCTTTATCATGCCAAAGCAAAATTACTTGAATTTTTTTTTGCAAGGTAAAACTAAGTCGATATATGATCTGTGGCAAAAAATCCAAGCATTTCAAAAAAAGCTATCTTTTTTCAAAACTCTTCTTCTTCAAAATGTGATTTCATATTAACATTTTCCCCAGTTAGCGAAGGTCATTGATGAGCAGGAGGATTCATGCGATTCGTTTGAAGAATACGCAGCTGTTACAGACTTATTAATTAAAGAATACAATGAAAGGTTCACTGACTTTGAGAATCATGACATCACACTCAAATTAGCATTTCAACCTCACCTAGTTGATGTCTCCAAGGCTCCTAAAGAACTACAGATGGAATTGATTCTCAGAAGATGGCATTTTAAAGATCCGATTGAAATATGGAAAAATGCAATAGAATACCCATCTCTTTGGCAACTTGCATGAAAAATGCTTTGTTGCTTTTCAACCACCTTTTGCTGCTATTCTACATTCTCCTACCTAACCCAAATCAAGACACCCTCAAGGGCCTGTCCCATTTACACGACCTCTTCGGCGACTGCCAGCACCCGTCATAGGTCGCCGAAAATGTTCAACATGTATGGTCGTGAGAGGTCTCCTATGGTCGTGAGAGGTCACCCGCTACATGTCGCCAGGAGTCGTCTGTATGGTCGTGAGAGGTCTCCTATGGTCGTGAGAGGTCACCAAAGAGTTGTAGCGTCTTTCTGGTCGCCGCTGAATTTTCAACATGTTGAAAATGTTCGGCAACCTATGACGGGTGCTGGCAATCGCCAAAAAGGTTGCGTAAGTGGGACAGGCTCTTTAAGATCACATATGACAGATACCCATGTAGAAGATCAGCTGAAACTGCGTACCTCCATGTTGCAACCAAATATTCAAATGCTTTCCCACAAAAAGCAGTCACAACAAAGTCATTAAAAGGTTAGTTAACTGTAGAATTAACACATTTTTTAAATTTACTTAAAGTTAGTACATAGTAGTTTTACAAAATACTGTACATTTTAAAGTATATCTAATTGAAGTTTATTGGATGCAGCCTTTATTAGATTACAGCTAACTTAATGCGGCATTCCAACATGAAAAGGTTCCCCACCCCTGGCCTCGAGGAAATCCATGCAGTCACAGGGATAACATGCAAACGACACACGGACAGCATCCCCAGGTTAGGATCGAACCCAGGTGTCTGGCACTGTGATACAGCAGATCTACCAGCTGCTCCACTGTGCTGCCTCTTTATATTCATGTTCTATCAAATCAATGCATTAATTGTATCTTCAAACAAATACATGCTTTTACACTCATGTTTCCTCCTTCATAGACCATATTGCACAGGGCATATAATAAATCAACACAGGAAAGGCCCGTTGGCCCATAACGTCTGTGCCAAACTTGACACCAAATTAAACTAACCACCTCTGCCTGCGATCCATATCCCACCATTCCCTGCGTATGCTTGTGCCTATTTAAAAGCGCTATCTGCTGCCACAACATTCCCTAGCAGCATGGTCCAGGCACTCACCACTCAGTATAAAAAAACGTGCCCTTTGCAAATCCTTCAATCTCAACCCCCCCCCCCCCCCCTCATCTCCCCTCAACTTCATATACTTCAGAGAACATAGTCCATGTTTGTCCAACCTCACTTTATTGTTAATACCCTTTAATTGAGAGTATCATGTAAAACACCTTTCTGGTAAGCCTCCACATCCCTCCTGCAATGGGGCAACCAGAGCTGCACACAATTCAGTTTGGAGGTGCTTGAAGGACACAAGACCCAGCCCTCTGTGTCCAGTGTGGACCATTCCCTTTCCTTACAAAGTCTTCATGTAGGCTGGACCGAGCTTCAGTGTATCCCTCAGCATGGACTCCTACCAACTGGCAGCATTCACTAATGGATTTGTCATTGCACTGCAAAGCCAACAGGTTTCAGGCAGACCAAAGTGTGTCTTCCGCTGTGATGATGAATGGCTTGAAGCAGTCGATGTCACTGGGAACAACCCAAAGATTAGCACGTTCTCTGTTACTCAGCGGCTTGGATCAATCCTTGGCAAGAAGATAGACACAAAAAGCTAGAGTAACTCAGCGGGACAGGCATCATCTCTGGAGATAAGGAATGGGCGACGTTTCATATCAAGACCCTTCTTTTGTATCCTTTTCCAGTCCTTAGCATATACCGAGTCCACATATTCACCACTAATTGTTACAGCAACCTAGACTGATAGTTAAATACCAGTATCCACTAGTATCCCCCACTTGTGTCGCTCTGCATTTAGGTTTGCGAGCATTGTAAGCTGCTCTCAGCTTCATGTTAAACATTGGTGTAACATTGTTGTATTTGCAGGAAATCTGTCCAACATAACTAGCAATTCTGCTAATTTTTAATTACTTCCAGTTAACCTGTCTATTACATCAATTTAAATGTGGATTTAATTCCTTCAGATATGAATTATTGCTTGGGATTAAAACATTGTCAAATTTTAAATGTAATTGTAATGATTTGTAATGATTTATTCTACTCTCTCTGAAAATCCATTGTTTTTATTTTTCCTGTTGCTGGGTCAACATTGAATTCACTCATTTTTCTCCAACCTCCCACTGCTCATTTCACATCCAGTATTCACATTGATTATGGAGATTAAATTTCTCACCTGAAGACTCGGGTCCCAGAATAAAGGGCAGGTCATTTAAGACTGAGCTGAGAAAAAAACTTTTTTACCCAGAGAGTTGTGAATTTATGGAATTCCCTGCCACAGAGGGCAGTGGAGGCCAAGTCACTGGATGGATTTAAGAGAGAGTTAGATAGAGCTCTAGGGGCTAGTGGAATCAAGGAATATGGGGAGAAGGCAGGCACGGGTTTCTTGATAGCGGACGATCAGTCATGATCATATTGAATGGCGGTGCTGGCTCAAAGGGCCGAATGGCCTCCTCCTGCACCTATTTTCTATGTTTCTATGTTTCTATGTCATGATTTGAACTGTAGGGTTATGACAGCATTGTGGCACAACTGGTAGAGCTGCTGCCTCATAGCACCAGAGATTCGGGTTTGATTCTGACCTGCACTTGCGGAGTTTGCACAATGTCCCTGTGACCTTGTGGGTTTCCTCCCACATCTCAAAGATGTGCGAGTTTGTGGGTTAATTGGCCTCTGTAAATTGCCACTAGTGTGTAGGGAGTGAGAAAGTGAGACAATATAGAACTAGGTGAACAGGTGATCGATGGCCGGCTTGTACTTGTTGGGGCAAAGGGCCTGTTTCCATGATGTATCTCTAAAATTAAAACTAAAATTGAAACTAAAATATTAAACACATCTTGTTAAAACTTAGCAATGTATGGAGAAGATGAACGTGAACTCTTGTGCACATGTTGACGTATCATTCTCTGTCCTCCTCCAAGCATCTTGTCCTACCTCAGTAATATGATCTTCATCCAGTTTAGAAACAGTATTTTTTATTAAGACTACTAGACTGACGACAGATGACCAACCAGTTCCCCATCAAACACGAAACGCCACCTATCCTTTTTCTCCACTGAGGCTGAGTTACTTCATCACTTTGTGTCTATCCATTACCAATAAGGTTTGTTAAGGGCCTGTCCCACGATGCGAGTTTACCCAAGAGCTCTCCCGAGTTTAAAAAAAAAATCAAACTCTTGCTAAGTACGGAGCTCGGGAATCTCTTAGTGGTTCGTAACGGTAACGCCAGGTACTCGGGAAACGCGGTGAGCTCGTGAAGTTTTTTCAACACGTTGAAAAATGTCCACGAGAGCCCCAAGTACCTACCAGCGGCTATTACCGTAATTCTCCGAGTTCGAATCAGGGGAAACTTGGGAGAACTCTTGAATTACCTCGTACAGTGGGATAGGCCCTTTAACCTCACCAATTTTCAGACAGTAATTACATTTATAAACAGAATTTATATGGAATTATCGTCCATTACAATTTCTTTGTAAAAGTTCCCTGTTTTTATTGAAGGACGGTCCTGTGGTATCTGTTTCCCACACCATTTAAGTGATTTCAACTTTCTGAGCAAAATATTTTTTTCTTGTATGGCACACTGTGAACTGTAAGTCATAAACCTGGATCACCTCCAACTTGTTGGTCAACTCCTACCATTGATAAACATTCTTATTATTTTTGCAAGCGATGTGAGACCAATATTTAATGTCCATTCTAAATTATCCTTGAAATAATTGCTGGGCCATTTCAGAGGGAAGTTAAGAATGAGCTACATTGCTGTGAATCTGATATCAAATGTAGTCCAGACCAGAATATCGCCTTTCCATCTCAGAAAGGCCATTGATAAACTAGATGATGATAATCCATCATATTTGTTAAGATCTTCATAATTGCCATTGACTTTTACAATTTTGATTTATGAAGATCATTGAATATAATTCCCTAGCTGCATGAGTGGAGAGTGCATTAATGCTTTTGATTTTAGTCCAGGTTTCCAAAACCCATTCCATCAACAGAACTGCTGCACCACATTAGAGATTTAGGTTCAGGTTTATTATTGTCACGTGTACAGAGGTACAGTGAAAAGCCTTTGCTTGCGAGCCATCCTATCCAATCTGACAATAACATTCATTAATACAATCAAGCCAAACACAAGTGCAAAAGGTAGAGTGAAGAGAAAGATTCCAGAGTAACAATATAGTTTCTCAGCATTGTAACGTTACAGATCCAGAGAGAAAGTCCGATGTCCACGATGAGGCAGGTTGACAAATCAGGACTGTACCCTAGATGTGGAAGAAGGAACTGCAGATGCTGGTTTGCACCGAAGATTGACACAAAATGCAGGAGTAACTCAGCAGGACAGGCAGCATCTCTGGATAGAAGGAATGGGTGACGTTTCGGGTCGAGACCCTCCTTCAGGCTCTGGATAGAAGGAATGGGTGACGTTTCTGGTCGAGACGCTTCTTCAGTATGAAGGAGGTTCTCGACCCGAAACGTCACCCATCCCTGTACACGAGCTAAATGGAAGGACTGTCCAGATGTTTGAAAACAGGGAGGGGGAACACTGTTCCTGAGTCTGGTGGTGCACACTTTAAAGATTCAGTATATTCTGTATGATGCGAGCGGGCAGAAGAAGAAATTATTCCAAAAAGTTCCTTGATTATGTTGACCACTTTCCGAGGCAGTGTGAAGTGTGGACGGAGTCAATGTGTGGAGTCTGGTCTCCATGATAGACTAGGCTGCATTTACAACTTTACAATTTCTTGCTGTTTTGGACATATCTGTTGCCAAATCAGGCTGTGATGCAACCTGACAGTATGCTTTCTGTAAGTGAATTTTGTAAATGGTATTAATAAGATTATATTATGATATAATGGTATTATAATGGTATTAATGATGCTGTATGATTTTAAATTGTTACCTTTGTCCCTATCTCGGCACTAGTAAAATGATTCAACATTTCTCCAAATTGAACTCATGGAGGTAAATCAAGGATCTTATGTTTGAGTATCCAGTTGATTTGCTTTCTGACATCCATTTTGGCATAGATTCCCACTGCCACCAACTAATATCACATCAAAGATAGATACAGTGCTGGAGTAACTCAGCGGGTCAGGCAGCATTATCTGGAGAAAAAGGATAGGTGACGTTTCGGATCGGGATGAAAAAGGGTCCCAACCCGAAACATCACCCATCCTTTTTCTCCAGAGATGTTGCCTGACCCGCTGAGTTACTCCAGCACTTTGAGTCCATCTTCGGTATAAACCAGCATCTGCAGATCCTTTCTACACATAATATCGCATCAGGTTCCACTCATCCAGGCCTTGTTGCCACTAATTTCACTCCTGCCTCCCAGTGCCTGGATATGAATGCTCAACTAATCACATTAATGGTGTGATTAGTTGAGCTGCATCCTCACAGCTCTAGTGGCCATGGATCCATCTTGACCACCAGTGCGGACGGTGTGGAGTTTGTATTTTACTTCAGGTCCTCCCATTTGCTTCACATTCCAAAGGTTAATTGGCCACTGTACATTGCTGTGGGTGTGAAGCTGAGTAGTAGAATCTGTGAGGTGTTGATGAGAATGAGATAGAGAAAATATCTGGGAAGTAACAGAGAGCAATGGATCTAGGGTGAACAAAATTGGCACTAATAGTTACATAGTTATGGGAGAAACTAATGAAATTTGATTAATCCCCAGGACCTGATGACCTACACTAAAATATTTTGAAACAGCTGGCAATGAAAAATGATCAATGTTTCTAAAATACATAGATCTTAGAATGGTTCCCAAAGACAGAAAGATTGCACGTGTAACTCCATTACAGATTATTCCCTTTTCATGGCCTTGCGGAATTAACAAATCAAAATATTGTAATACAGAATAAAACATGTTTATACAGAACTTGTGCGTAAAAAGTAAATAAATAGAATCAATTTTTTTAAATACATAACCTTGATCCATGCGCAGGTGATTGCAATACCGGCTATTTTCTAGGAACACAACCAGCCCATAATGCAGGGGTTGCTTGTATTTAAGAAAGGCTTGAGGATGTATAAGGGGCATTAGCAACCAGTTAGCCTGGAGTCGGTGGTGGTTGAAAATTATGAGAAAATGTTAGCGGGACACTTGGAGAATAATATTAAGATCGGATACATGATCTCCCGTTTGCTAAACACTTTAACTTCCCTACCCATTCCCACACTGTGCTTTCTGTCCTTGGCCTCCTCCACTGTCAGGGTGAGGCCCAGCGCACATTGGAGGAACGGCACCTCAGATTTCGTTTGGGCAACTTACACCCCAGTGGCATGAACATTGACTTCAAGCAACCCTTGCTTTCCCTCTCTGTCCATCCCTCCCCATCCTAGTTCTCCGAACCTTCCCTTGACTGTTCCCTTGATTAAATGTTATCTGTGTATTCTTTGTTGTCACCTTCTTCTAGCAAACAATGATCTATTCTATGTTTTCCTAGAGCACCATCCCCTTTGATGTCTCATTTTCTCACCTTACACTTCCTTTTCTCCGTGTCTCCCTCTCCCCCTGACTCTCAGTCTGAAAAAGGATCTTGACCCGAATCATCACCCATTCCTTCCATCCAGTGATGCTGCCTGTCCAGCTGTGTTACTCCAGCATTGTGTGTTTATCTTCAGAATTAATATTACCCGTGAACATTACTACCACTGAATATATTCGACTAGAATTCCAGTCAGATACTATTTGCTTTGCAACAGTGCAGATTTAACTGCCAACTCCTGATAAAACAACGTACAGTGATGTGAGATAACCTCGCATCATTTTGACTTGACATTCCCTGGAGTGAACTCTATCTAGTTGACGGTACACAAAAGGGCTGGAGAAACTCAGCGGGTGCAGCAGCATCTAAGGAGCGAAGGAAATAGGAAACGTTTCGGGTCGAAACCCTTCTTCAGACTGATGTAGGTTGGGTGGGGGGGGGGGGGGGGGATGGGGAGAAGAAAGGAAAAAGGAAGAGGAGGAGCCTGAGGGCTGAGGGAGAGCGGAGAGGGGGAGAAGACAGCAAGGGCTACCGGAAATTGGTAAATTCAATTTGTATGCCATTAGGGTGCAGACTACCCAAGCGGAATATGAGGTGCTGTTCCTCCAATTTCCGGTGGTGCTCACTCTGGCCATGGAGGAGGCCCAGGACAGAGAGGTCGGATTCAGAATGGGAGGGGGAGTTGAAGTGCTGAGCCACCGGGAGATCAGGTTGGTTAATGTGGACCGAGCGGAGGAGTTCAGCGAAACGATCGGCAAGCTTATGCTTGGTCTCACCGATGTAGATCAGCTGACATCGAGAGCAGTGGATGCAATAGATGAGGTTGGAGGAGATGAAGGTGAACCTCTGCCGCACCTGGAACGACTGCTTGGGTCCTTGAATGGAGTTGAGGTGTGAGGTAAAGCGACAGGTGTAGCACTTCTTGCGGTTGCAAGGGAAAGTACCCGGGGAGGGGGTGGTGCGGGAGGGAAGGTAAGAATTGACCAAGGAGTTACGGAGGGAGCGGTCTTTGCGGAAAGCAGATGGGGGGGGGGGGGGGGGGGGAAGATGTGGCGAGTGGTGGGGTCACGTTGGAGGTGGCGAAAATGACGGAGGACTATTTGTTGTATGTGACGGCTAGTGGGGTGAAAGGTGAGATGACTGTGTGTTTAAACGACTGGTCCTGCGGGGAGATGAGCTGCGGATATGTGCAATATTAGTCATGGGGATCTGATAGTTTTCTACTGACTCTTTTTTTTCTCCCAGTTAACAGGTTATAAAGTGTGGTTATAAAATGTTATCCGAAGTACGAGGTCTACCTTGTGCATGGATCTTCCTGGGCATGACTTTATTAAACATCTGTAATTATCCAGCACAAGTAGATAGATGCTCAGACTGACGACAATATTGAATTAGAGCAAAGGGGAATTAACTCCTTGGATAAATAAACTTTGTGAAGGTTATTGTTACTCAATGTAAATAAGCCTCATGTACATCTTGCATCATAAAGATGAAGCAAAACATAACCTGAGGTGGAATTTAATTATTTAATACTTAATTACATTCATGATTGCCAGCTTGCATGGATTGCAATCGATTTTTCAACCAAACGTGTTAGACTGAGATACTCAATGTAGTTTCAACATTGCTTAAATCTAGGTGCTAACAACAAACAGGCAGATATGTGAACTGTGTGCAAACTGTGTGCAGGGCAATGTCCTGAATTTACTGTATATTAAAGATGTAATTAGATTTGTAATTCAAAGTGGGGTAATTGGAAGACATTCATGTTGACTTTGAAAATTGGATTTATTAGTCATTAGTCAAATTAATCTAAATTTCATAGCTTTGAGTTTGATGTAAAATAAAAGATATAAAATGCTGGAGTAATTCACTGGGTCAGGCAGCATCTCTGGAGACCATGATGTTTCTGTTTAGGACCCTTCTTCAGACCGATTGTTTGGGGGTGGGGTGGGGGAAAGAAAGGTGGAAGAGAGGAAGAGAGAATGGGCAGGTAATAGGTTGAAAGAGGAAATGAGGGTTGTTTGATAAGCAGATCGGCGCACAAAGGCTGGAGATGAAAATTCAGGTGTGTAACAAAAGGATTGAAGAGTGGCCATTTCCATTTGTGAAGCTAGAGGAAGCAATATAGATTGAAGAAGAGGGGAGAAATAGGTGTGAGTCCAGGTGGGGCACAGAGGAGGGATAGGGCGGAAGGGGCACTATATGGGGGGAGAAGGGAGAGGGTGAGGATTATGTAGTTACCTAGAAATTGGAGAAGTCAATGTTCTACCCCCATCCCTACAAACAGTATGAAGAAGGGTTCCGACTTGAAACATCACATAAGGGGAAAACACACCACAGGTTGAAGCCAAGTTGGAGGCAAAGGATCTCAGCCCAAAGTATAGACTTCAGGCTTTATTATAGCAATATTGTGATGACTAATGTATTGCTCTTTTTACTATAGATTATCTATGTATATTGCATTTACAGACCTATCAATGAGTCTTCATTAGAATCGGAAAACTCAAAGAAAGGGACATGCTTCAAGTTACAATGGGCTGGGGAGGGATGGTTAGAGAGAACAAAGCCGAGACAGGGTTATCCAAGTAGCAATTAGTAGCAGGAGTTACAGAGAGAAAAGGAACAATTGTTAGGTGCAGGGCACAGGAATTGGTAGAATCTGAATCAGAGGCTGCTCGGAGAAGATGACTGATCAAGTAGCATAAATCAACAGAGAAACCTCAAATTAATATACCAGGTGGTGAACGTACATCAGAGCCAACCATCCCTTGCACAAGCAGGAGATGCTGGAAACCTAGCATGGCTGAACATTACATTTTGTCTTATGGGTGACAGCCTGACCTGACAGAAGATGGGTCGCTTCACGCTTGCATTGGCCATCATTCAACCCATGTAAGAGGCCAAAAACAGCAGTCAGAGCAGAAGTGAGATAGGGAAATACACTGAAGGACAAGTGGAGGTTCTCAGTTCTCTGGCGCTGTGATGTACCGTGTCTACCAGTTGTACCATTGTGCTCCCCAGTTGGGTTTTTAACCTGAACACATTATTTCTGGTTCTCCTTCCACAGATGTCGCCTGAATTGCTGAACACTTCTTGCATTTTCTATTTGTTTCAGGCTTCCAGCATCTTTTCAAATTTTTGATCAACATATTGGATGCCATCATTGACCAGAAACCTCATTGGAGCAGACACACAAATACTGCTACCAGAGGAGAGGTTGGGTATCCTGCAGGAATAACCTATTCCAATCAGCACACCAACCCCTTTACTAGAACACCAATAACTCTATTTTATTAAAAGGCTGAGGAAATTCAGCATGTCCCCAACAACTCTCACCAGCATCTGGATGCGTTATGGAAAGCATTTTGTCGGGGTACATAACAGCATGGTTTGGGAACAGCTCCATCCATAATGTAAGGAATGCAGAACATTGTGGACACAGCCCAGACCATCACCCAAACCAACCTCCCTTCCATTGACTCCATCTACACCTCACGCTGCCTCGGCAAGGCCAGCAGCATAATCAAGGATGATCTCACCCTGGCCACTCCCTCTTCTCCCCTCTCCCATCAGGCAAGAGGTATAGAAGTGTGAAAACACACACCACCAGTTTCAGGGACAGTTCAACTGAACCATCCTACAAACAACCAGAGAGCAGCCATGAGCAACTATCTGCCTAATTGGAGACCTCCGGACTATCTTTGATCGGGCTTTACTGGACATTATCTTGCACTAAATGTTATTCACGTTATTCACGTTAGCATGCATCTGTACTCTGTGGATGGCTCGATCGTAATCATGCATTTGCTTTCTGCTGAATCTCATTAAGCTTTCCACTGTATCTCGATGCACGTGACAATAAACTAAACTAAACTAAAAAAATCTAAACTAAACTATCCCATAGCTTTTAAGATCTTCGCCATGTCTTGGGGATATAAATCTGAAGTTAAATTCTATCTACTTGCTTGGATGAATGATGGTCTAAGAGGCTCAAAACTTGTCATAGATAAAGCAATGTGCTTAAACAGCATTAAATGAATGTTAAGATATGAGCCACAGTTGTACTCAACAATTTGTATTTGATTTTAAAAAAACCATGTGGACAGGTATGTGGATAGCATAGGTTAAGAGAGATATGGGCCAAATACAGGTGGGTGGGACTAGAGCAGATGTGTTGACTAGTTGGTCTGCATGGGCAAGTTGGGCGTTTCCACTCTGTATGATTTTATGATTCATGATTCATGATTTATGATTTTATGATTCATCAAGTGTCATCCTCCAACCATGACATCCAGCTGGCCCAGAGCAACAGGTTCATGAGAATATCGGGACCTCCAGCTAACTCGGCAAATTACCAACCACCCGGATTTGAAAGTAGTTGGACACACAATGCTGGAGTAACTCAGGGGGCAGGCAACATCTCTGGAGAATAAGGATGGGTGATGTTTCGGGTCGGGACCCTTGTACAAACTGGTTTGACCTTCGGTGTCACCTGGTCAAAAACCCCAAGCCACCTTGCAAAGTAGCTCTGCCCCGCACCATTGCAATGTGGACTGGTGCAGTTGAAAACGTTGCCTCCTCGGATGTGATGAGGGATGAGTAACAAATGCAAATCTTGCCATTGGTACCTACATTCCCTGTATAAAGAATAATACAGATGGGTGACATTTCGGGTCGGGACACTTAAGGCCCTGTCTCACGGTGCGAGTTGACACACGAGTGACCCAGAGTGACAGACTCGTGGTTGTGTACGATATTCCAAGTTGATGTGCAAGTGTTTGTGGCGAGTTCCCACGGGTATGGTAATCTGCGATGTTCCGAGATCGTCTCCAGAGTTACCAAGTTCCCCTCCCGTTTGCTCTTGAGTTACCAAGTTCCTCTCCCGCTCAGGGCGTGTGTTGTTGCTGCAGTCCGGGATTCGCATTTAAAGCACTCGGTTATCTTCAGCAGTTCAGGCGAGGACAGATTTGGGGGGGTGGGGGGGGGGGGGGGGGGCGAGGGATGGTGGAATTGGGAGAAGGCAAAGACTATGGGTGGGGAGGAGTGAGAGGGGGGCTAGGAACGGCATCTGCGAAACGGGTAGTCAACCTTTAGGGTCCCGGCCCGAAACATCCCTATACATTTTATGATTTCCCTCCAAAGATGCAGTCTCCCGTGGTTTGTTTGCACAACTCTCTCCCCTCTCTCTCCCAACATTAGGGGGGGGGGGGGGGACGACAAGATAGTTTAAACGGACCTTACCCCCACTTCATGCTTCTGTTGTGCATAATTCAGCAGTAAAACCTCTCTTCCCCTTACCCAGCGACGCCCGATTCCTCGCACCCCCACAAGTTCACATCGACGAGGGAAGAATGAGCGGGGAGTCTGAAGAAGGGTCCCGACCCGAAACATCACCCATTCCTTCTCTCCAGATGCGATGCCTGTCCCGCTGAGTTACTCCAGCATGTTTGTGTCTATTGTCGGTGTAAACCAGCATCTGCAGTTCCTTCCTACACACAGACAGTGAAGTGCCTCGGCCAAATTAGGAACATTAGGATTCTCTGATGTGAAGGTAGTCTGGTTTGCGTTTCTTACACTTGATCATATCCGAAACTAAAGTATAGATAGACACAAAATGCTGGAGTAACTCAGTGGGACTGGCAGCATCTCTGGAGTGAAGGAATGGGTGGCGTTTTGGGTAAGTCTGAAGAAGGGTCTCGACTCCATTCCTTCTCTCCAGAGATGCTGCCTGGTCCGCTGAGTTACTCCAGCATTTTGTGTCTATTAAAGAGTTCCCACGGTAGACGCACGGATCACTAAAGTTAACGCACGGGCCACTACGATATAACTCTGAGTTTAAATGTTTCAATTTTAAACTTGACCACGAAATTTGACTCGTGGAAAAAGTCAAACATGTTTGACTTTTTTCACGAGTTCACAAGTTTCACGGGTACCTGCCGTTAGCGCCACGAGTGGACAAGTTGATCGCGCGAGTTCCGACGTTCCCGCTACGTTGGCTGTACGTGATCACCACGAGTGAAAACTCGGGGTCATTCGTGAGCCAACTCGCACCGTGAGACAGGGGTTTTATACACTGGTTCATAGGTCTGTGAGAGAGATTTCAGGCATCACTGATTGTCGACTTTCCGCACCTCACACCACTCCCGAGCGCTGTCTCCCTCCCCACGACGGAGAGTTGGTTACACGACTGTACCTGGCCCAAGACCAGCTCCGTGGTGATAGGTATACTTTAAAACATCAGCACCGCGCGATGTTGCCCGATCTGATTGTGTACGAGCCAGCCAGATAGTGTGTGTGTGGGGGGTGGGTGGGTGGGGGCGGAACTTACAGGGAGTCGGAGGAAAGGCAGAGGGGGTCGGAGAAACGAAGCTGGGGGGGACCAGAGGAGATGGGAATGGTTTGAGTGATCCAGAGGGGGGGTCAGAGCAATCTGTAGGGGGTGGGAGGGACCAGAGTGTGAAAGAGGAGGTGAGAGGGGAAACAGAGGGGGTACGTGAGCCAGAGGGGGTGGGAAGCAACAAGAGGGGGTGAGAGAGTACCAGAGGAGGAGGGGGGGGCGGAGGGTGAATTGGGGTTTGGGGGAGTCCGAATGGGTGAGAGGGTGCCGGATAGGGTGGAAGTGAGGCAACGGGGTGGAAAGGAGCCAGAGGGAGTAGGAGGATGGAAGATAGGGTCGGAGGGACGTAGAGAGGGTGAGGGAGCCAGAGGGCGTGAAGGGGGTGTGGAGGGGGTGGGAGGTGGGGTGGGGGTGGGAGGGAGGTAGAGTGGGTGGGAGGGAGAGGGAGAGGGGTGGGGTGGGAGGGAGAGGGGTGGGGTGGGAGGGAGGAGGAGAGGGTGAGAGGGAGGTGGATGAGGTGGGAGCGAGGGTGAGGGAGCCAGAGGGCGTGAAGGGGGTGTGGAGGGGGTGGGAGGTGGGGTGGGGGTGAGGGGAAGGTAGAGGGGCGAGGGGGGAGTAGAGAGGGTGAGAGGGAGGGGGTGGGAGGGAGAGGGAGAGGGAGAGGGGGAGCGGGTGGGAGGATGGTAGTGGGGGTGGGAGGGAGGTATTAGGGGTGGGAGGGAGCCATGCCGACACCTGGACTCCAGGGACTGATGCAGAGTGGCGTTTCGGTGAGCGGGGTGGAGTCAAGCGCGGAGCCGCATGTGGAAACTGGATGAGAGGGACCAGCCCCGCCGCCAGCCGCTTCACTGTACACTCCGGAATCTCCCTAACCCGGGGATTCGTGCGATGAATGGGCTGGGGATCTCGCCGAAGAACGTGTCGCTGGGGGATGCGGAGAAGCTTCCTGAGCGGAGGCTCTGGGTGACCAGCGCCCTGGCCAGCGTGCTCATCTTCACCATCGTCGTGGACCTTGTCGGCAACTCGCTGGTCATCGTCTCCGTGTTGAGGAACAAGAAGCTGCGAAATGCAGGCAAGTTCCCTTGAACTTTACTTGGAGAGGGGGGAGCGGGGGATGGGGAGGGGTGGTGGTGGAGAGAGGACTTAATTTAGTTACAGGTGATGCAGGAAGGAACTGCAGATGCTGGTTTAGACCGAAGATAGAAGATCTGAAGAAGGGTCTGGACCCGAAAAGTCACATAATCCTTTTATCTGGAGACGCTGAGTTTGCTCCAACATTTTAGCGTCTATATTTAGTCACGGAAAGGTCCGATATACCGCTCTTCACGGTAGGACACAGTTTTGTGATATTACTGGATCACCAGTGTCCATTCTCCCTCTCCCCCCCCCCCCCCCCCCCGTCTCCTTCCCTCCACTCGCCCTCCATTCCCTCCCATCCACCACTCTCACCCAGCTCCTCCTCCGCCGGCGCATCGACCCCCCCCACGCCCGCTTCACTCCCCTCCTCCTCCCATTCCAGCCCCACATCTTCACTTTGTACCCCACTTCCAATCCCCACATCTCCCGCCTTTGGATCCTTTCCTCCGCTGTCTCTTGCCCCGCCCTTTTACACAGAAGATAGACACAAACAAGTTGGAGTAACACAGCGGGACAGGCAGCATCTCTGGAGAGAAGGAAGGGGTGATGTTTTTGGGTCGAGACCCTTCTTCAGGGATTCAGGGTGATTCCACTCTTTTACACATACTGACTCCTCCGATCACTCTGCCATCTTTTCCCACTCCTCCAATTGCTAACTCCCCTCTTACCCTCTCCTCTCCACCTCACCCTTGATCATTCCAAACACCACACTTCCTTACAGCCTTCCTTTCCTGCTACACCCACTTTCACTGCCTGCTCTTCCCTGTCTACCCCCTCATACCCTGTCTTAATTCCCTCCGAGTCCCCCAGTGTCTGCCCACCTAATCACCCCACCTCTTTCGCTCTACCCAGTTTTGTCGACCCCCTCCCACCAACTTCCTCTCCTCTTTCCCCTCCCCTCACTGCCTCCTCTCCTTCCTTCCCGCTAACCCAGTTCCCCACCTATTTCCATGCCTCCCACTAGTCATCTTCCACATCCCTCCTCTTCCACTCTTCCCATTAACCTGTCTCTCCCCTTTGACTTTCTTCTGTTGAGCCACTACCTCAACAGAGTATTAAGCTGCAATCCTGACAAGGGATCACTACACTGATGCGTTTTAATGCTGCTCAAAAGTGTTGCAAAGAAGTTCGAAGAGTGGGTAATTTGTTTGTTGTAATACTCATCTGTCACATTATATCGCAAGCAGAGAGGAATCACGTTCAAAAAGAAAAACACAGTAAATGCTGAAAATCTGCAATGAAAACAAAAGGACATGTTGAAAGGGCTGAGCAGCTCAGGCAATAGTGTGAACATTTCAGGCCAATACTGGAACTCTGTTGAGGTATAATTGACACGAAGATGAACTTTCCATAGATGGTGCCTGACCCAATGAGTATGTCCAGCATTATCTGCCATTGTGGGTCAGGCAGCATCTTTGGAGAAAAAGGATGGGTGAATTTCGGGTCGGGATCCTTCTTCAGACCCAAAATGTCACCCTTTCTTTTTCTCCGAAGATGCTGCCTGACCC